>CM021106.1:391785454-392021539 GCA_007115665.2 Sequoiadendron giganteum
ACGTTGATATTAGACCAACCAAGCTGGTTCAAGGAAGAGGTTTATGCGAATATCTCACGTGGGAATCAAGTTCTATAGCTAAGAAGGAGACCGATCAAGTTTATGCAAACTAGTTTGACAAGTTTTGGGTGATGGATTGAACATAGTATATGCAAAAGGGGTTGTACTTGACCAACCTTCCATCTCACAAAAGGTGATACTACCAATTGCAAGCAACAAAAATGTATTAATTGAAGGTGTCCTATTTAAAAGGAATTGTGATGGTGTCCTACTTCGATGCTCGAATAAGCCACAGGCGGTAAGGGTTCTTAATGAATTCCATTATAGTCCTAAGGGTGGAAATTTCTCTGCCAAGAATACTACCTTAAAGATGTGAGAAGGGTATTATTGGCCCTCAATGTTTTTTGAAGCGCACCATTTGGTGCAAAAGTGTACTCTACCAATATTTTTTTGGTAAAAGAAATAATTTTTCCTTTCCTTTAAGCCCAATTATAACTGAGGAATGCTCAATGGGGTTTGGATTTCATCGAGATGATAAATCCTATTTCTAGTGCTTTCCATAAGTGGATCCTTATGGTGACCGACTACTTCACAAAGTGGATGGAGGTCATTTCCCTAAAAAATGCTACAAAAGGCGAGATCATCAACTTCCTTGAAGAGTTGGTAACCAAATTTGGTTCGCCAAAAACCATCATATCCGATAATGCATAGAATTTTGTAGGTTCAAGGATGTCATATTTTTCTATCAAACATGGGGTTTACCTTAAAACTTCATCAAATTACTACCCGCAAGGAAATGGGTTAGCACTTAGTAGAGTCGACCAACAAAAACCTAATTAGGTTAATCAAGCACATCAGATCAGAGTGACAAAGGGATTAGCACAAGCACCTGCAAGCTACTCTATGGGAAGATTGGATTATTCCCAAGAAGATCCTAAAGGCCCCTCCTTATGAACTGGTATACATAAAAGAGGTAGTTCTACCTATTTCCATAGAGATCCCTACCTTACAATTACTGAAGGATTTGGAGATTGAAGAAAGCAGTGGAATGGAAGTAAGGTTGGATGAACTCCTCCAACTTGAGGAGGGTAGAGAAAAGGCTTATGGGGCCATGATCGACCACCAATAGATATTAAAGCGATGATTCAATAAAAAATCCTCCAACCTAAATTTTAGGGAAGGGAGCTTGGTACTAAAGTATGATGAGTGCACTATGAAACCAAGTTAACATACAAATTTTGAGGCGTTGTGGAAGGGACCCTTCCATATTAGTGCATGCAAGGAAAATAATTTGTATGAGCTAGAAGATATGGAGGGTAACATTCTAGATATACTGATGAACGCTATTATCTAAAATTGTTTGATTAATGCGCAAGTTCTTGAAAAAAAATCATAATTATGTACCATATGTAAAAAAAATTGTAAGTATGTTTTAATTTTGAGAATAGCACCAAGGAAGTGGAAAAGTATTGTATTATATTATATTCATCAAAAAATTTACAGTGTAATACAAGCCTGAGGCTCAAATTTAAATATAAAGCCCTTTTGAGAAAACCCAAAAAGAGTCCCAAAGAAAAAAAAAAAGCAAAAAGGAGGCAACATGCAAAAATATTTAAAGTTAGGCCTCCAACCATTGTTACATAGTTGAAGCATCTCATAGTCGGGTTCTTTTTCTTCTTATTCTTTATCAAGGTGGAAGGGGAGGTTGAACACACAACACACGTGGGCTAGGCACAACATGTATCTCAGTTCTCCTTGTTGCAGTTGTATACCAAGAACTTGAAGTGTTTCCTCTAGTCGAGCCCAAAAACACATTCCACACCATATTGCCATAGTAGGTAGGTGGTCGTCGATAGAGACAACGAACGATGCCCATCAAGGTTTGTGGTGTGGAATTTAGAAAGGAACAAAAAATAGGCCACATCCATCCCATAGTCAATGTGCCTGTGGATGTCCATGGTGCTTGGAATATCGACACCAGGGATGACCACTTACATAATTTCACCGAGCCCTTCTAGCAGTATGGAGTCGAACATTTGGTGGCATAACTCAATTATCATAGGCTTGGTGACATTCAAGTCAAGAAAGGAGGAAAAAAAGTGGGAAACGATGTTGTAGTTGCTTCTCAACTAGATTTCATCATCAATATAGTCTAGGTCGACTACCCACTTGAACATGATGGTACCCAAGGTAGTCACACTTCTTCACTAGGTGCTTAATTTTGTCATAGGTGACCTCCCCCACCAAGGTGTATTATGGCCTTTGTGGTAGAATCTGAATAGGATTACCTAGGCCAACCAACATTATGACAAAGAAACAAGTGTAGTAGAATAGGAGATAGCAAGAAAAGCTCACTAAACTTAAAAGGCATTTTTTTGAATGAATATTGTAATAAGGCGATATAGCTATTTATAGAAAATATGTGCCGAAAAACACAACCAACAAGAATTTTATTTTTGGTTGGATGACAATAGAGGAAATACCAAAGCAACTAGAAGACAAGAGGTGAATCATACAAAAAATATGACATAAGGTCCTAAAAATTAAATTTGGGCATTAGGAGTAAATGCTCGCATAGGCCGATCGTCGACATGTGTCTTTTTCCATCATCAGCACCAGCTAGCTCACTTATTTGAAAATACATGGATTAACATGTTGAATTCTGACAAATTAAATGGGCATGTCTTTTCGAACGTTCCTTGTATTACTTAAGCATGTCTCTCATAGCTAAAAGCAAACTCTCCAAAGCAATGAGCTTATTTGTGAAAAGAGGCAGCGGGGAGAATGTACTAATTTCATTCTCACAACATTTTTGGCATTCCTAAGGGATACAGATCTCAAATCCATATGTATCTCCTCAATGGCATCATTTAGTGAGCCAACGATAACGACGGAGCCTTTACTACATGTACGTGCTAAGGAATTAGCTGCACCCAAATGCAGATTTTTTCTAAGTAGCAAAAGGAAAGTGGTCATTTCATTGAAAAAACTCTCTGCAACTACTTGATACAGCCATGGTGGAGGCATCAACATCTTGTAGAAAGGATGGAGCCTCATCCAAGAGGTCAAGTTGCGTTGACATCTTCAGGAGGAATTCATTTGTCAATACTGCAATGCTGAAAGAATGGTAGTTTGATTACACCAAACCAGTGCAACCAGATAATCGTATCAAAAAAGAGGTGGTGCAAGATTTCATTGATAATGTTCTTGACCCAAAGTTGGAAACTAACCCTAAAAAAAATAGGGAGGGGGCATTCCAAAGAATGAATTAGCATGGGTCATCTAGAAATTTTGCATCTTGGCTTTGGAATTGTGGCTTGCCACAGTTCATGTTTCTCTTCGTGCATCCATGCCTTGAACTAGTAGACACATGTGCCAAGAGATTTAACAAGGAGATAGGAGTTATTACCAGCAAAAAAATGAAGGTTACAATTTTTTTAGTGGCCATATGGGATATATTGTGTATCCCTACAACTTGGGGTGCTAAACATTTTGATGAGGAAGAAATGGAAGGTTTTTGAGATGTAGCACCCAAGAAGGGAAACTTTAATGAGGATGAAATGAAGGAAAGAATGAATGAAGAGAGATCACTTTTCTTTTCCTTTTGCTCGCAGAAAATTCAAGAAGGACACACAGTCTATTTTGTTGATGTTGGCCTAGATTTACGGCCTTGATGATGATGAAGAGGTCCATCCCTTTTAGATGGTCTTGGCTCTTATGCTTAAAAGGGAGAAAGTTCAAAAATATTATGACTTTGTTGATGTAGTAGCCGAAGGAATGCTAGACCAATTGACGACCTATGATACTGAGTATAAATTTAGGTATTCTTCCTTCTTGGTTCACTTGATTTTGCATCAAAATCCTCAATTTCTAGACAAGACTCTGTCATTGTTTAGATTCAATGTAAATGGTTTCTATCATCGAATTTTTGTATGGACTCATGTGCTTTCAAGAACATGGGATTACTACTGGTTTGTGGATTATTTTATGAGGCCAGTACTTCAAGATTTTTTCCCATGTCTTATGGGTCGTTTCTCTCCCCAAGGTCATGTAATGGATGAAGATTTCGCAGACCCTAGAGGATTATTTCCTAGGTGATAGTTTTACATTTATCATATTCCATAGTTTCATCAAGGATCCTTTTAGACTCCCCAAGTTTGTAACCAATAGATTTTTTTCTTTAGAGGCATGCCATCAAAAAACCCTTACCGACAAAATCTATGTCATAAAAGGAACAAGAAAAAGTTGTACCCGCTTACCCTTAACATTGCCAACAATCAGGTAACACTGACAAAGCGGAAGGAAGAAGGTGAGCTCACCAACAAACTGGTGGTCTTAGGCTTGGTTTTACTTTATGACACATAGGACTACAATCTGATAAGGTACCTCCTGACTTTGAAACATGAGAGTTGAGAGTATTTTGAGTCAAGGAAAAATCCAACTCAGGAAAGGCTAGAGGTATACATTGACTTGGCCTACATACCATCCAAATGACCAGCATGGCTGAAGTTCTATATAGCACAGGTAGAGTATCAGAGGAATCTCCCAATTGGTAAATCCCTCAGCACACAATTGAAACACTTAGGAAGAAGGTATATTTTTGGAAGTTTTGACAAGAGATGAGGTGCCCCCATGCCTTGTTTGGATACTTGCAGCCATATGATGAGAGGTTTAACAAGGTTTATGATGTAGAGGCTGATACCGATAATAGAAATCTAAAGACAAGTTATGAGATTGAATAGGAGGAACTTTCACGTCATGCTTCTTAGCCCCAGGAATTAGACAAAAGGAAAGGATCAAGGTAAAAGGACTCATAGATCATGACCTCCATCATTCCATGAAGTAATAAAGGGAAAAGAGCCCGATGGTCATCAGAAAGGTCCCCTGTGGTTATCAAAGGCCAAATTTCAGTGGGATTGACCGCCAAAGGACCAAAGCGTACTAGTTTTGGTCATGCAAAGAGGAGGCGAGTCCAAGATCTAGGTAGACCTAGTGTATCATCAAGAGGAACAGAAGAAGTGGAGTTCGCTCTGCAAGGTCTTTTGGTTGTCACAACCCAGGTAAGTTTCATTCCCTCCCTTATTTCTACCTTCACATCTTTGGTTAATACTCCATCCCCATCTATGGGATATGATCCTTTGTCCATGAACCTCGATCTTTTGGTCCTTAATGAGCCGCCAACCATTTTCAATAATGAACCTTGTGAAGTAACCCCACACACTGAATGAGCAATATCTACCTTGTCTGATATTGATTCTTTGATCAACCTATCAAGTTCCCCCATTGAAAGAGCTAAAACATCCATATTGCCTGTCACTCTAGGCCCATCCTCTTCTAGGAAAATATCTCTACTTCCAACCGTTTCTCTTTTCACCCCACTTGATTTTCTCCTTGCCCAATCTCAATTTGGTATCCCACCATTTTCCATGATTACACTCCCATTTGCCTCCCCGCATTCTCATAAATCTAAGGTTTCTCCTTCCATCACCATTTTTGGTCTCCCTCCAAGTGCTTCCATTTCCACACAAAGAATTGATACCCCTCAGAGTCTCCAAGAGCATTTCAATGCAACCAAGCAGGCTCGATAGGCCAAAAAATAGAAAAGGTAGTTAAAGAGCACTACACAACCAACTACTAAGAAGATTGAACCTTGCTTCAATGAAGAGAAAAAATTTTTGCTAATCACTACCATGAGACTACTCATGTCCAATCCCAAGGGACAAATGTAAATGGAGGATTACGACATCAAATCCATGGGTCTGGATTTAAATGAAATTTGTTCACGTGACAAGGTGGTCCTAGCCAAGGCCACCCAAATGGTGGTATATACCAATTATGAAAGGTTGGATAGAAAATTGAAGAAGCGTGATGCAAAGTTGATAAATGTAAGGGAAATGATAAGCAAGTTGTAGATGGAAATAAATGCCAAATATGTCAATATGGCCCATATAAGACAAATACAGAATCAACAAGGAGAAGCAACAAAGTTGCTCAAGGAGGCCCAAGGTGAATAAGTGCAGCTATATATTAAAATTGAAAAGTTAAGACTTGAGCTTAATATTGAGCACCAGAAAAATGTAGAGTAGCAAAGTACTCAAGGAAACATACAAAGAGAGTTGGATGATGTCCAATCTCAGGCTTTTGACAATCTACAAAAGACCCAGGCAGAGGCAAAAAGGATAGAAGGAAAGAGAAACAAGAGGTCATGTCCAATTTGCAGGCTTGCGACCAAGAGATCGAAAGGTTAAACTCCAGACTGAAAAATGTCTGCCAAGAGAAAAATCAAATGGAAGAAAATGCAAGAGTGAGAGAGCTTCAGTTCCATCAAGAGTTAACTATTGCATAGGGGTTTGGGACCCTTCTGATATTGAAGAAGCTGATATCCACACACTGGAATGAATCATAGTTGCGGTTGTGATTCTTAGGCCAATGCTACAATTTTTAAGGGATGCTCAGGAATTAAATGAGAAGGTTGGCCTACTAGCTGACCAAATTCTGAAAATATATGTTCCTTGAGTCATCAAATCACAAAATATGATTTCCAAATTATGTGTGGCTACTGATGAGGCCCTAAGAAGTGTAGGGATTCTAGATTGAAGGCTCACCTCAAGCAAAGAAAGTGAGTTTTTCCACTACCATAAAGTTTTAGCAAAGAGCAAGGAGAGACAAGCAATGTTGAATAGAAGGGTCGGCGAGATTAAGAAGGATTTCAATATTTTGTTGTTTCAAGTTGCCTCCTCTTGTCTCACTAGATGGAGATGTGTTATCAGTTGAGCAGATCATGGAAGCAATCAAATAAAAGGTCTAGACTTCTACAAAGCCCCTAGGTTTAAGATTGACACCCACAGTTGATGAAATCGAGCATCAGATCTTTCCCCTTTCTCATCTCTATTATCACCTTGGAGTTGTTTCTCCAAGATGGGGAGCCGCTTCTTTTTAGGAAGTATTTGAGTTAGATCAAGAATACATGATCCTTCGCACTCTCATCTGGCCCACTGATTTGGATTGGGAGGTGTAGCATTCCACCTTTCTCAAACTCCAAGAACTTCTAGAACTCTAGGTTTGTGCCTCCACAAGTGAAGGCCCCCTGTGAGCCACCAGAACTGTGAAGCAAATTTTTCCTTAGTCTTTTTTTTTTAATTTTCGGCTTTTATACTTTTTGGTTTCAGGATGATCCACGCTTAAAAGGCAAGGTTTTTCCAAAAGGTGCACATGTGCCACATGGTGGTTGTGTGGATTTTTCTTATCAACTTCCTTTTAGAAGAAAAGTGATGACACATGTCAGCTCGACAAGAATTTTCCCTAAGGCTATCTTCATAACTCTAAAACTCTTCGACTGCTCAACACGTTATCTCTTCATTTTGGGTAGGTTTCACTTTTAAAGAAAGTGATCTTTCTAGAGTTTTTCGAAGTATGTTGGGTTTTCCTTGTTTTTAGGCTGAAATTTTTGAGTCGGTGCCATCAATTCATGAGATCGATCAACTAGATTTTTCCAAGTTATTTTATAGGATCCGAGTGTTTATGGAGGGTGATCTTTGTTAAATATCTAAGCAAAATAAATGAGGTAGTTGGGAATTAATGAGTAAAGATTTATGTGACCTAATATAATTCTACGATCGGATCATGAGCTATCAAATGTCGACATCTAGCAAATTTTACTTTTGGAACGTTGGTGGTGATTCTATCTCTTTTCAGCTATAAATAGGAAGCAGCCAAAGAAAGGAGTTCCTAAAGTTTCCCCTTTTGGAAAAGAAATTATTTAGTTTTCCTTAGTTATAGAATTATTTTCATTAGAAGTTGGTAGAACACTACTTCTCTCTAGCATGTTATATTGTTTTAACTCAAACTATTATTGAATTGGCATTTGACCTTTGTTTTAAAGTTCATTTGATATTTAAGTCGATATGTTTGGAAGAAATTTTGAAACTGTGCATGATATGTCCTTTGTCAACTTCCTTCTTTATGTTTTCATTCAAAATAAAACATTGTGTTAAGCTTAATTCAAATAGTTTTATTAGTTGATTTTCATACTGTAAGCTTATATGATAAAGTACTATCCTATTGAATTTGGATTATGTCCTTGAACTTATTTAGTTTCTTTAAGGGTTATTATTTCTTCATGTTATGTTGTATTAAGAGGAAGGGTTTATGCAACTTTCTGAATGTTTTTATGTTAACTTTTGGAACTTTTATGCTTGATCAGACCTTAATGAACACTTCCCATAGGGAGATTTGAAAGACCGCGTTGTACTTGTATTTAGTCTTTGCTACTCGTTCTCTTCCCAACAATGAAGAGTTGTGGTATTTTGTGTCTAATATATCATTCGTAGAAAAGAATTTGGGTTTTAAAATGTTGTAAAAGCATTGGGGCATCACCATTTTTTATGTTTTATATTTACATTTTCTTCTACCTTTTTTTCCAAACTCATAGAAGAGTTGACTTTCTATAAAAGTCTTAGAGGTATTCACTGAGGCGCAAATTAGTCCCCCACTCACTAAATTTCCCATAAGGTTTTTAGAGAGGTGCAAGCTTTGATGATCAACAAAACCAAAATGTGGTCTTCATAAAAATAGGTCAACATGACCTATAATTACTCCCATAATTTCATTTCTTTCATAATTCAACTCTACACGACCCCAAAACCCTTAGGTCGACACCACACAACAAAGCTAGTGAATCAACAACTTTTGACCAACTATTCATCCACAACTCAACACATTGACCACCAAATACTTGCCACTTGGATTTTATCCACTTCTGACATCCTCAAAACCACATAGTATAATAATCATTTGTGGTGGAATGTGAAGCATTCCAATATGTACTTTGTACCTATAACTCTGCTTCTACTAAGCTCGATACTTTATCATCAATATATTTATTTGTAGAAGACATAAACCCTATAACTTTGGATATAGACTTCTTGAACATGTACCATTATCACCTTAGAATTGCATGACAAGATATTGTAATGTAGAGCAATGTGGACCACAAAACTGATGCTTTGTTACTTACTACTCCATTTTGGGACTTAGGTGGTTTTCATCAAAACACTTGCTCTTCTCTAGAATTATCCAAAATATATACATACAAATGCACAACACTTCTACAATGGGTTTCCATCAATGGCAACACCATATACCATCGTGATCATGTTTCCAACAATCTCCCCCTTTTTCATTGATGGAAACACACTTCTCTCCCCCTTTGACATCAAGGGAAAAGGGTACTCTAAATTTTCTTCTATTATTTGCTCCCCCTTACTATATATGTACATGAGATTAGCTCCCCCTATTTTCTTCACTCCCCCTTTCTATATTATCCATCACCAAAAATACAAAACTATACTGCAACACCATCTAATAGCTCTACATATGTACATTGAAATAAAAAAATTGCATATACGAAGAAAAATGTACAACTTAACTAGATGAGGGTAAAGTACCCTAATAAAAAGCTTTCAATTTTTCAAGGTGTACCTCCCAATACTTATTTGCAACCTCCCAATCCTTCTTGGAAAAGGAAAGCATATGAAATTGATTTTCAAACTAAACATGGAGATTTTTTCCTTCTTCTAGAGAACTACGAACTATATTCTTTTACACAATCTTCTCAACATCAGCTAAAACTTCAATTAAGGGAGTAAGCCTTGCATTTACCATATCTCTGAGTTGACTATACTGCATTGTTATTTTCTCCTTTTGTTCTTGTAGTAGAAAGAATTGACCATGCATATTTTTAATAACTCTTGTAGATCCATATGCATCACTCATCAGATCATAAGTACCTAAGGCCTAATAAATTTGAGACTCAATTGAGTCCATCTAATCCTTAATGCTCCTTGTAGAAACTAGCCACTTCAAATAGAATTGAAATAATTGTTTGGATTCTTCCAAACACTTTTTAACATCTTCCAAGTTGCCTTGTAACTTGATGTGTGCAGTAGCACACTTATCAAAAACATCAAAAAAAATTTTATCATTGAATTTCTTTTCCATTTCCTTCTCTATCTTTTCTTCCAAACTAGAAAAATATTCCTTAAAAGAATCTAACAATAACTTCAACTGTTGCACACCAGATAAAGAATTTTTAATAGAAATTCTGAGAAGTTCTTGCAATACCTCCATAGCTTCATCCACCAACTTAGTACTCTTCTAGTGAGTTTGAATAATCTCCTTTCTCGAGAGGCAAGAAAAACATTACCATGCTATAACTTCTGTAGAGGGGGAATTTTATCTAGATCCACTTGACCATGTTGTATAGGAATTTGTAGTAGTTGTGCAAACACCACCAATTGAAATTGTAATTGCATATCCAAGAGAAATTTGAATTAATCTATAGAGGGTTTGATGGATTCACCACTAGTTTGTGTTCTTTCTTCTTCATTTTTATCATTCCTCTCCTTCGCACCACTACCAAATATTTCTTTAGCATTTTTCTCATCTTTCGGAGGAGGCAAGGTTTCTTCTTTTTGTGCTTCAGTCTTCTCTGGAATCTTCCTTAACTTATTTGTTCTACTCATCAGTTATCTCCATATCTGAAGGAGTATTGTTTGTCATTATTTCTTCTTGGTACTCATGCTCATGCTCATGTTGTTCATTATTAGGCTCATTGATTTTTGAGAGGGGTGTGTCTTGTTACATCTGATCTTCATCACTTGAAGGAGCTCCCAACTCTTTAGCAAGTGTTTTGAAATTGATTTAAATGTCTCTTTCCTAAGCCTTTCTATATCATCTTTATCTCTACTCATTATAGTGCTAGCTCATTTTTTTGTCCTAAATTTCTTACTGTACAACTAAGACAAATCGAGTATATCCTCATGAGACAATGAGGAACCAATCTTCTCCAAGGTAGTTGTCTTCATATTTTCATCCTCTTTGTATTATTGCATTCAACACACCTTTTAGATCATTTGTCAATTGATCTTCTATCTCACCTAGGCTAGTATCAAATGTCACCATTGTTGGCTAATGGATTGGGCACCTTGAGATAATGTTGACTCTTTTCCCAAAAGGTGCCTCTATTCTCAATAGCTCTGGATAACTACTCTCTTTGAGAAAGCAATCACCCTTTGAATTGAAGAGGTGCAACTCCCTCTTATTATTTTCAATGAATTAGAAAAATTAAAAACAAAACTAATGTGTTCTTTCAACCAGAAAGCAATAAAGATTGAAACTTAAAAATGTGCATAACCATGACACATATGTGAGTAAATTCAGAATAATAAAATAAACTTAAATGACACAAAGATCATTTACTTACACTCATGAAATATAAAGAGGAGAAAAGAAAATAGTTCTTCCAAATTATAAGGACAAAACAAGATCAAAAATTCAGCAATGAACATATCCTCAATATGGTATTAAAGAGAAAACATGAATGAATAATTATGAATTCACATAGGAAATAAACAATTAAAGGAAAGGAAATTGAACACATAGACTCAAAATGTCTCCTTTATTCTTCTTTAAAAAATAGATCTCATAGACTCCTTGTCCTTGTAAAAATATTTTTAGAGAAATTATTCCTCCCTCCCAGTCAAAGAGCCAAAAGATCCCCTATACTATTACATTCTTGTATTTATAAGAACCTAAGTAGGAAAATAAAGAGTTTTTCCCTCCAAAGTGTCATGAATCTTTGAATTTCAAAGTCTCTTCTTTCCTTGAGACACATATACTACAATTAACTAGTGATTTGGAGACTCTTTCATTTCTAGTAACTGTTGTTTGACTTGTAACTTCTTTAGCACTTTGAACACATGCCCAAATAGGGGATCAACACAAAAACAAACCACCAACATTTGAGACTATTTTTGTCCCAGGAGATGTAAAGTACATGTGAACAAGAATAATTGAGGCCAATCTATTTATTTTCACCACTTCAATCCAATTTTGGAGCTTCTATTTTGATGGAATTTACAATAATGTCATAAGAGTTAATGGCTTCGAATTTGTGGGACTCATAGCAATCGATATTAGAAGTAAATGAAATTGATTGATAGATAAATAAAGAACATGATCATGCCATTCTTATATCTTATCTCTTCATTAACTTAGTTCGACTTTATGCTCATCAAGCACATTTGCTTAAAATATTCTAAAACCTTTTTAACATATCTTATCTTGCACAAAATCTAGATTGAAGCCAAGTGAAAATTTCCTTTCATACTGTTCATAATGGAAAATGTGACTTGTCCCAATTGTTTTAAGTATGAGGATAGACACAATATTTTACAAGTTTCATCCATGATGTCCCTTGCAGTATTAATGACGAAAAGCTTTGATATGATTAGAAAAAGTTGAGAAAACTCTTGAGATATAGAAACCGCCTTTGAAATCTTAAGATCAAAAAGACATTTTCATCCCTTATATCGAGTTTGAAGAAGATTTTAACGATTCCTTCAGGTCTTTTATTAGTATCTTGGTCATCTGTGAAAAAGGAAACTTTTAGACTGCTAGTTGTAGAACCATCACAAAGGCCGAAAATCCAGTGAATCATATTTACTTCTACTAAGGAAGTATTGGCTCCTTAGCAAGTTGCTTAACTAGTCCCTCCACCAAATATGACCAGTGCACCTTTCTTAAGATGATGGATTACTTGACACCTAATATATTCATCTGTAACCTTTTCCAATTTGAAATCTTATAAATTTATAAATAACTTGAGCATATGTTCCTTAAGAAAATCTTGTAGTTTAAAACATGCACACTCATTTATGTTATGCTCTTAAACCAACACAAACTTCACTTGAATTCATTCAATCTCATGATAAAATTAGGGAATCATCTCAAACATTCATTTTTTTTAATAAAATACTACTAAAAATACTCGCTTTAATGATATTTTGCAATCATGGTATTCACACACATATTTCATGGCAATCCTCATTGTTCTGCGAGTTTTCAATTGAATTTTCTCAAAGTCTCAAATGTAATCTTCAAAAAACCCATTTAATTCCTACACTTCCATCACTAAGAAGAGTTTTTAATAACCCAACATCTTCATAAATTTTTATTATTTGATACTTCCATTAACTACTGACATATTGATCAAGGAAAATTTCAAAATTTCACATGACCAAAAATGGGGGTAACAGAGGCTCTGATTGGGGATTGTATTCTCTAAGAGGATGTAGAGAAATCCAAAATCTCTGAGGTAAATCAATGCCAAATCCACAAGCTACAAAGTCATTAGTCCTTGGTATGTGATGCACCATTATTGAAAAGTGAATGATCTATAGAATCCGTTAATACTTCTTTCATGCATGTCAACTAAATGGATTTATCGACGTCATTGCATTCTGATTTAACTAAAAATATTCTGATAGAGCCATCATTTTATCAATAGTTGATGTCTCTTATCTAAGCTTCAATAGTATGCATACATATCTACTAGGGTCCTTTCCACTATTAAATCTAACTTCCTATTTTTCAGTGTAAATTCTAATTCTATCATCTTCTTTGCATTACCCTATTCCTTATATAATGATCAATAATCAGACCTTTAGGATTAACACTTCTTTACCCAGAGTAATTTACATGTGCTTCATGTTCTAAAAGTAATTCTTCAATTTACATGACACTTTTCCTTAAGAAAATATTCCATCATAGGTGATACAATTGGTTGGAGAAAATATTTCTCTATAATCACATGTATTGGAGGACTCATCCATGAGGGTTTAAATTGAAAGAAAATAGCACCCATCCATTCACCCAAATCTTTCCCCATTACAGATACAGGTCTACATGGTACTAAGAAAACATTTTTACTACAAGCACATTAACAATTTGTTTTGTTGTAGCAACCAAATAGTGCAATTACCCCATACCAAAGCAGAACATGCATTCCATCTAAATGCAGTAACTGAAAGTTAATATAAGTGATCATGCCAACTATGATCAAAGAATTCCATACCTTTTTCATGATATGGTTAGACTTCCCTACCTCCAATAATGTAATTTACCAAGAAGCTTTAATTTTAACTACAAATCTTTCCCAATCAGCCTTATTATTTCACCTCTCTTTAGAGCAAAAATCAATATCATATCTTTCCAACATTAGATAGTGTGCAAGAAGACTAATTCATGAGAGTTTCAGTTCATGTTGTACTTAGAAATAAAAACCAGATGCATTTCAATTTACTGATTATTGTTGGAAATTATCCTCAAGTATTCTTAGGGTCCATTTAGTCTCCAAGTCTATTTCACCCCAAAACATTTGTCCTTTCAATAAGTCAAAGAACCAAAGTCTTCAACCATGACATCCTCATGCTTTCTCAAAGGTTATTGATTTGAATGATTCATTTGCAGTAGCTTTATCTGATAGACTACTCATTATTTGAGAAGAAAAGAAACATGCATATTTGAAATATTCTTCTTGCATATTCCAACATAAGCTACATGCTTTCTATAATTGGACAACATTCAAAGGGTCATCTACCAAACCAATCAACTTGGTTGAAACTCTTATTTGTCCCAAACATTAGGCCAATGCGTAGAAGAGGTGGAAGTTCCTTGTTTTTTCTTATATTGTATTGTAGAATTAGATTTCCTATTCCGTATGCTTAATATGTAACACCAAATTTGACCCAAACAGGATTGCTTTTATGCTGCTTAAGACTGTCATGATTAGTTATTTTGTTTGATGGTGTCAACTCTAATTTTAAGAATAGTGAGTTTTCTTGCTCATCCTTTCTATATATTATAGATCTTCAACAATATATATCTTTTATTTTGCTTCCACAACATCTGATCCACATCAATTACCTTGAAGGTTTTCTCTTCTCTTTTTCCAATAGTTTTGACACTTTCCTCTGTTTGAAACTCTAGACTTTTTCTCATAACCTTTCATGAATACAAGATCCTTTTGGATTTAAATGAAGAAACCCTAGGCTAGACCCGATGAAATTTAATGCTACCATTATTAAAATGGAAAGAGGGTAGTGTTTGTAATGGCAACAATTTGATGATACCATAGACCTACTATGAGGACATTCTACTAATAATATTTTAAATGTAGATATCAATTTATTGATTGGTGAATAGGGTATGATACTTGATAGAGAAAAAATATGAAAGTTACCAGGGCCTTCATGGTTGTAAAATTAGAATCTCTACGGTGTCCATTCTATAACATTGAGCCATTCCTTTTGATTGAATTCTTAACACTAGTAGAATTTGGCAAATAAATGACTACATGACTAAAAAATTTAGTCACGACAACTAAAAATGACCAAATTCTACTAATTTTTTGCAACACAACTATAAATGAGTAATTTAATTGTTGGGTAAATAACACAACTAAATAATTAGTCACACAAATAAAAATTAGACAATATGATATTAAAGTGGGTAATTAAAAAATCAAATTGGAAAATTATTGGCGAGATTGGGTTGTATTGCATGCAAGGTTAATAGCAAATTGGGAAATTGTTGGTGGGAGTGGGGAGTACAGTAGAAAGAAGAATTTAGTAGACGTAATTCAATAGGGGAATGGGGAGTACAATTGGAATTATTTGTTCAATGCACCTCTAAAAATAGGAGGGTTTGTTAATTATTAATGGATCCAGAGCTGACCAAAGAGGGTTTGTGTGTCAATTTGATGGCATGAGGAATTTTGGGTTTTAGCATATAAGTATAGTTGCTACTTGCATAGGCGATAAAGCTTGTTTGGAGAGGACTTGGAAATTTTTGAAAATGAAAGCAAGGAATTCAGAGTTTGTTGCAACAAATTTGAAGTCGGTGAGGCCCTCTGTAGTGAAGTTGAATTTGGGAATGCCCTCTACAATAAATTTAGAGGTAATTTGAAACTTTCATTACATTAAACAAAATCTATAGATTTGTTATCAAATAGATTGCACTTGAATGCTTGAATGGTTAAATTCAGCAATTTGTTGAAACATGGGAACTATCTTCAAGCTATGGGTATTCCTATGGTGAAGATAGACCTCTAGATTCTAGGTTGGTTCCTATATGATTCTCTGATTATGGGCTTAAAACTTTGATGGGAAAAGGGAAAAGGACTTAAAACTAATGCTAAAAATTGGAAAACTTGAACAATGGTGATGCACCTAAATAAACTAATGTGCAGATTTAACTCACAAATGATTACCTAGTATTTGTATTTGTACAACTTGATCTAGTAGCTTAGTCACCTAAATTTTTTAAATAGAGGCCTTGATTAAATACAATCTTCGAGGGAGAACATGGTTTTCACAACTAAACTGTTTAATCATTTACATGCATAGTGTTTAACTAGTGAACTTAAACTAAAATACATACAAAAATTTATGAAGGAGACAAAAATATTAAAGGTCTCAAAATTGATAACACAATAATCCTTTGATCAAATCCTACACAATAATGATGCCTGAAATCTTGAAGGAAAAATTGAAGATACTAGAAATTAAAGGAGTCTTTTGCAAATCATACACTAATTAACCTATAGAACCTACTGAATATATTAATCTAAAAAGATGAGTTACAAGGCAAATCTCTTCTTTGAAAAAATTGCAAAGGTAAAAGAAGTAAGAACTACTAAAAAGAGATAAATATCCCCCCTATATACAAAATAGCACTCTAAAAATAGAGGCAATATGAATAGTGAACTAAAGTCTCAAAAGGTTATCCATTCCCGAGCAAACATGAAAATCCTCCAAAAACTGAGTTGAAACTGCATGAAAAGAGCCAAAAATAGGCTCAACTCTGTCCCTCAAGTGATAGAACTGATTAAGCCTCAAAACTGCATGAAAGAGGTGGTAATTGAATATCCAAGAATGCATGAGAAGTTAACTCCATGCACAATGAACTTATGTTTGCATTTCTAAAGATAGTCACATTAATTAGATGATTTATAAATCATCACTTTAATCAATGGACTTTACATGTATGAAGCAAATATAAATTTAGAGTTTAACATTAGTTAATTTCTACACTCACACTTTATCACCTTACATGATGCCCCTTTACACACTTGACTTAGGGACTTAGCAAAATATACAAAGTTTACATGCACCCGTGGGCATGAATTATTTGGCATGATCTTTGTTTTAAAAAAAGTGACAAAAATATCACTTTTCCATCGTCATTTGAAAAGAAAAACCCTAAACTAAAAACCCGCGACCACTTCTCATTTACTTTGTATTCTCTAAACTTAAGTGTTGTCGTGCTACCATGAGACTCAAGGTTTGTTTGATTATTCTAGAGATTTGATGGGATTTATCTGCTGGAGATCTGAGGTCTTCATGAAGAACTACTATTGGAAAGTGTGTGGTATGAATTATTTCTTCTGTATTTTCAATGAAAAAACTTCCTTCTCTATCAAATCTATTGTTCGTTTTTTAAATCTTGCCTTAAGTCTGTTTTTTTTGCTTCTTTTGGTTCTAAACTATGAAGCATGGCATTTATTTTTATTTGTATCAAAATGAAAGAACTTTGTAGCTTATTTTCCGCCACCATGGAATTGTTCTCCTAATGAGTGTCTGGACTCAACTTCTATACTTCTTGAGAAAGAAAAGATAAAAAGAGAATCACCTTATGCATTTTCCTATTATAATATGCTCTATTTGAGCTTAGATAACTACAAAATGGAAGAATTAATTATTCTTCTAATGCTCCTCCATACCTATAGTCGCGGGCTTTTATTGGTGTTACCATTATAACTAGAATTTTCTCTATACTTGAGGGTTAGAATTTGGTAATATCTTCTTGCTTATCTCTCATTTCTAGGCTTGACCCATGATTTAAAACTCAAAGAATTGGTATATTTGTAAATTTTTAGTGAATCCCCAAAGTGGGTATTCCATATTTCAGAGAAAACGATTCCTTAGGTTACGACCATGCTTGTTCATCTCCTTACTGTGTTTTGCATGGTATTTTGATCTTTCTAAACTACCTTTAGTGGGAGTCCCTGTCTCATTAAAATTTTTAAAATACATCTGATGGTTTACCAGTACCTTGAACTATGCATATACAAAGCTTATTTGACCTATGGGTAAGCTGCTCATAAGACTGCTATTTTAAATTGGCTGTCATTTTATTGTGATCACAAAATGATACTTCAAAACTGCCTTTATAATGACTATCCATTATGGAATTCTACCCTCTTGGCTCATGAATTGTCCATTTTATCATAGCATGATAATTTATTTTTATTTCTATCTCATGGTGACTTCACAACTCATTCATGCCATCTTTCCATGGATTGTTTTTTTTGATTTGATGACTATTCACCTCTATATGGTTGTCCTGCATTTATGATCAAGCTTCTTATTGTTCTTCATTTCCATAGTGAGATCTTGTGTATCTGTATCTTGATAAATCACCATATGATGTGATTGTGCTTTATCATTTTGAATGCTCATTTTGATGGAATTGTTCAGTTCAACATTGTCTCTAATTTTCATTTTGTTCAGTGTTGAATAACTGATTTAGTAATTGTTCTTTATGGCTTTGATTGTTACATTATGTAGCTATTGTCTTGAAGTTTTCCTTTATGACATCAATCTTATTCTATGAATTTTCTTCATATGATGCTCTCATATATGAATGTTGAATGAGAGGATGTTCACCTGATATGCTAGGCTCAACGCTTGTGGGAGACTATTTTGCCCCACATATATGATGAAAGTTGATCACAAACATAATGAACTTGTTCCTACACAGTGAACAAACATGTTAGCAAAATAATTGAAGTTGGAAGTTTCCTCTTTTATTTATGCCTTTTGAATAGTGAAATCATCTGATGAATTCCTGATTGATTGTGTGTTATATTTCTGTTGGTAACATAGGTATGAGGTAGGATATGATTTTTCATTGCCCTAACACCACCTGTTATCATACTTCCAGATGCTTCTGGAGCTTAGATTTGGATCAATTCGAAGGCTAGAACAACTGAAATACTTCAAGTGCAACGACGATTTTTCATTCTAGGCAATGACGAATCACCTTCTATCTTATGCCCATTTTATTTTTAGTTGTATGATAAACACCTCTTTTCCTTGTATTCATTATTTGATTTGAAAATCAAATGAAGTTACTCCCACGACTTGTTTAGGACTTTGGTTTGTACATTATAAATAAAAACAACAAACATTATGCAATCTTATGATTTATCTATTAGAACTAGTTGCATAAAGATACTAAAAATTCAAAATGTAATCAGATTTATTTCAGCAATGAATACTTTAGAAACTTTTTTGTACCTTTCAATGATGAATGCCACTCAGCTCTGCCTATTTTGAGTTGTAGCTAAAAATAGGTAACAAGCTTTCTAATTGGAAAAAATATCGAGCTAGGAGAAAAAAATCAGTGTATTATAAGAGATGAGTTACATAAATAGGAGGCTATATTGTCATAAGACATTGACTACCATGTAGCAATTTGGAGTTCTTGAGATTGTGAAAGAATTGGATGATTTTATTCATTGTATAAACAATACAATGTAGTGACCATATCTTGAGGTCATCTATTTGTGTTCCATGTTATCATGCATGGGTATGGTATTAATTTCTAATTTTGTAACCAATTCACCAACCTAATCCTTGAGGTTGTTACACCCCAATGGTGTAGTTACTATTTACTATTACTACATAGGGTAAATATGAATGTAATGTGAATTTTGGAGATGAATAGATTATTTTTGTACCTTGTTATCAATATGAATGTATCTCATTTGATTTTGTCTCATTTGATGTTATCTCAGTTGATGTTATTCATGGTGAAATACTACATATATGTAAATGGATGGTTACTGAATTATTATTATTCTAACTCTTAGAGATTTTTTATGTATATTTCATATGTTGTGAACAATTGACTATCATGTGCATGTGTTAGTGGATGGAGGTATATGTTCCATTCCTTGAAGTGGAAGGGAAGTATCACTCACGAGAAGATTTTGGTCGGGTAACCGATAAAGGTAAACTATCTGAGCATATACACACATCACATTAGAATGATTGAGTTGAGTCAATTTATGGGTAGTTGGTAAGTCATCCTTAGCTGATATGTTTGCATTTGAGAGTCTTGTTTAGTAATACATGCATTATTTGGTGATATTTATCTATTGATCTTTTGAGATCTTTCTTGTACTATTATGATTATATTACCAAGTGGGATGTACATGGAAGTATGTGTTTATATATGCACATACATGTCAATGGGATTTAACAAAATGTATATGCACATGTATAGATGTACCACATGTAAACACTTATCAATATGATGGTGATTGTGAATGGTTGTATGTGAATCAGATTCAAACATATATATATGTTTAGTATATACACATATCCATATGTATATGTATATCGATACATGTGTACATTGGCAAATGGATACACTCATACAAATGCATCGATATAGATATACCTACATATACGTGTACATAGAGGCATATACATTTATACATATATATATGTATACATTCAATAGAATGTGTTTATTATATATATACTATCTTTCATGTACTCTTATATATATATATATATATATCGAATGTATGTATACAATATTGGTTAATAATATATATATGGGTGAAGCCACAAAGTGGTTTACAATTCAAGTGAGGAAGGAAAACTCACAAAAATGACCCCAAGGCAAAAAATGTGATTTTGGGGGCTCGTACGAACCTACTGGTTCGACCCAACCCATAAGGGGTTCGCTCGAACCAAGGTTCAAGCGAACCTCTTTGAATCTTGGCCACCAAAAAAACAAAAAAAAATGCATTGGAAAGGGGTTTGAGCGAACCCCTAGTGGTTCGCTCAAACCCCTAGGGGTTCGTATGAACCCCCTTATCCCTCATCCCCTCCTTGAGACAAAAAAAACATAAATTTTGGCACTTCAGAGCTTGGGTTAAGGATGAAAATAGAGGAATCTTCACAAACCCACCTAGAATCAGGTATTCCTCAGAACGAGCTATCCAATGCATATAATTTTAATATGTTTTGGTTTTATTATGTATTTGTTTTTTTAGTTTTATTAAACATAGGTTTTTCATTGAAAATGAAGATCTTTGTTCTACACATGTGGAAAAATATGAGTGCACCAGATATTGAAGTCCTTGATCCAACAAAAAAATAATTTAAATTTTGATATATACAAAAAATGTTACATGTTATATGGTCGCGCTATGTCTGAATTGTAATTGGTTTGACTTCGAAACTTGATTAAAGAAAAAATGTTCAATAAAAACTATCTAACCAAGTGGAAGCACTAGATATCGGAGTTACAAATCTAAATTTGAAAGAATTAGAATTTTATCCTTCATGGAAAAAAATTTGTGTTATACGGTGTGCGCCACTTTTTAAAAATGTTGTTTTCTAAAAAAAACCAGTTTTCGTGGGAGATGGGAAAAAGAAGTGCAACCTAATTCCAAAAATTTTGAAAAAAATATTTTTAGAATGTACAGACAAAATGTGATGAGACTCTAGTTTGCATCATCTTCAAATTCCTCATGATCTAGCCACTATAGGTGCCCGAATGTGAAGATTTAGTTAAAAATAATAATTTCAGTGTCCAGTTTGGCCAAAAATTGTAAACCACTATTGTGGGATCATCCATATGTAAATATATATTAACAGTTATATACATATATATAAATACATTAAGGTATTTAAATATATGTATATAACATATTATATATATATTAATATATATTTAACATAATATATGTTAATTAAAATCGGCTATCATTTGTTTAAATAGAAGCCAATTTATAAAGGTTGATAATAGTCGATAGTGACTATGAAATTGGAAGTCGATAATAGTTGATATGACTATGTTCTTTGAAAGCATATGAAGTTGCTTATTAATATTTTTGTGAACTGATTATCACTCAAGTGACACGTGATATATGACATTGTATTTCATTTTTTATTTGTTGGCTTGTGTCGATATAAGTGTATAGACTTGGTCGACACCCTTGGCAAGATCAACCTTGACTTTGTCAACCATAGTAAATGATTTGGTTGACTCATCCTATGCAAATCGATGGGTGTTTGATTTTAAGAAATAAGAGTTGATTGTTTCTTGTAGTAGTAAAACCATGCCAAACAAGAAGGAAAGAGGTCAAGAATTGGCACTACCTTTGAATCCAAGTTGTTGTAGATGTCTATTCTTTGTGACAATTTGAATTTAGAATATGCAGATTGAATGAGTCTTGAATTTGTTGTCAATGTTGCAAACCAATCTATAGATTTTTTTGTTGAGCATGAGCTTAGGGATTCACCACCTTTTTTCTAAGTTTCATGTGATGCTTTGCATGGAGCTTGTTGTCCATTTACATGCCTAAATTGTAGGCCATGAGGTTTCTAGGATGCTCTATAAATAGTTGAGCCATTTCATTAGTGAGGACACATTCTTTCCCAAGAGAGTACACATCTTTTGAAGTTCATTATTTATGTGTTATTCCCAACCAAACTTGTCTTATATTATGAGTGAGAATTAGTGAGTGTTCTATTGTGTTGAGAGGAAACATTGTTGTTTGAGATGAGTAAACTATCAACTAGTGAGGTAGAGCTATTTTTGAAATTCTTGAGAAGTTGGTTATCAAGCTAACTACTATTGGAGAGGGGTGCATTGTTGTCATTCTTTGTTATTTCCTTTGAAATGGTATGTTTTTCATGATTGTTTGAAAAGACTTTTCCAATGTGTGCATTAGAGATATTAGAGTTTCTTTATAAATGAAATTGAAGCTTTTATGCTATTTTTATGTTGCACTTGTAAGCACTCCATAATAGGAGTTTGGTGTATATCATAGATATTATATACTAGGCATGATCAAGAATACAAGAGGCACTTGAGATACACTTAGATAAGTTATTGATTTTACTAGGAAAGCTTGTGTTACTCCTAGGATAATTAATCCAATATGGGAGGGAGCATGTGTACTTATTAACTAGGTTTATCCAAGTAGATTAAAATGGTGATAGGTTAATTTGGGGTAATAGAATATCCATTGAAGGACAATACCTATGCATAGTTTAAGATAGCCCTAAGTCAAATCAGCTTCGAGTAGTGTATGTGATAGATGACTGTCACTAGGAATACTAAATGTAAAACTTTGGCCAGAGTAGTGTAATGTCTGAGACTCCACTATGGATTGTGTGACTATCAAGACTACACTGTTAGTTCACCGTGATCTAGTATTACATGCTAGTTCAATATTGTGGGATTACAAGTTCTAGTTATGTAGGACACAACAATGTGCTCAGTTGGTTTTCATTGTTGGTTACTCTACCAATCTCTTCGTTGAAGGGAAGGGACATCTATCGAATGATAGATGTGTGGGAGACTGCATTAAGAGTCTGTGGTTGGTGGAGAAGTGCTTGAGTGATGCTTCTCCTCCACAACAAGTGATAGAAGAACCAAGATTTGAAAGGAAGGATTCTAGACCATCTTACAACTATTTGTTCTAAATCTCTTTGAGCTATGTATGTAAAAGTGTGCACTCTTATATTGATGGAACTTATGGTTCATTGAGATGAAATGGAAATCCATGTTGTATTATCTAATGTATCTTATTCAATAAAGAAAAGAAAAAATTTAATGCAATGGATTGTTACTTAGTTGATTTACTTGTAAGGTGTAAATTTAGAAATTTTTACTTCATTAAGGGTTGATATGTTACATGTGGCATCAGAGCTACCAGATTTAGCTTTGGAACCTATGAGTTTGTCATTCTTTTTGTCCAATGTTATCTAATGTTGTGAATTCTTGTGTGAGGATGGTGCATCTCAAATTAACGGCTCAAAATTCAATAATAGAAAACTCAAGGCCAAGAAGGAAAGGGAAGCCATCATTAGAACCATAGAGAGAACCAACTACAACAACATCGTCTGGTTGAGTGACACCGAAAGCTTTAGTCACACACTTTCTCAGATTAGTGTTGTGAAGAGAAAGATGAAGATGGAGGCTATGTACAATTACTTACCAGCTACCTCACTAGAAAAGCTTGAGTCATTATTTCTTTCTAGGGATATTCCTTCAGAAGAAAGTTTTAATCTGACATCCATCTTTAGGGATCCTAGAGTTCTACCATTGGCTAAAGTAATAGTAATTTATTCAAGTAATGAGTCCAAGGGATATGTACCAAGGACATCGCCAAATGAGAAATGGTCTCATGAAAAAATGTATGCAAAAGGGGTAGACTACATTGTTGATGAACACCATATTGACATTGCTTCTCATAACTATGTATTGGATGATAAATTTGAAGGTTATTATCCTTTTCAGGATAGGTACAAACAATTGAGAGATGAGAAAAATGATAGGGAACAACAACTGTCTCAGTCTGTAGGTTATACTCCTTTTAGTTATGTGTTAGAGAGTGAATTCGAAGGATACTCTCCACTCAACTATCTGAATAATTGCTCCATGTAATCAAAGGATATTGAAATCCTCATGAAATGAATAAAATTATGTGTTTTTTTTTCAGTAAAGAAGTGTATGTTAATCTTTTGTGGAATTTCTTATGTGCTTATTAAAGTCATTTTTAATATTTTCCATAAGATAGTTGAAAAAATAAATTAGCCTAGCATGGATAAATATTCAGGTAAAAACCAATCTTGTAAAGATGGTGAGGACACATACTAATCCGGGCGGAAGTCAAGAGGCTGGACAAGGAACCACTGGAGTAGATGCTAGGCTTGACCAAATCTTGGCAAGATTAGCTAATCTTGAGAAAGAAAGAGTTAAGGATAGGGTAGAAAATGAAATACCTGTTAATAAGCATGAGGGAGAAAACTCTTCCCATGGGCATAATGAAACCCATAATCATGAGAAGCAAAAATCACCCACACCATCTATTGAAAGGAATACGAATCTTGTGGCTTCCAAACTTTCTAGGGACATGAAGAAGGTTATTCCACCCAACTTTAATGGTAGTGTTGGAGGGGATGAGGTTGAAGTGTGGCTTGTTCAAATGGAAAAGCATGTTGAAATAAGAAACTATGATGAAGTTACTAAAGCTACATGGGGTGTATATCCGTTAGCAGGAGAAGCCTCTAACTGGTGGGTGAACGAGAAGTTAGAACTCAATATTAACTCTTGGAAGTTGACATTGGAGGAATTCATAGATATTTTTTGTAAGAGATGGTTGCCACAACTATTTTTTGACCAAAAACTCAGATTTCCATGGTCTAAAGCAAGGTAACATGACAATCAATGAATATTGGGAGAAGTTTACCTGACTTATATGCTATGTTCCCATATATCATAAGGATGAGTGCTTCTGCATTAAGAAATTTATTATGGGACTCAACAGTCAAATTTGAGGGGAAGTGGATATGCATGGTCTAACAAAAATGGATCTTGTATATGAAAAGGAAATTAAGAAGGAGAAAAATATTAAGGCTGATTCCACTCGTCAAGGAAGAAAAGAACAAAAGAAGGTGGAAGTTCCTAACAAGATAGTTCCAAAGGAGGAATCTATGAAAATTATTACAAGGAAAAAGGGGAAAATATTTCACAATAATGGAAAGGAGATTATGAGAGAATGAAAAAGGAATGATTCTAGCATGGGCAATACCAATAAGGCTAATGAAAATACCAACAAGTCTGGAGAAACCATAGGGAAAAGAGGATTGACTACGGGATGTTTTATATGTAGAGGGGATCACTACACTAGTGAGAGTCCCAATAAAACTTTTGGATCATGACCATATGGTAATCCATTACCCACCCAGTAGGCAATGTTTCAACAAAAGATACATGCAGTTGTGGATGATCATTAGGTAGAGTACCAAGTAACTCTAGTTGAAACATCGGATATTTTGTTTGGCTTACCTATTTATATTCTTATTGATACTAGTGCAATTGAGAATTTCATTTCACCTAGAATAGCTAAAAAATATCTAGGAAGGTAGGACACATGGCAATACCGTGGGATGTAGAGTATGCAAACTAGACAAGAGAAAAGGTGGATCAATGTCTATTTGAAACTAGGATAGAACTACCCAGTTTTTCTACTCAAATAAACCTTTATGTCGTACCTCTAGGATCATATGATGTTATCCTAGGAATGAATTGGTTGTGGAAACATAGGTCTAAAGTAGATTTCCATGCAAATACTGTAGAATGCCTAGATGATTTTGGAAATCAAGCTAAATTTCAAGGGATACCAAGGAGGTTAGGATTCAACAAATTATGGCAATGTAACTTATAAGAGCTAAGAAGAAAGGGTGTAAACTCTTCACCATAAAGATTTAAGAACTTGGGAAGGATAGTGATGATTCGGAGTTCTAGAGTTTATAGGAACTAGAAGATGGTGAAATAGATGAAAGTGGAAAATTAGATATGGAGAAGTATCCAATATTGAGGAAATTTTTGGATGTGTTTCTAGATGAGTTACCAAGGTTACCTTCAAAAAGAATATTTGATTTCTCTATTGATATAGTTCTAGGGTTAGAACCTATTTCTAAGGTACCCTATAGGATGACAACGACTAAACTTATGGAACTTAAGGCACAATTGGATGAATTGTTGTTGAAAGGACTGATAATACCAATTGTTTCACCTTGGGGAGTGCCAATCATATTTGTTAAAAACAAGGATGGTACCTTGCATTTATGCATTGACTATCATATGCTTAACAAATCTACGATTAAGAACAAGTATCTATTGTCACACATTGACAACCTTTTTTTATCAAATGAGGGGTGTCACCATATTCTCTAAAATAGATCTGAGATTTGGATAACTTTAAAACTGCATTCAAAACTAGATATGGACATTATGAGTTCATTTTTCTATGCTTCAATTTAACAAATACACCTACAAAATTCATGAACCTAATGAATAGTGTATTCAGGGATTGCCTTGACAAATTTGCACTAGTTTTTCTAGATGATATTCTGATTTAGTCTAGAAATGAGGAAGAACATTGCAAACATTTAGAAATGGTCCTACAACATTTAAGAGAACATAGGTTGTATGGTAAACTTTCCAAGTGTACATTCTTCTAAAAGAGGGTACATTATCTAGGTCATGTTGTTTTGGTAAGAGGGATTTCTATAAACCTAGCCAAGATCAAAGCAATACTTGAATGGCTTGTACCCAAAAATGTGTCAAAAGTAAGAAGTTTCATGGGTTTAGTGGGGTACTATAGGAAGTTCATAGAAAAAATTTCTAAGATCACTTTCCCAATTACTTCTTTAAAAAAGAAAGGAAAGATATTTGAATGGACTGAGAAGTGTCAAGAATCTTTTGACCTGCTCAAAGAAAAATTAACCATCGCACCAATTTCTTAAAAGTACCAGATTTTGGGAGTAACTTTACAGTTATCATAGATCCATATAGAGAAGGTTTAGGAGGTGTATTAATGCAAGATGGGCAAGTGATAGCTTATGAATCTAGAAAGTTGAAACCTTATGAGATGAATTATGCACCACATGATTTAGAATTGGCACCTATGGTTCACGCTCTACAAATGTGGAAGCATTACCTACTAGGAAAACCCTTTGAGATGAAAACCAACCATAATGGATTAAAGTACCTTTTTACTCAACCTAATCTGAATGCTAGACATAAAAGGTGGTTAGAGCTGATAGCTGACTATGATTTTAATATTAGTTATATTAAAGGGAAGGAAAATTGGGTTGTTGATGCACTAAGTTGAAGACAACATATTTCTTCCATATTAATAATTCAAACTGATTTATGGGGGTAAGTACTCCAAAAGTGCAAGGTGGATGAGTATTACTTGCAAGTTAAGCAAGCACTCGCTAATAATCTGTAAGATTCTAGATATGAAGGTTTTCATTTTGAACGAAATGGATTACTTAAATATGAGGGTAGAATGTACGTTCCTGATGTAAAGGAATTGATAAATCTGGTATGGAAGGAAATACACAAAGCACCATACCGTGGACATCCTAGAGTGACGAAAATGATGGCTGATGTAAAACCATTATACCTCTAGAAGGGAATGAAAGGAGATACCACTAGTTTCGTGGCTATGTGTCTTGAGTTTCAAAGGGTGAAAGAAGAGCATCATCATCCTAAGGGCTTGTTATACCCACATGATATACCATAGAGGAAGTGGAAATTCATAAGTATGGACTTTGTGCAAGGATTTCCTTTATCAAGAAAAAAGCACAATGCCATCCTTGTGGTTGTAGATAGGCTTACCAAGGTAGCACATTTTATACCTAGGACCCTAACTGATGGAGCACTTGTCATAGCAAGAAGTGTTTAGGTTGCATAGGATTCCTAAGAAGATTACCTCGGATAGGGATGCACAAGTCACTTCTAGGTTTTGGAAAACCTTGTTTTTTGCACTAGGGATTCAATTGAACATTAGCTCAACATATCATCTAGAAACGGATGGGAAAACTGAAAGGGTAAATCAAGTATTAGAATACCTACTTATGATGTATTGCATGGATCAATAGTACAAGTGGGAAGACTACTTACCCTTAGTGGAATTTTCTTACAATAATCCTTATCATTTTGCGATAAATATGGCTCCATTTGAAGCTTTGTATGGTTGAAAGTGTCAAACTCCTATAAGTTGGGATAAACTTGAGGATCAATTAAGTCTTGGGCCAAAGATGTTAGCAGAAATGGATGAGAAAGTTAAGATTACTAAGCAAAGGTTAGATGAAGCTAATGATAGGTAGAAAATCTATGATGATGCTAAGAGAGTGCCCTGTAATTTTTCCTTAGGTGACAAAGTATTGTTGAGAGTAAAACCTCACAAGAGTTCAATTAAAGTTGGAAAGTCTTCTAAGTTATCCCTAAATTATGTTGGACCTTTTGAGATTCTAGAGGAAGTGAATCTAGTAGCTTATCAGATCATGTTGCCACCATCTCTTTCCAAAATGCATAATGTATTTCATGTGTCCTACCTTAAAAAGTATATACCCAATGATAATCATGTAATTGATTGGACTGCTTTACAAGTACGAGACCTTAGAGTAGAAATTATTGATCCCATCAAGGTGCTAGGAACATGTAAGCTACACTTACGTAATATAGAGGTCTTGCAGTGAAAATTCTAGTGGGACCAGTATGCAAAAGACTCGGCTACTTGGGAGGACTATGCAAAAATTCAACAAATTTTTCCTCATATTCTTAATGCTTTTGAGAATGTGTAAACATTATGTTGTTAGTTGTTATGTTTTATAATAATCCCTAAAGTCACTAGGGATGATGATTCATAAGGGGGGACTATATTACACCCCAATGGTGTAGTTACTATTTACTATTACTACATAGGGTAAATATGAATGTAATGTGAATTTTGGAGATGAATAAATTATGTGTGTACCTTATAATCAATATGAATGTTATCTCATTTGATGTTGTCCCATTTGATGTTATCTCAATTGATGTTATTCATGGTGAAATACTACATATATGTGAATGCATGGTTATTGAATTATTATTATTCTAACTCTTGGAGATTTTTTTTGTATACTGCATATGTTGTACACAATTGATTGTCATGTGCATGTGTTAGTGGATGTAGGTATATGTTTCATTCCTCTAGATGGAGGGGAATTATCACTCAAGAGAATATCTTGGTCAGGTAACTGATAACAGTAAATTATCTAAGCATATATGCTCACCACATTAGAATGATTGAGTTGAGTCAGTTTATGGGTAGTTGGTAAGTCATCCCTAGTTGATATATCTGCATTTGAGAGTCTTTTTTACTACTATATGCATTATTGGCTGATGTTTATCTATTGAGATTTTGAGATCTTTCTTATACTATTATGATTATATTGTCAAGTGGGATTCATGTGGAATTATGTGTATATATATGCACATGCATGTCAATGGTATTTAACGACATGTTTATGCACATGTAAAGATGTACCACACATAAGCACTTATCAATATGATGGTGATTATGAATGGTTGTATATGAACCGGATGTGAACATATATATGTGTGTATGGTATATACACGTATCCATATGCATATGTATATCGATACACGTGTACGTTGGTGAATGGATACACTCATACATATGCATCGATATAGATATACCTACATATATGTGTACATAGAGGCATATACATTTATAAATATATATAAATACATGAAGGTATTTAAATATATGTGTATATAAGATATATTATATATATATATTTAGCATAATATATATGTTAATTGAAATCAACAATCATATGTTTAAATAGAAGCTGATTTATAAAGATTGATAGTAGTCGATAGTGACTATGAAATTGGAAGTCAATAATAGTCGATATGACTATGTTCTTTGAAACCACATGAAGTTGCTTATTACTATTTTTGTGAACTAATTATCACTAAAGTGGCTCGCAATCTATGCCATTGTATTTCATTTGTTATTTGTTGGCTTGTGTCGATATAAATGCATAGTCTTGGTTGATGCCCTTGGCAAGATCAACATTGAATTTTTCAACCATAGTAAATGCTTTGGTTGACTCATCCTATATACAAATTGATGGGTGTCTTTTGTAAAGAAATGAAAGTTGATTTTTTCCTTTAGCATTAAAACCGTACCAAATAAGAAGGAAAGAGGTAAGGAATTGGTTCCACCTTTGAATCCAAGTTGTTGTAGATATCTATTCTTTGTGACAATTCGAATTTAGCATATGCAAATTGAATAAGTCTTGAATCTATTGCCAATGTTACAAGTCGATTTGTAGGAGTTTTTGTTGAGTATGAGCTTAGGTATTTGCCACCTTTTTGTAGAGTTTCATGTGTTGCTTTGCATGGAGCTTGTTTTCCATTTACATGCCTAAAATATAGGCCATGAGGTTGCTAGGCTTCTTTATAAATAGTTGAGCCATTTCATTAGTGAGGATGCATTCTTTCCCAAGAGATTACTCATCTTTTGTAGTTCATTATTTTTGTATTATTCCTAGCCAAACTTGTCTTATATTATGAGTGAGAAATAGTGAATGTTCTAATGTGTTGAGAGAAAACATTGTTGTTTGAGAGGAGTAAACTATCAACTTGTGAGGTAGAGTTATTTGTGATATTATTGAGTATTTTTTCATCAAGCTAACTACTGTTGGAGAGGGTTGCATTGTTGTCATTAATTTGGATAAGTGATAATAGGAAATATGATCTCTTCTTCTTTGTTATTTACTTTGAAACGATATGTTTTCCATGATTGTTTCAAAAGTATCTTCTAGTGTGTGCATTAGAGATATTAGAGTTGTTGGATGTTGTGGTTGTCTTGCTAATATGTGGTTGTCATTGATGTCAACACTATTAGAATTAATATCATCAAGACTGTATATTTTGAGGATATTGAGAAAATTGTAATAAAATATGTTACAGGTTGTCTGTGAAGAAGTGAAGATCGGTGTGTTGGAAAGTCCATTATGTTGATGATGAGAAGTTTTCTATTAAAGGGTTTGTTTACCGATGTATGAAGTTCCTACTCTGAAAGTTTCAGAGGTGTGCATGAAGATTTGACCAAGTTATAAGGTTTTGTGTTTCAACAGTTATTTTGTTATTGGAAATGGTGTTCACAGAAGAAGATAATGTGTTTCTAGTAATCAGAAGTGTTGCGTATGCTCTTGAAGTTTTTGTGGATGTTTCTAGATTACGTTCTATCTATGTTGCACATCTGCATTGGTCATTGTGCTCACGATCTGAGATTTTCTCTTGTGTGTTCATGTTTTTCATGTTCATGGCCGACAAGGTGATTGAAATGTGTTATGGATCTTCAAGGAAGAATCTTTGAAGGTGTTTTTTGTTCAAGGACATTTTTTTGGGTCTCCACTATGTTGTGAACAACCTTGGTTGATGTGCATTGATAATCTTTATTGTTTTAGGCCGACAGTTTGCATTCATTCTATTATTTTGTTGAAGCCAACATGAAGCAATGTAATTTCTTGTTGCAGATATATATGTGATTGTTTCTTCATTTTGAGGTGTGTACAAGTGTGTGAGTGTGTAATGCAAAGTGTGTGAGTGTTATGTGCAAATAAGGTTCAGATCATTCAAAGGCAGAGTAGAGTGTGAAGAACAGTGAAAGAGAGTGAAGAAGTGTTCATGTGCTTAACCAAAACTGTACTCAGGAATTAGTAGATGCTACTTTCTCAGTTAAATTTCTTCAGATGGATTTAATCTAATTTTTTTTTGTAAGACAGTGAGTCTTCTTTTGAGTAGTGAGCTCTAGGCAGTGTGCTTGAATGCATGTGCATTCCTCATTTATTATTCTTATACTTTTAACAGGGTATAACTTATGGATTAACCTCCATTGTGGTTTTTCCCCTAATAGGGTTTCCACACAAAAAATCTTGGTGTTATGTGTGTTTTTGATGTGTTGTTTATTCATGCTTTCACTATTATTAATCAGATATGAGAATAAAGGTTAATAAGATTAATAAGTTTTAAATTATGTGACAACTGATTCACCCCCCCTCTCAATTGTCTACCCTTGTGTTTCCAACAATTGGTATCAGAGTAGGTTCCTTGGAAGAAGTTTACCAACTTGAGGTGATCCAGGATGGTGACACATAAGAAGGATAGTCTAAGATTTGATGGAACAAACTATTCTCTATGGAAGACTCGAATGGAGTGTCATCTGAGATGCATTGGTGAATCCTATTGGAACATTACAAGTCATAGGTATGTTATTCATTAGAATGGTCCTACTACTACTGCTGAGATTAGGGATGTTGAATATAATATTAAAGCTAAGGAAGCATTGTTGAGTGCTTTGACTAATTCTGAGATGAAAAATGTTATGGAGCTGAGGACTACATATGAGATCTAGAAAAATTTGGAAACCTTGTATGAAGGAGATGCAAATGTAAATATTGATAATCTACAAAGTCTGGAAGGAAAATATGAATTGTTTAAAATGGGTGATGATGAGAATATTGTTACTTTCATGAAAAGAGTGAATGAACTTGTGTGTGGCATCAGATGTGCTGGTGGATAGTTAGATGAATCAGTGATTGTTACTAAAGTGATTAGATCTTTTCCTAATGCATACAAAGTTAAAGCTACAACTATTGATGAGATTCGAACTGTGATAAATGTGACCAGAGATATGTTGGTTGGTAAACTTACTCCTTTTGAGTTGAGTGAATTCGGTGATGCCCTTCCTAAGACAAAATCTACATTTAAGTCTACTACTTATGGGAGAGACAAGCAGAGATATGATATGGGTGAACGTTCTTCTAGAAAGGTATTCAAGTATGAGGAAGAAATGAGACAAATAGAAGAAGAAGAAAGAGAATTGAATGAGCTTTAAGCACTTATTGTCAAAAGGGAAGCCAGAGGAGAAGGTAAGTATAAAGGAAAGTTTCCTATAAAATGTTTTTCTTGCAATATGATAGGTCATTTTACATCAAGGTGTTCTGAAAGAGTTCTTAAGCCAAGACCTTACAAGCCTAAATTTCAAAAGAAGTTTTATTATGTTGTTGATGAAGGTGTGATAGATGATCAATCTGACAAATGGAATGCAAGTGAAGATGAGTTTTTTTGTATTGCAATCAAGGAAATTAATCACATGTCTACTAAATCTACTAGTTGTACAAAAGTGGAGAAAGCCCTGGCTATGCGAGTTGAAGAAAAAGATAAATGGGTAATTGATAGTGGATGTTCACATCACATGAAAAGTGATAAAAGAAAATTTGTAAGCTTGGAGAAGTATGATGGTGGTGTTGTAAGATTTGGAGATAAAAATTGTGGTATAATCCATGGCAAAGGATGTGTTTATTTTGATGGTAAGCATAATATTGATGATGTTCTTTATGTTGAAGGTTTGAATCATAATCTTCTGGGTGTTGGATAGATGGTTGATAAGGGATATAATATTCAATTCAAAGATGGAAAGTGTAGCATACTGGGAAGTTCTAGAAATGTGATTACTTTTGGTAAAAAAATAAAAGGTAACATCTTTCATCTGAATACTGGTAGTAAAATTTGTTTGATTGCTTAAGTTGATGAAATTTGGTTGTGGCATAGAAGAATGTGTCATGTAAACTTTGACAATATTATCAAGATAATTTCCTCACAGGATGTGAGAGACCTTCCTAAGTTGGTGAATCCTACTAATGCCATATGCAAGGAATGTCATTTAGGAAAGAAAACTAGAATTTCATTTCACAACAAATAGCATTGTTCAAATGAATTGTTGGAGCTTGTGCATATTGACTTGTGTGGTCATGCTAGAATCAGAAGTCTACAAGGTTACAAGTACTTCATGTTTCTTATTGATGATTACTCTAGGATGATGTGGGTTACTTTCTTAAAGGATAAATTTGAAGCTCTAGAGAAGTTCAATATCTTTAAGGGTATGGTTGAGACTGAGATAGGTCTAAAGATTAAGTTTCTAAGATCATATAGAGGTGATGAATTCACTTCTGGTGAGTTTAATTCTTTTTATGAAGAACATGGGATAAAGAGACAATTCTCTGCACCGTGGACCCGTCAACAAAATGGAGTTGTGGAAAGGAAGAACAGGACAATTCAAGATGCTACTAGAACTATGATGTTGGAAGGAAATGTCCCTCACATCTATTGGAGAGAAGCTATGAGTATTGTTGTTTATATCCTCAACCAGGTACAAATCAAAGATAATACTGGTAAGACTCCTTTTGAGCTATGGTTTAGTCATAAGCCTATAGTTAGATATTTCAAAAAATTTGGGAGTAAATTCTATATCATAAGAGATGAAGATATAGGAAATTTTGATGCTAGAAGTGATGAAAAAATATTTCTTGGTTATTCTACTAAGAGTAAGGCCTGTCGGTGCTACAACAAGAGATTGAAGAAAATGGTTGAAAGTGCAAAGGTTAAGGTTGATGAAGACATTGCTAGACCCTCCAGAACCTATGGATATGATTATGATGATTAGAATGATAGTACAAACAAGATTTAGACTTCAAATCAAGTTCAGATCATTCTGGTGAATCGAGAAGATCAAGAAGAAGGAGAGACTAGCGAAAGCATAGAAGAGAGATCACAAGAGCTTGAAATTCAAGAACACTCTAAGACTCCAAGGTATGTGAGATTAAATCATTCAGAAAATCAGATTATAGGAGATAAGAATAAAGGTGTCTAGACTAGGAGAAGAACAGTAGAAGAATACTATTTAATTTCAAAGGTTGAGCCAAGTAATGTCAATGAAGCATGCAAAGATGAACATTGTATTGAAGCAATGAAAGAAAAATTACAAAAAATTGAGAAGAATAATACATGGATTCTTGTTCCTAGACCTAAAGACAAAAATGTAATTGGAACTAAATGGGGTTTTAGAAACAAGCTAAATGAACAAGGTGAAGTTATTAGAAACAAAGCAAGATTGGTGTGTAAAGGATACTCTAAGATGGAAGGAATTGACTTTGAAGAGAATTTTGCTCATGCTGCTAGAATTGAAGCTGTGAGACTGTTTCTTGCTTATGTTGCTTACAAAAACTACAAATTTTATCAGATGGATGGCAAGTCAACATTTCTAAATGGTGAATTAGAAGAAGAGGTGTATATTGAGCAACTTGATGGATTTCAATTGGTTGATCAAAGAGATATGGTTTGTCGGTTGAAGAAATCATTGTATGGACTCAAACAAGCCCCTAGAGCTTGGTATGCCAGATTGAATAAGTATTTGTTGAAGCTTGGATTTAACAAAGTTACTACTGGTAGTAATATGTATTTCAAGATTGATGAAGATAAAGATTTATTTGTGGAAATATTTGTTGATGATATCATTTTTGGAGGAGATGATGGTTTGTGCATGAATTTTTCTAATGAGATGTAGAATGAGTTTGAGATTTCAATGATTGGAGAGTTGAAATTATTTTTGGGATTGAAAATTACTCAGTTAGATAAAGGAATCTTTATATCTTAGTCCAAGTATGTGAGAGAACTGCTAAAGAAGTTTGGTATGGAAGATTCAAATCCATTCAGTATACGCATGGTGACTAGATGCAAGTTAACACAAAATGATGAATCTTTGAAGGAAAATCAGACTAGATACATATTAATGATTAGTGGATTTCTTTATTTGACTCAAACTAGAACAAACATCATGAATGTTGTATGCATTGTTGCTAGATTTCAAGCCAATCCTAAGGAATCTCATGTGACTATTGTGAAGAGAATTTTCAGATACTTGAAGGGAATAGTTGATTTTGGGCTATGGTATCCTAAAGATGATGATCTTACTTTAAGTTCCTTTACTGATGTTGATTGGGCAGGAGATGTGAATGACAAGAAAAGTACTAGTGGTGGCACATTTTTCTTGGGAAAGAAGTTGATTTCATGGTTAAGTAAAAAGAAGAATGTCATTTCTTTGTCTACTATATAGGCATAATACATTGTTCTTGCTAACAATTGTACTCAAGTATTGTGGATGAAGCAAATGTTGAAAGATATCAGAGTTGTGTATGATGAATCTATTGCCATATTCTATGATAATTCAAGTGCTATAAACATTTCTAAGAATTTTTTACTGCATTCAAAGACCAAGCACATATCTATCAAGTACCACTTGTTGAGAGACAAAGTGAGTGATAAGGAAGTCAGACTAGAGTATGTCCTACTAAGGAATAGATTGTAGACATATTTACTAAGCCTTTGCCTAAATATAATTTTTAGTAGCTCAAAGAGAAGTTAGGGCTGATTACCCCTCCTAATAAGAACTAAGATGCATAATATTTACATCAGTTTGTATATTCATAGTCATATCTTGATCTAGATTGATGTTGGGGTGGCTGCTACTCAGGGGGAGTAGTTAGATGATTTAGATATGTGGTTCAAATCTTGTGTACCTTTTCCATTGATGTCAAAGGGGGAGAAGAATAATGTGAAAAACTATGGAATAGTTAAAAAGAAAGGGGGAGAAGAACAATGTGAACTAAGGGAGAGAAGAGCAATATACAAAGGGGAGATTGTCAATTGTGTTCATGGTGTTTTTTTTTTCACATCATGTGTTTCTATCAATGCCAAAGGGGGAGATTGTTGGATGTTGTGGTTGTCTTGTTGATATGTGGTTGTCATTGATTTCAACACTATTAGCATTAATGTCTTCAAGACTATATATGTCGAGGATATTGAGAAAATTATAATAAAATATGTTACAGGTTATCTATGAAGCAATGGAGATCAATGTGTTGGAAATTTCAGTATGTTGATGATGATAAATTGTGTATTAAAGGGTTTATTTTCTGATGTATGAAGTTCCTACTCTGAAATTTTTAGAGGTGTGCATGAAGATTTGACCAAGTTATAAGGTTTTGTGTTCTGATAGTTATTTTGTTACTGGAAATGGTGTTCACAAAATAAGATAATGTGTTTTTGGTACTCTGAAGTGTTGTGTATGTTCCTAAAGTGTTTTTGGATGTTTCTATATCATGTTCTATCTATGTTGTACGTCTGCATTGATAATTTTGCTCGCGATTTAAGATTTCTCTTGCATGCTCATGTTTTTTATGTTCATGGCCAACAAGGTGATTGAAACATGTTGTGGATCTTCGAGGAAGAATCTTTGAAGGTTTTTTATGTTCGAGGAAATTTTTTTGGGTCTCCACTATGTTGTGACAGACCTTGGTTGATGCACATTAATAATCTTTATTGTTTTGGGCCGACAATTTGCATTCATTCTATTATTTTGTTGAAGCCGACATGAAGCAATGTAATTTATTGTTGCGGATATATAAGTGACTATTTCTTCATTTTGAGGTGTGTGTACAAGTGTGTTAGTTTGTAATGTGAAGTGTGTGAGTGCTATGTGTGAATAAGGTTTAGATGATTTGAAGGTAGAGCAAAGTGTGAAGAAGAGTGATAGAGAGTGAAGAAGGTTTCATGTGCTTAACCAGAATTGTACTTAGGCATTAGTAGATGGTACTTTCTCAATTCAATTTCTTCAAATGGATTTAATCTAAAAATTTTATGTAAGACAATGAGTCTTCCTTTGAACAATGAGCTCTAGGAAGTGTGTCTGAATGCATGTTAATTCCTCATTTATTCTTCTTATACTTTTAAAAGGGTATAACTTGTGGATTAACCTCCACTGTGGTTTTTCCCCTAATAGGGTTTCCACACAAAAAATATTGGTGTTATGTGTGTTTCTGATGTGTTGTTGATTCATTCTTTCACTGTTATTAATCAAATATGAGAATTAAGATTAATAAGCTTAATAAGTTTGAAATTTTGTGACAATAGATTCACCTCCCCTCTCAGTTGTCTGCCCTTTTGTTTCCAACAATTGGTATTAGAGCAGGTTCCTTGGAAGAAGTTTAACATCTTGAGGTGATCCAGGATGGTGACATACAAGAAGGATAGTCTAAGATTTGATGGAACAAACTATTCTTTGTGGAAGACTCGAATGGAGTGTCATCTGAGATGCATTGGTGAATCCTACTGGAACATTACAAGTCATAGGTATCTTATTCCTTAGAATGGTCCTACTACTACTACTGCTAAGATTAGGGATGTTGAATATAATATCAGAGCAAAGGAAGTATTGTTGAGTGCTTTGATTGATTTTGAGATGTAAAATTTTATGGAGCTAAATATTGAATGTAACACTTTGGCCAAAGTGGTGTAATTTCCAAGACTTCACTATGGATTGTGTGACTACCAAGACTACACTGTCAGTTCACCATGATCTAGTATTACATGCTAGTTCAAGATTGTGGGATTACAAGTTCTAGTTATGTAGGACACAACACTATGATTGGTTGTTTGTCATTATGGGTTACTCTACCAATCTCTTCATCAAAGGGAAGGTCCATCTATCGAATGATAGATGTGTGGGGACCACATTAAGAGTTTGTGGTTGGTGGAAAAGTGTGTGAGTGATACTTTTCCTCCACAAAAGGTGAAAAAAGAACCAAGATTTGAAAGGAAGGATCTTGGACTGTCTTACAACTATTTGTGTTGAATCTCTCTTGTGCTAATTTTCCCTTGATGAAAATATGTGTTATAGTTTGGCATCTTGGTGGTTTACTCAATTGATCTACTTCATTTTTGTTTGGCATGTTTACTTCACTTTTTATATTATCTTGGGTGGCACTGATATCTTGACTCCTTATGCAGATCTCAGTTGAAGTATGTTGGTTATAGGTTCTTTGTTCCATTGATCAGCTGACATGTTTTTGGTTTAATGATTAGTATTTCAGTGATGCACTTTTTTATATGACCTTGGCATGAGTCAGTGTTCTACAGGTTGATATGTTGTGGCTTGATCAGTTTCTAGCTTCATTAAATTGTTAATGGTTGTTGATCATATTCAGAGTCATCTTGCTCCATCCTCTTTCAGGTAATGATCTCTGGTTCTTGATGCTTGGGTTTATGAGATACAGTTTACTTTTCAGTTTTAAGAAAACCCTATTGGGTTTCCTTAATCAATGATAATGGTTTATGGTATGTGGAATGGCATTGTAAATTTAACATGCAAAATTAGTCTTCATTATACCTCATAAGTCATTGGACATTATTTGGCATTGGCACATTATATAGTAACGGACATAATAAGGTGGCAATTGACTTTGATGTTTTTGGATATCTTTTGGCATTGGAAATTATGGTAGGCACACTATGGGAATGCATATTATATTGAATTCAGGTTAATGGTGGACAATTCACAAGACTTAAAAGCCGACATGTTTAAAGGTATTGATTAATTTTTATGTCATAGTGGAAGTGACTTGGTTTTGATTTCTTGGAAACATATATGTCAATGGAAATTGATATTTGGTAGCAATGATGTAAGAAATCATTTAATCAACATTTGATTAGTAATGTGGTCATGTCAAAATATCTTTGAAGGTATCATTTGGTTGGCATTTTACTTGGCAATTTGTTAATGATGTGTGAGAATATTGGTTGACGTGATTGTCTTTGATCTACCCATGGATTTCAAAGGGCATTATGAGTTTATGCATTATCATTTATGTCCTTTTAGACTCCAAATGATTATCAATTATTTGTGAAGGAATTTATTTGATTGTTTTGGAAATTTTAGGTCATTTTTTCGCTTCTCCTGTTTGAAGGGTTTGGAACCCTACACTGGCCGCCACCATGGAATCTTGCTCTCAGCCGTTTCTTTGCACTCACTGGCTTTTTGACTTTGGACAGCATATGGGGAAGGTTAGAGGACCATTACAATGGTCGTTCTTTATGTCTGCTTCCTACTGTTGGGTGAAGGATCGAGATTGGAAGGTGTCTCGGCTATATCTTTCTCTACAGATCTAGTAAACTCCTTCATGACAACATCTCCATTATTACTCTTAGGTATTCTTTCTTTTGACTGTTGTGCAGAAGCATTACCACTACTAGCAAGGTTGTTAGGAGATATATTTGTTTTCCTTATATTTGGAAAATAGAAAAATCAAATGGGTTTAGCTATTAATATGAGCAGATTCGGTGCATGTCAATTTCACTTTGTAGTAATACATATATATTTAATATATCCTTTTAAAACTGCTCTTGCATTTTAAGGGAAAGTGATTTATGTTTGCGGGTAATCATTATATCCTTGAAACTCTTTAGATCCTTACCTGGAATCTTTGGTAACTGCTCTTGAAAGGATGATTTTGGTTATAGAGCTTAGTTCTTTCAGTTACTTAAAATTTGCTACTGTTTAATTGGGTATTGCTCATGGTTTATATAGATCTTATGCTGTTTTGGTTTTAGCACTGCTTGTGTAGGCTGGTTGGGAGAATAGTTTTCAATCTGCCTTCTAATTTTGCACAATGCTTGAGTATTCCTCTCAGAATAACTTATTCATAATTAACTTTCCCACATGAACTTGGTAACATCTGGCATTGTTGCTCGACAGCAGCTTGGTAACCTATTAATCATCTTTGTGTTATTCTTTGAAAGTGAAAAATGAGCAAGTGTTGTAACCTTTTCCAAAAATGTAATGATGTATTCTATAAAAATATAAAAACAAAGAGATTAGGGCTTTATTATTACTGAAAAACCTAAAAATAAAATATGTGAGTAGTACAAAAAATCAGGGAAAAAGTGTGTTAATTGTTTTGAATAGTATCATGGAAAATGTATGGAACAAAGTGTGAGGAAAATAGTGAGTTAACAATTTTGAATAGTATCATGAAAAATTGATGAAATAGTGTGTGAGAAAAAGAAAGTGAGAAAACATCACTGAGAATACATTCTGATGTGAAGCTGTATTGAGATAGTAATTAGATTTTACTCCAGTTGTCTTAAGGCTTGATAATGGGTGGAACTCTGAAGAGTCATTCTTGACTTTTGAGAATTCTACACATTTTCTATCAAGAGGCACTTGACAGAAATCAGGGAAACAAAGAGATCCTCTATATCATTGTATGTTCTATTGTTAAATAGAAAAGGGGTTGGTGCTCCTTGAGATTGGTGTCTCTAAAAAGAGGGGTTGGTGCTCCTTGAGTTGGTGCTTAGAAATCAGCCTACAAGGCATTGTCAAAAATGATTATTAAAATGAAAGCCTGAAAAAGGCAGCAGGTTAAGGAGTGGTTTTTCTACCCCAGGAGGGTTTTCCACTCAACATATCTTGTGTCTATTTGAGTATTTGTGGTTCACTTGATTAAGTAATTTATTACTTTAAATTGCTATGTTTCGCTATTCTCATTTCAGTTTATGTGATTGCATTCAATACATGAATGAGTTTATCATTGATAAATGAGAGAATACATTTGGTTTATTTTAGTTTTAGTTAAATTTGGTAAAGAAGTTAATAACACTAATTCACCCCCCCTATCAATGTCTTTTCACTCCAACAATTTGTTCTAAAGCTCTTTGAGCTTTGTATGTAAAAGTATGCATTCTTGTATTGATGTAACTTATAGTTCGTTATGATGAAATGGAAATCCATGTTGTATTATGTAATGTATCTTATTCAATAAAGAAAATATTTTTTTAATGCAATGGATTGTTAGTTAATTTACTCGCAAGGTGTAAATTTAGAAATTTTTACATCATTAAGGGTTGGTATGTTACAAAGGATCCTTTTCACTAAGTGTTCATGACATGGGTAGTGCATGTACATCATAATTAGTTTTTTATTGGTTGGTGTAACTTACAGTAGTTACGTAGGCAACTGAGTACCCAAACCATACATGCAATTCTAATTTTAGTAGATTATTTTTTCATTAGTTTCTTCTATGCATTTTGGAGTATATGGGAACTGAACTTGTAACATGCATCCAAATTTTAATTCCTTTGATCACTTTTCCATTAAACCATGGGCTCATGTGCCTATCCTAGACATTAATGCTTTAGTAACATTGTATGCAAGCCTAATCTATTAATTGCATGGAATCCTAGAAGATGGTCTCATATGGAATAGTTGAAAGTTATGCCAGTTCATCAAATCAATGTGGTCACCAAGCTATTTTAATTGATACTATATGTCCACACATGGGAGGATATCAATTGTTAGAACAATTCATCTTATCTCAACACGTTAATAATTTATGCTGGTAAGTAATACTCAAAGTTACAACAAATAATTCATTAGGATGTTTGTTAGTGTTGGTGTATTCATTAACATTGACAAGATTTCCATATGTTTAAGTGTGTGTGGTTCATCAATAGAACAAGCATAAATTTTATGTTCCATTGCTAAATAATTTCTTTAATTATCATCTAGATAAGGAAGGCCCTCAATAAAACATGGATAAAAATAACATTTGCTTATTTCCAATCATCACAGTCTTCTTTTATGCATATTGTAGATGACATGTAAACTGAACATAATTCTACATAATCAACAAGAATTTTAAAATTACAGCATGCTCCTATAAATGTAAACAAATAGTATACAAACACCCCAAAGTTTCCTTATCTTTGTGTATTACAATTTGACCATTATTATTATTTTTAATTGTAACAAATTTTTTTATAGTAGAAATATAAATGGCGAGGTTTCCAATAATAGATAGTTTATAGCATATACTTTTAATCTTTGCCTCTTGCACATGGGAAAAAAAATGAGGGCATAGTAGTTGATATGTTTCCTGCTAATTAGCCATTGATAGTTGAGAATCCTACAAGTAAAAAATGCACAAAAATAACCACAGATATTTATGTAGAGGCAAAACATCTGATTTTGTAGAGTGATACCCACCTATATTTCTTGAATTTGAATTAATGCAAAGTGTTCTATATCCTGTAGAGTGCTCTAATTCTAATTTTGTAGAGTGATTTGTATCCTAATTCTATGAAGTCTAAATTTTGGGTAAGTGTTGAAGAGTGATGAAGAGAATGAGTTTTCATGTATTATATCCTAAGTAAGTTGAGCTTTTTAGATTTCTGTTTTTTTCTTGAAATAGGAAACTAAATTAATACTAGAATGCAAAACATTACAGATGGATCAATACCATGTATATGATGAGAGATTAGCTGATGAGAGGGACATTGACAAATATCCATGTCCATGTAATGACTATCTTGTCGGAAAGGTGAAAAAAAGAAATTTGATTTATTGACATATGATAAGGCATGGGCATAGTGGTATAAGCCCTTGGGATTATAATTGTTATGAAGATATGATATAATTGCAGAGTGTGAGAGATGAAGAGGAAAAAAACAAAAAATGAAGTGGCACCAAACATAGATGAAGAGGAAACAATGTTAGACGGAGGGTTTGAAGTTGATAGAATGTTGAATGAGGGTCTAAATGATGATTGGGCCAAGTTGATGGAGGATGCTTTAAAGCCTGTGTATGCTAATTGCAAGTTAAGATGTTTGACAACAATCTTTCAAATTATTAACTTGCAAGTGGTGCTTAGTTGGATGAATGAGATTGTAGATCAGTTATTGGCATTATTAAGTTTATTGTCACCACCTAACTCCACATTTCCAATAAAAAATTCAATGTAAAAATAAAATCACTAAGCTAGGCGTAGGGACACATGTGTGAATGGTTATGTATTATTTTGCAATAATCTTGTAAATGAGATTGAATGTTTGAAATGTCATGAAGTGAGGTATATACAAGGGTTGAAATTAGTTGTTGTTCCTAGAAAGGTTCTTCTTTAGTTTTTGATAATTCCACGATTACTCCAAATGTATAGGTGTGGATTCATTCTTGAACTTATGTAATGACATGCCCAAAATAAGAGCACTGATGTAAAACAATGACATGTGCCTGATTCTAAGACATGGATGGAATTTGATAATAGATGGCCTAATTTTTCTCAAGATCCTTGCAATATAAGGTTGGGTTTGGCTCTAAGTGGGGTGAACCCATTCTCATATCAAAGTACTAGATTGTCAACTTGACTAGTTTGTTTAATAAATTATAACTTGCCTCCATGGTTAGCAACTAAACCATATTTCTTAATGCTATCATTGATTATACTAGGAAATAAAAGTATGACTTTAGATACAATCGATGCTTATCTAGAGCCATTATATGATGAGATAATGGGATTGTGGAAAGGAATTGAAGCAAGTCAATCTTTAAGGGATGTTCATTCAATCAAATTCACTTTAAGAGCTTCCTTATTGTTTACAATTCATGATCTTCCTATATATGGTACATTGTCTGGTCTCACTGTTCATGGATACCATGGATGTCCCGCTTGCAACTTTAAGGATTTTTTGAGGCACTAAAGAAGTTTGCATAAGTGTATTTATTATGGACATCATGCTTACCTTAAAATGGATCATCCATATCATCAACAAAAAATGTGTTTCAATGGTCAAAAAGAGAATCATGAAGGACCATTGCTAATAATGGGTGATTACATTGTTGAGAATGGACAAAAAAGAAAGACATCTATAATTGAAAATGATGGGATTGTTGGTAGTAGATATGATCCATGTTATGAAAGTGGTGTAAAACAGTTGTGCATATTCTATTTAAGTTGTCATACTTTAAGGATATAGCCATTAGGCATATTGTTGACTTTATGCATACTGAAAAAAATATAGCCTATGCTATTATAGAAACTATTTTTGGTGCTTCTAATACTATTTAATCACATGGAATTTCAACAACTAAAGATTCATAGAAATCTTTGGGTTGAAAATTATGATGATGGAAACTATAGAAAACCAAGTGCTCCTTATGTCTGGACAAAGAAACAACATGTACAATTCTTACAGTTGATGTATTAAACTTGCTTTCCCACTAGATATGTAAGTAGTAGTAGAAGCCAAACTAACATTAATAGCTTAAGAGGCCTAAAGACCCATGAATATCATGTCATAATTGAGAATATTTTACCTATTGTGGTAAATGTATCAAGTTTGGAAAAGGGGCCAAGATTGGAAATTATAGGGTTGGGCCTAATATTAAAGAGATTGAGTTTACATGTATTAGATCCTTTGAACTTTGATATTTTGAGAGAGGAGGTTGTTGAACTCCTTTGTCTATTGGAATGAGAATTTCCACCAACAATCTTTAACATTTCTATGCATCTTTTGATACATCTAGAATATGAACTAGAGAATTGTGGCCCAGTAAGAATGAGATGGATGTATCTTATACAACGATATATGAAGGTTTTAAAAAAAAATTGTTTGTACTAGGGAAAAACTAAAAGGTGGCATGTTTGTAGGATATTCAATGCAAGAGGCCATGGGATTTTGCACAAATTATATGAAGGATTTTAAAAATGTCAATCAACATGTATGGGATGATAATGAAGATGGGAGAGTTGTAGGTGAAGTATTAGAAGGCCATGGATGTCACTTCAAGCTATCACATCAAGAAATAATTGTGATACATGCCTATATTCTTCAAAACACATCTTTGTTTGATAAGTGGCATAGGTAAAAAATAAATTACACAATAATTTATTTAATTGCATTTACACATTTATATTATTAATCTTACTATTTGTACATTAATATTCTATGTAGATGTAAGAGAGGGGGACCAACCAATGCAAGGCCCTAGGTCACAAAAGGCCAAGAGCGGAAAGGCTGCCCTAACCTACCTTAGTTTAAAGGATGGTTAGGATAGAAGAGATGAGAATGATGAAGACTATGTATCCTTCGATCACTATGCAATCTTGAGAGTTGAAGGGAGATGAGACGAGTCATTTTTTAAGGTCAACTCTGCATCTCAAGTAGCTCTCTATCAGATAATATAAGTTTGGTTTTGGGATGACAGTGTGGTGTGCTATCGTCCGTATGACCAAAAAACTAGAGAGATGAGGTTAAAATCTAAAAGGTAGACTAACAGCCTAGTTTAGAAGTTTCTTGAATAACATAATGAGATTAAGAAGAATGAGATGTAAATACATATGTGATAAAAGAAATATATTGTCGCAAAAGATAATTTCATAGAACAATCCTCTCACCATCTTGCTTCAAGATCTCTCCACTTGCACACAAAAAAAAGGGAGAATGTTGGGGCTGTTTAGGGGCTTGCCTCAGTCAGACCCCATTTTGGTGTTTCCACCTCCACGAACAACCAAGTTTGCAATGATAGGAATAAAGATAAAGAAGGGAATAAAAGCTACGTAAAACAAAAGACACTACAAAGAGTACATGCTTACTCAACCAAAGATGATAGAGGAGATGATAGGAGCTTACCACCTCTGTCCAAAGCACTCAAGGCTTGTGGAGGATAAAATGAGAGGAACTCAAGCCTTTGTTGCAATGGTGATTGTCCTACACTCGCACTATTGAAGTGATGGGGTGGTAGATTGCTGAAATGGAGTGTAAAATTTTGCTACAAAGCTCGAAGTGAATGAATGGAATGGAGAGAGTGTCCAAATGATCATGCAAAAAACCCTCTAGAATGGATGGAATGGTCAAGAATATGAAGGAAAGGATAAAAAATGGCCATATTCGGGTCGGCCAGACGAAGGGAGGCGTTACACTTCAACTTCCAATCAAAAGTGTAATGTCTCTAGAGACTTTAGTTGCAAGAATCCTCCAGGGACATATGTGCACCATGTGGGTGTCCCCAACAGAAACACCCCCATCAACACACAAAATAGGCACCAAGTGTGATGTGGATAGTGGGCTTAAGTGGAATTAAGCCTCCGCCTTAGGTTTTCTAAAGTGCAAAAGGGTAGAAGGGAATTTGTGTTAGGGGTGTAAATTCACTTTTATACATTTTTCCCCCACTTTAGTGAGCATGAGTACTAATGAGTGCTTCGATAAAGTAGAGTAGTAAGAAGCAATAGGGTAAGAAAAGTATACCTAAACCAATGAGGAAGCAGAGCACGGTCTGGTGAACTCAGAAGTATAGGAGAGGACTTCATACAACTGTAGAATTATGAAGCTGAAGCACCTCACAGGATCACGATCCTGCAAGGGGGGTATCCTTCAAGAACTCTCACATGAAGGAAACCAAGAAGAGCACCTTACAGACCCACGGACCTATAAGGAAGGTATCCCTAAAGAAATCTCACATGAGGGAGAGTGAGGAAAGGAGACTCCACAGAGTTAGAGAGGGTGACATGTTTACCCGCAGATAGAACACATCAGGAAGCAACCACATAGGCCAGTGAACGGACAGTCACGCAGACCATCGCTAAGTTGTAAGACTTTCAAAGGGCTCCCTCAAGAACCCTTCAAAAGGAAGGAGGGTCCACTCAAGGCATGCACTATTTGAAAAGTGAATTCTATTTGGGATGCACCCAAGCTAGACATAAGGATGCAAAGTAGGCCTAGTCGGGCTGCCCACAGACTAGACATGAAGAAGTAAAACCGGTCTAGTTGGGATGCCCCTGAGCTAGACGTGAAGAAGTTAAACCGGTCTAGTTGGGCTGCCCCTAGGCTAGACACCATAGAACTTGTTGAAAGCTTTCAAAGGGGTCCCTTGGGAACCCAACGTGAAAGGGAGGGGTCCACTCAAGGGATATGCTATCCAAAAGCTACCATCTTCTTTCTTGAATTGATTCAACATCAAGGAATCCTTTGGAAAGATGTTTACGTTATCAAGGAATTCAAAAGGAAGGAGAGGTTCTCATGCGAGGGGAAGGCTAAGACCGTTCTCGCTTTAGAGGAGGGTTTCCAATTCCTTTCTTTACAAACCCATGATGAAGGAAACATGTTTCATTAGGGTTTCAAGTTGAGAATACAATTCTAATAAAATAATGTGTGAAGGGTCTTGAGAAAATATTTGTTTGGCAATGAATGTGTTTTCTAAAGATCATGAAATGTAGAAGTAATGTTGTCACACATAAAAGGGACAACTCAAGCAAAGAAGAGAGAAAGATAAAGAGAAAGGAAAGGAAGAGAGAACACAAACAAAGGGCACAGGGGGATTTGGTTTTGTGGGGTCAAATTGGCCTTTATTTATATATGTAATAGGTAACTGTGGTGTAAGGTGAAAGATAATCAATCCCCAACCAGATTAGGAAGAATGCATGAAAGACAAAGTAAAAATAAAAAATTGGGTCAACATGGAAGGGGGCCTAAATGTGCCCGATGCTTTGCATTGCTTTGCATCATCCCCAATTTACCGAAATCCAATCACAAACATGGAAGAATGAAGATACACATAGAGGAAGGTTTACAACACAAACACCGCACCTGTATCCAAGCATGAATAGGGGTAACGAGGTTCATCCAAGCACATATAGCATGATCATGGAGGAACACGTCATATCATCCACACCTAATCTAAAGATCAAGAAAAAGGTCTCCCCTAACACTGGTCAACCAAGAGGTTGTCAACTTCCCACTCTAGATCATCGTAGGGGGAAGGGTGGTGAGCCTGCAATGGTGTAATGTTAAGGGGAGGAGCTTCTGATCCTCCCGCAACAAGGGCTAAGGCAGAGGGACTAGTGAGGTCTCCATCGCTCAACTCTTGTGGATCTAAGGTCAATGACTTCACGAAGATCACTAAAAGGATAGGAACTTCATCCACCAAGTTAAACATACACTTGATGGGAGTGCCATGTTTCACCTTGGTAGAAAGAGGGGTTTGTACTCGAGGTTCACTGCTAGGCTCACTGAGAGACTAGGGAGTGGTGACAAAATTTGGGGAGGATAGAACTAGTTATGTCACTAGGATAGAACAAGTTAGTGTGGGGCTGCCTTTCAAAGGAGGTGGGCTCTTCTTACATCTTCCCTTACTAGAGGGACCATGCTCTACCTTCTTCTTCATTGGAGGAGGTGAACTCCCCATAGACAAAGAAAGGTGGATAGAAGAGGATAGAACCGCAGTGGATACAACCGAAGTATTCACCATATCCATGGGTTTTGGGAAAGGTGAGACATGCGAAATGAAAGTCATTAGAGGAGGCTCCATGGAAGGAGCAATAAACACTTGCACCCTTCCAAGCATATGTGTGCTCACAACAAGAGTCGAAAGAGATTTAAAACTAGTTAGATCAGAGGTAGAAGAGGGGAAATAAGACACAATAGGAGGCGTCAAATTCTCCTCATCCTTCTTCTATGAGGAGGCTTGATCAACCAGGAGAGCCTTTCATCAGTTCTTACACTCATGTGTAGGGCAGTTTCTATGACTCTTCAAACCGGAAGCCAGAACTTGCGAAGGAACGAAAGGATTCTTCTCAGCCATGGGAGTGTCCTCCATGGATGTTTCCAGTAGAAGGGCAGATTCCTGAATCAAAGCAGGAGTAGCTTTAGAAACGATGAGAGGAACCAACTCTAGTACCTCAGCCGTGGGCCTCTTCCCATTCACTTTTTTGAGGATAGGAACCATAGAAGTCGGTAGAGGCTGAGATAAAGAGGACTCTCTATGGGGGGCTTTCTGTCTTCCATACCGAATGGACCTAGGCTCCGTGGGTAAGATAGGAAGCTCAAATGCAAGACGCTTGGAATTTTGACAAGCAGGCACCATGGGATTCTCTCACAAGTGTGAGACAAAAGCAAATGGCACAACAATAGGGTGAGAGGAAGCATCGGGCTGAGCAGTGGAAGGGGAAGAAGGAGGATCTTAGGACCGCTTCTCTTCTTCTCTTCTACATGCCTTGGCAATGTCACTATTAGCTTTTAAGCAAGATTTTTGTGAAACATAATAAGGTGAAGGAGGGAACCTCACTTTCGGCCTAGAATGCCCTTTCTTATAGTTTTGATATGTATAGTACAGGAGGTCCTTCCTAGGTAGGAGAGGACCAAGAGACGCAGGCCAAAAGTAATCTAGGGTATAGCTACCATGGGAAATTGGTGGTCTATAACCAGTGTCATGGACAACATGTACTGAACCTCCATGAACAAACTTTAGACATTTTTACACAACTAAGGGAACTACATTCATAGCTACTAACCAAGGGATACCTAGCTTCACTCTAAAGAGTTCAGACCCCAAGATGATGTCAAACCTAAGGCTCATAGATTTAAGCCCAACGAGGACCAATAGGACAATACTTCCTATGGGAGGTATGAAAATTCCATCGTGTGTGTGGAAGGTACTCTCAGGTGCATTATACCCATCCTTATGAAGGAAGTTAATCAACATGATCTCCTTAGTTATGATATTTACTTGGGATGTAAGATCAATGAGAACATCTTCTACAATATTCTCATTTATCCTTGCAGGAATGTAAAGAGGAGATGGATCTCTATTGAAGCCCATAGGCAGGTCCTATGAAGTGAAGGTTATGCTATTACCACTACTCATAGTCTGCACAAAGGGAATAGGTTGATTTAAGAAAGAGGCCATTGTGCACAACAAATAGTACTTCTACAGAGCCTCCTAAGGTTTATGAGATCAGGTAGTGACCCAATTAAGGTTTCATTATGCAATACTTTGGAACCTTCCAACTACAACTACTAGGGGTTGCAGGTTGGGTAATTAGGTGAAAGCCTCACAACACTCACACCTACAACGCTCCTAACATACGAGGAAAGGAGCTTTCAGTATCAAAAAATGGAACCAAAATGGTTCACGTCGGGTTCACCAAAAATGTAAGAGAGGGGGACCAACCACTACAAGGCCCTAGATCACAAAAGGCCAAGAGTGGAAAGGCTTCCCTAACTTACCTCAATTTAAAGGATGGTTAGGATAGAAGGGATGAGAATGATGAAGATTGTGTGTCCTTCAATCACTCTACAATCTCAAGAGTTGAAGAGAGACTAGAAGAGTAATTTTTTAAGGTCAACTCTACATCTCAGGTAGCTCTCTATCAGAGGACAAAAGCATGGTTCTGGGATGATAGCATGGCGTGTTGGCATCTCAAAGCCACGCTGGCATCTGTATGTCCAAAAAACTAGAGAGATGAGGTTAAAATATAAAAGGCAGACTAACAACCTAGTTTAGAAGTTTCTTGAACACCATAATGAGATTAAGAAGAATGAGATGTAAATACATATGTGATAAAAGAAATATATTACCGCAAGGGTAACGAAGATAATTTTGTAGAAAAAACCTCTTACCATCTTGCTTCTAGATCTCTCCACCTACACATAGAAAAAAGGGAGAATGTTAGGGTTGTTTAGAGGCCTGCCTCAGTCAAACCCCATTTTGGTGTTTCCACCTCCACAAACAACCAAGTTTGCAATGATAGGAATAAAGATAAAGAAGGGAATACAAGCTATGTAAAACAAAAGACACTACAAATAGTGTGTGCTTAATCAACCAAAGATGATAGAGGAGATGAGAGGAGCTTACCATCTCTATCCAAAGTGCTCAAGGCTTGTGGAGGAGAAAATGAGAGGAACTCAACCCTCTGCTACAATGGTGTTTGTCCTGTGTGTAATATCAAAGTGATGGAGTGGTAGATTGCTGCAATGGAGTGTAAAATTCTGCTACAAAGCTTGAAGTGAATGAATGGAATAGAGAGAGTGCCCAAACGATCATGCAAAAAACCATCTAGATGGATGGAATGGTCAAGAATATGAAGGAAAGGATGAAAAATAGCCTTATTCAGGTCAGCAAGTCGAAGGGAGGTGTTACAGTTCAACTTCCAATCAAAATTGTAATGTCTCTGAAGACTCCAGCCACAAGAATCTACCAGGGATGTAAGTGCGTTGCACGGGTGTCCCCAATAGAAACACCCCCACCAACACACAAAACAAGTGCCAAGTGTGATGTGGACAATGGGATTAAGTGGAATTAAGCCTCTGCCTTAGGTTTTCTAAAGTGCAAGAGGGTAAAAGGGAATTTGCGTTAGGGGTGCAAATTCATGCTTATATAGTAGAAAGTATGAAGAAGAGAATCAAACTTGGATGCAACAGCAACCTCAAAAGCACAAACATCATGATTTGATTGGAGGTGATTCTTTTCCAAAATTGGAAGAATGGATTGCTAATGCGATCAATGGTGCAAAAGAAGAAGGTCAAGATATAACAACAGAGGCAAGTGAGCTTTCAAAATTTCCACATTTATGGGCTATATGTTTTAGTGGAATGTGGGCCTATGCTAGTCATTTAAGAGTGGAAGAAAAAGATAGAGGAAAGACAAATTGTTATTGTGTTATTAGTGTTGAATTTCTTCATGAAACTGAGAAGAAAGTTTCTGCTGGATTCATCCAGGAAATTATTCAAGTGGATTTTGGTTAAAATAGTCCTATATTATTAAAATTTAAGTGATCTGACTATTTGTAGTATAATTTGATGAGTATGGGTTTATACGCACAAATACATGACATTTTTATCAGAGACGAATGAGCCGTATGTTTCCCCTCTTCAAATTAACTAATAATTTATAATTGATGATGTAAGAATCCCAGGATGGTCACATGTCATTCAAATAGAGTCTTGTTTGAAATTAAAATTCATGGAAGTTGTTGATATAATGCTTGATGGGAAATTTGTTAGTTTACAAGGAAAATTCGAAGAAGTGGATGAAGACAATGATGGAGTGTTTGAAGAAGATATTTTGATTACCAATGAAGAGATTGGGAGAGAGAATGTATTTCATCTCATAGATGAGGATGAGGAAAATAATTAAGAATATGTAGACATGAGTGTAATATTGTAAAATTGCACCCCTTACAATTTTGCTTACATTTTTGTATCTACTTTAGTGTCAGTCCCTTAGCACTTGTGTAGTCTCATTTTAGCCCTTGCATCAGCCTTTTTCCCTCTTAGGATGCTCAAGACCCCTTTTCAACAACTACCATCATGCATAATCTTTGTGTTAAACCTTGTGCTTCGCTCATTCTCATCATTTTGTAGCATGATGTGTCTATACACTAGTGCATCGTGTGAATGTCCACATGCCATACTAGAATCCTATGACATTTTAATGTTCAAATGATAGTTTCTAAGCATGTTTTTCAGATACTTTTTTTCAATGGTAACAGCTCGAGGTACCTAGTAACAGTTTGGGAAGCTTCTTTTCCCTCCTCTTCTCTCTTTAAATGCTATATTTTCAATCTATTTTGGGCTTCTGGATCTTTATAGCTTTGGCTCCTACCTTTTCCTCTTCTCTTGGTCTTGCTCTTTTTCTTTCATAGCTCACTACAACAACATTCTCTAAAGCTCTCACAAAACTCTTTGCAACTCTCTTGGCTCTCACAACTATCCATCTCATTGGCTTCCTTAAGCCTTGTAGCTGATATCTCTCTTACCTTGTGCTTGCAAGCATCTTGGGATTTCTCACATCCCCTATCTATTGTATCTTTATCTCATGATACAAGTTCTACTCCTTGAGCATGGATTGCTTTTATCACTTTAAATTTGCATATTTCATTCACTTTCTCTATCTATCTGGTTGTTCATGGAGGTGGGAACACCAAAATGGGGGTTTGACTGAGGCAAACCCCTATACAACCTCTAAATTTTATCTTAATCTTATATATAGGTATTGAAGATATTCACGTGTTGGAGGCTTCATTACTTGGATTGTTGTGAGAAGTTTCCATCTCTTATTCTCTTACTTTATCACTTATACTTCACTTTATTTTAGTTTTTTTATACTCTATTAATTTCCCACATTTTGGAAGTTCCTCGTAATTAGATTTCTAGTAGTCACTTTGTTGTTTTTTGTGATTTTCTCAGTTTCTGGTCCATATGAAATGCCAGCATGCCTCTTGGACTCTAGCGTGCTGAATTGTCATCCCTATTCCACACTATCATCGTTTGACGGAGAATGCATCAATCCATCCAGAAAACCTTTGTGATCTACTCTTTCTGATTCTGAAACTCTTGCTCTGTTCCTTGAGGTAGTTTAGGACAGTTCACCCCTTGGGATTCTCTTGAGAATAAAGAGACTCATGGGTAGAAAATACCCCTTCTCTACATTTTGGTGAACCCAATGTTAACACCCCCTTAAAAAAAATTAGGACAAATCAAAGATTTATCCTTCCCCCAAAACAATTCACGGTGCTACCTCGAACCCCATTCCATGTCATCAAAAGTGATATACACCAGCCTTCAGATGACTTGTCCATATCTCTATTTCAAAATATAATTCCTATATTTCTTTGTTTTATCCCTTTCTAGCTTTATTAAGAATCTTCAACAATTTTTCTTACAAGCGTGTAAAAGTGAGTTCTTCTCTCCTTTCTTATTATTCTTTATTGATCCCTCTCCTAAAATTCCTTCTAAGGATATTTTGGTGCAAGAGGATGAAATCATTGATGATTTTATTAATGTTATTCTACCTTCTCTTCATTCTAATGCACTCTCTTCTAGAGATGATACATTAGTGATTGGTGAATATTCTCTTCATTCCAATGCACTCTCTTCTAGATATGATGCATTAGTGAATGATGAATCTCATATCTATTCTAATGCACTCTCTTCTAGAGATGATGCATTAGTGAATGATGAAGTTCCTCTCACATCGGATCCTCCAAGGATGGATGTTGAGCATATTTCTTCAAATGATTATTCTACAAGTTGTAATGAATCTATAAATATAATCTATTTCTTTGTTTCCCCTCAAAGGCCTAATAAACTTGTTTATTTGACTCTGACTAGTCCTTATCCTAAAAGGATTTGTTCTATTAATGGTGTTCCATTTGACAATGATTCTCCTAATCCTTGTAAGGATTCCTATTATAGAGTGGCAAGCCATATTTATAAGACTAGAAATAATAAGAAAAATTTCATCAACCTACTTCTTTACCACCTTCTCAACTAGGTCTTCCTTCAACACCTAAACCTACAACTAAAGCACCTAGTGGCTATGATCTTTCAAGAAACTCTGTGTTACTCCGACCAAGATCTCATTGTGGGAATTGCTTTAGTACGGTTCAGTTTATCAAGGTATGCTTCAGGAAGCCTTGAAAAAGATAATATTTCCTTCTTATACTAGGCCAATAGATGTTAATGTGTTGATAGCTCATATTTGTGTGGACTCACCGAATATTACATTATATCCACGGGAACTCTTGCCTCCAGAAGTATAGAAACAAGCTAACCCTTTAATGATCATAGTTAACATTAATGAAATTGGCATTAGATGTAATCTCATTGATGTTGATTCAATGCTCAATGTATGTAGCATTGATCTATTTCCTAAGATTAATATTGATTCATCTTAATTTAATGCTTTTGTTGCCATTTGTGGGTTCGATAATGTCGGTTGACAAGCCCTAGGCATGATAGTCTTGCCTTTGAGGTTAGGAACTATTACTATACCCAACCTTATATATGTTATGTCAAAAAAATTACCATATAACCTTCTTCTTGGTAGATCGTGGATTCATGATATGGTGCAATCCCGTCCACCTTGCATAAATATAATAAGTTCATTTATAATAATCAAGTAGTCATAGTCAAAGTTGACTCTGATGTTATGCACTTATGTGAGATGGCAGTTGTCGATCAGGCTTTGATTGTGCCTACTCTTATCCCTTCGGTATCTTCCAATGTGTTGACGTCTACTACAATAGTACCCATTCCAAAGGATACTCTTGAGGAAAATGTCTCTGAAAAAAATCCTTTTGTAGCAAGAAATATTTAGTTTTCTCCTTCTTTCTCTTCTCAAAAGAATACATGTATTGGTGATGATTGGGGTTCTCTAGACTTTATAGAATCTTTCATTGGAGAATATAAAGTTGACCTAATCGACTTAAAATTTTGATAACATCATCCAAACCCACTATCAAAGATGATTATTCTTCCACATCGCAGGGTAATGTGAACAATAGTTGTAATATCCTTGATGCTAATCCTCATCCTTTTGAGGAAGATGATTACGCTTCTATTTGTTACCTTTAGGTATCATTTTACAATGCTATTTAAAATGTGTAATTTTTAAGGGTATTAAGTCCTTCATTTCATCTGAGCCTGAAGTCCTTTGTCTTCGTCATGACATTCTCTGAATCCCTAACCTCTTATCACAGTCTCTTTGAATTTTGTAACCTATGTTGTTGGCATCCAATATTTCCAGACCTTGTTGCAAGGTTCATAAGTTTCATAACTACTCAATAGCTCAACTTAGTACTTTTCTTAGCATCAAAGTGTGTTGATAGGGTTTTCTATCTTGTGTGGTCGAAAATTTGAGAGTTTCTATAACTTCACAAATTATGACTTTGGTTCTAAAGTTTCAATTTTCTACGACTAGGCGACATAGTGTTTTCCACTTCTTTTGAAGCACTGACAATTCATTTAAAGATTTTTACGGTATAGCTTGGAGATGTCTTGTCAAGAGTCTTCGAAATGTGCACAAATCCTTGGGTTTCTTTTTCTAAGGATTGAAATAAAGTACCATATTAATCAAGCACCAAACACACATCTTATCTGTGACATAGCTTGAGGTGGCATAATTCTCTCAAGGTGTTTTAGCTGCAGTTATTTCTTCTGTAACTACTTATCCTAGTGTATGCATGATTCTTTATGTGTTGAGAGCTCATGCAGTCCAAAATTGTGAATCATTGGCTCGATGTAAGGGATACTAAGCTTAGACCTTTTAAGAAGAATGAATTATGGGCATGTCTGGAGAGTGAAATAAGGTATGAAGTAGATGTAAAGCTTCTTGAAAGTGGGATAGCTCATGCTAGAGGATTTATAGAAGTTGTGCTAAGTGTGGACCTAATAGTTGTTGCATGTAGAAGAAGATACATTCCAGAAACACATGAGATTAAAGTCACAGAAAGTACAATAAGTACAAAGATTTCTCCTGAATTTTTTTCCCATGCGCTAAAGATTTTAGAAAGGGGACCTGTGGAAGACATGTCTATGGTTGTGGTTGGAGATTTCTTTACAATGAATGAGGACTGGTGCAAAAATGCCATGGCTAAAACCTGGTTGAGGTCAAAAAAGAAAGTTAAGTCGCAACTACTACCCAAACTTAAGAGAATGCATTTCAAAGAGGAAATTGTGGATGTTATTGCTTTGTTGCATTGTGTAGTTGGAATAGCACAAATTGAATCATTTGAGGATTGGATGTGCTGGTTTATCTTGACAATCTGTGATGAAAATATTTTTATTAAATGGGCGAAAATTATTTTCTTTCATTTGAATGAGCAATTAATTAATTTCCACAAGACTACTAATTTTCATATGTGTTCCTTCCTAATATATGTTGTAGCAAGTTAGAGGTCCTTCTGGCCTGTTGGAACCACAAGGGTCTCCAACTCTAGACATTCCCATGTATAAAATTTATCCACAATTCATGAAACAATCTGGAATGAGGGATTTTTGTCATGTTAATGATGCATTTTCAATGGAGACTATGAGGAAATTAGATGGAAACCTAGAAATGTGCTTCTCTCCTGAATCAGTTTATCTTGTGTCAAAGTTTGGGATTTTTATGTTCAATTTGATAAATTTTCTTATCTGAGAATTGGGGGTTTTGAGAAAGCCCCATTGAGGCTGCCCAAATATCCTGAAGATTTGCTGGTATTCTTGGAAGTTTGTCAGAAAATGGCCACAGTCAATATTAAGTATACAAGCATGGGGAAAAAAGGATATGCTTTCCCATTGAAAACTCCTTTTGTGTGCAAGGCTAACCAAATGGCTAGGGGAGCTTAAGAAGCCCTGGAGGAATATAATCTCCAATATCTATCAATGAGAGCCAAATTTGATAGTAAGGGTTTTGTAAGGCATAATTTGTATGGAGGAAATTCATATCAGAACCTCCCGTCTATCAAGGATTTTTGGGAGGATTGTATTGATGAAAATGAAGTCTTGAAAAGAGATTATATGAGACTAACCCTTAGACAGATATAGGTCTTTGGTCTTTCATTTCAAATTCCTAAACATGTGATTGAGGATTTGGTGTTCATGGATCCTGAATATGAAAAATTGCCCAATAAGTCTCACCCTAAGGTCGATTCGAATAAGAATGAAGTCTTTGATATGACATCACATGTCACCCCAGTACTTAAATGGACTCGAGACTAGTTGGATGGAAAATGGCGGTAGGTTTTTGCCTTTTCTTAGGATCCTAGGTCATTGCAGAAGAATGAACAAGGGTCCACACCAACATTTGGCGTGATTATATCATTGGGGAGACTAGCTACTAGATCTTTTAGTGAAAATTCACATTCAGGAGGTGGTGGTGAAAAGCCAAAAGAAATAGATAAGTTGAATTCAGTTTGTGAACAAGATAGTATGCCTTCTCCAACCCCTAAGAAGAAGATTAGTCAAGTGAAATCCATGCTTGCAAATTCCAAAGCCATTTTACAACAGATTGCTGAAGATAATATTTTTCCTCCTTTGTGTGAGATGCCCAATTCTCCAGTTGAGAATTTACCAATTACTCCTAGTAACCCTCATGAAATTACTACTGGGAAAAAATATTTTGATTTAGTAGTAGCCTCCCCTGGATGGTTGAAAAAGACAGTAGAGAAGAAAATAAATTATACTCCCACTATGACAGTGGAAGTAGATATAGTTACAAAGTTGCTTCAGGGTTCTTCAAAACCCAAGAAATCTCAAAGGATGTCAAGGATGTTGACTAATACTACTTTTGGAAATCAAGTGTTAGAAATTGTTGATCCTATGAAGGAATTAGGTGACAATGAAATAATAGAGGAAAAATACAAGATTACACATGTTGATATGGGGCCTCCAACACTTGAGGGTGACGTATATCATGCTAACTATTCAATTAATGCTTTGATTAAGAGGCTGAAAGAAGAGAGAAAAGAGAAGGTGAAGTTACAATCTCAAGTCCTTGCTTTGGGTAACTTCATCTCTTCCATGGTTACTCCTCTGACACCCAATGGAGCCTCAAGTTCTTAGGTAGAAGGTATTGATATTCTTGCCATTCAACAAATTAAAAATAATATGAGTTACTCTAGAGCAGCCAATGAATGGATTGATAATATATCTTAGGAGGCTATTTTCTTTATCAGTAAATCCATACTCTTCTACACTCGAGTTACTAATAAGAGGAAAGAATTGGTGGTATAACTTCAACAAGTCAGGAAAGAGCAAACAAACCTCTATGTTCTCTTTCAAGAAGTGAAAGAATTAATTTCAATGGATCAGGCAACATTGATTGGTGAGAAAATTGTGAATGATCCTAAGGAGCTGGACCCTTCCTGGTCTATTTCATTGGAGTGGAAACTGAATATGTATGATAACCTAGTAGGAGAAACTAATAAAACACTTTAATGGAACTTTGAAATGTTGGTGGACATTAAAGATAGTTTTCATAATATGGATGTGGAAATTACTAATGATTTTGATGAAAAGATCTTGGATATGAAGGAGGTTTCTCTAAAATTTAGGGAGACATTCAATAAAGAAATATTTGATCCTACTACAATGATTTGGGAGTCCTTCTCAAAACTTGATAGATTGTAGATTCTCCTAAACTCTTATAAATCTGAAGAGAATAGAAGATTTGAGACATGGTTGAATCTGATATTGCTTTAGCCAAGTGGAGAACAACATTACAGATTACTACAACACACAGAAGTAAATATATATTTTCAATTGTCACTAGGTATTGTGATTACATGTCCATGATGAAAATACAGGAACAGTTGTTGGAGTAAGAAGCAGTTCAAGTTTTAGAAGATGAAGGCGATGAAGTGGAAATAAATGATGCATAGTTATTTTTAGCTTTTCATAATACTTATTTTAATTTTGGCTCTTTTAAGTTAAAAACTATTTTTATCATGGGGTACGATTATTCTCAAGATATCATTACCAAAGATAATTGGTTATGCTTTAAATATGGGCTTAGTTGATGTAGTTGGAATCTTTTGGGAAAAACTTTGATTTTCCTCATTAGAACAAACTTTTTCTGTTTTGAAGTTTTTGTAGTTATCTTTCAATATAGAAAACTCATCTAGTGAAGTTCATGTAGGCATAATATTTGAATTGTGGTGTATGGATTTATTCTTTTATTATGGATATCTTGTCAATGATTATCTATGTTGATGTTGAGAATGTTTGATAGATTGTGTTGGTGAATATTTATCTTTGAATGAATTTTTATAGTAACGGTTTGAGTTCATTTGAAGAATTTTATTAGTTCTAGAAATAGTTAAATTCTTTATACTTTTAATATATATTTAGATATTTTTATGCCTTTCAAATCTTTCTAGTTAAAAGCAACACCTTCCTTTTCTTTCTGGTTCAAATCAGTCTGAATTTCTATTCATTGAATATCTAAGAAGGTAGCTTCCACCTTGTAAAATAAGTAGAGAATCAATAGGAGATCTCATTATATCAATTCAAATGTTGTTACATTTTTCATCTCCATGGGTGATAGAATGTAGAGTTAGGTGACAAACCTGTTAACTAATAGATTTTTTGGTGACTCCGCTGGTGAAGAGCTTAGAAAATTTTTGCATTATGAGTTGCTTTATGATTGTTAGTCATGGTTCTTCAAAAGCGTAACTCTCATGTTTTCCAACCCAATATAGATTGGTTAGTTGGTGATCAAGAGGATATAGTTACTAGCCTTCAACTACTTGCTTGGCAGCAAAGAAGAAACAACCTTCAGTATCATCAAGTTAATGAACTATTGGAAGAAGAAGAAGAACTTGGTGAGATTATAAGAGAGAATGCTTTTCATTTTGATAATTCTCAATAAATTGTCTTTGTAGAAAATATTGCACTTGTGGCCAAAAGGGTTAGAGTGCCTACAGTACTAGCCCCAAACAACCAACCTAGGAATCAGTTGAACAATAGAAACAATCTTTCATGAAATCATTAGCGAGTGGAAGTTGGCGGCTCTATACTCTATTTCTTTTGTTCAATTATGGCACCTAAAAGGTACACAAGGGGAGATAAAAAGAAAGGGATCACTTATGAATATTTTGAGTTACTAGAAGCAGCTGATTTCTTGACTTTTCTGCCTAACCGAAAGGTTAAATCCAAATAAACTAGTAGAGCACCCTCTCCCACACCTATTCATATTCCCGTTGAGGTTCCTAGTACATCTTGTCTAGCACCGTTCTTCCATTGTAGATAAGTTTTCCTATCCCTAACCTAGTTGTAATGGCTCAACCTCTACTAGTCCCTTGGGGAGCTATAATAGGTCCCCTCACTTTCAAAGTTGGATCCCAATTGCATGATTTTTTGAAAGGTGCAAGAAAAATTATACCCAAATTTAGTGGAGATGGGAATGTTTCTCCTGAGGAACACATGCAAGCTTTTTTTGCCACTTCTTCTATCCTAGCCATACAACATGAAGATGTTTCCATGAGGTTTTTTGTAGAATCTTTTAATGGATGTTGTTGCTGACTAGTTTTATTCCCTTCTGAATAGTACTATCAATAATTGGGCTACTTTTAGAATAAGATTTGAAGATAGATTTAAGACTGTTGAAAATGATTAGGTCCTAGTCACCCAATTAGGGTCTATGAAGAAGGAGGTTCATGAGTCAATGAGAGAATTTGTAGCCAAATTCAACAAATTATTCAATAGAATTTCTACAAATATGAGGCCAAGAAATGAGTTGTTAAAGGCTATGTTTATCAACACTTTGCCACCAGATGTAAGCTTCACTATCAAAAGAGGAGTTGTTGATGTGGGAGCTGCTCAACAGTTGGTTGTATCCATTGAAGATGATTTGATTGTTGCGGGAAAGTGGAAGAAAGGATTGCAGACTGGTAAGTCTTTGCCCACAAATTCTACTGACCTAGTTATACAAATATTGGCCAATGATATAATTACTCTTAAAAGGAAAATTTCAAAGGGGCCTTCATAGACATCTTATCAAGATGTCCCTAGGAGATATTATAATTATCAAGGAACTCCCAACAAAATTTTATCTTTGGGTGCCCCGACTCAAAGGTTGGCAATTGAAGTTGCCCCTTCTTCAAGCAAGAATAACCATTGTAATTTCCACTTGAATTCAGATCATGATGGGGAAAATTGTCTAGAAATGATCTGATTCATGCAGATAAGGTTGACCAATGAAGGTGCACAAAATCCATATGTAGAGGAACCAGGTCCACCTCAAGACTCTGGCATGAATTTCTTTGAATTTGTACCAGATTTTGAAGCCATAGAGGATGTATATGTAAGAGTGGATGACCCAAATTATGCCATCTTTACAAGGGCTCAACATGCAAGAGGGGATGCATTTGGTTCATCATCAACTCCTAAATTCTTATTGACAAAACAAAAGAAATCGAAGCAAAATGCATCCAAAAGTACAATAACTGAGGTAGCCCCTACACATTCCTTTGATTCCTCTATCACTGGTCCATTTGATATAGTTGAATCATGTAAAAATACAAAAGTCCAAATTTCCCAAACTGAATATCTAAGACTTAATCTTGTAGAGTTAGACAGACTAGTCAAATACATTAAGTAAGAGCCTTCGCCCTCTCAGTGTGATTCCCAAGTGTCCCCAGAGCATGAAATACCTATGGAAGACTAGGTCTGCACCAATTCTATTGGGAAAAATTCATCTCAACCAAACCCCTTTACAAAACCAAAACCTTTTTATGTGTCATTGTATATCACTGGTTTTAAGTTGAGTAATTGCATTATTGATTCTGGAGCCTTGGAGAATGTGATGCTGACCCAAATAGCCAATGCCTTAGGTTTGTCCTTTACATCTTCTCAGGGTAAATTTTATTCAATGGATGGTTCTCTTTTTCATATTATAGGTCAGATCAAAGATGCTCTAGTAGCTTTGGTTGCTTTCCCTAAGAAAAGATTTAAATTAACTATACTAGTTGTTGATATTCCAGCTAGTTATAGAATGCTCTTGAGCATAAGCTTTTGTAAAGATTTGGGTGGGGAAATACAAATGGATTGGTCACATGCATTGATACCATTGGAAGGGAAGAAAGTATGCCTAAAGCCTGAACCCAAGGCCAAGTTTACTATTCTAAAGTCTGGTGATCCAAGAGCGGATATTTTGTTTGTTGGAACAGGGCCATGCACTTACATGTGTGCTTCTAACAAAGAAGGAGACCCAAAACTTATCAATCTGAATCTAATTGATGAGCTATGGAAACTTGAGTTTGATGGGAGTTGTGCTAATGTTGGATCAGGTGTAGGGGTGGTTTTCATTTCATCAGATAGTTATAAGTTTCCATTTTCTTTCAAATTGGAATTTTTTTATACTAATAACACAACTGAATATGAATCTATATTGCTCGGTCTATGTGTGACTAAAGAAAGAGGTATTAAGCAATTGAGAGTTGTGGGAGATGTTGAATTGGTGGTGAAAAAGGTAAGGAAATTTTATACTATGAAAAATAGTCAGCTTAGACATTATAGGAATAGAGTTTGGGATTGTATAGAATATTTTGATGCCTTTTCCATAGAATTAGTTCTAAGAGATCAGAATACTAGGGCTGAGTCTCCAATAGTCCTAGTGTCATTAATCTTGCCACACATTGATTTTAAAGATAAATCATTTCAAATTGAGATTGTGTACTGATGCAATGTCCCTGATAATGTAAATCATTGGCAGATATTTAACAATGACCAATAAATCATTGCATATTTGGAGAAGGCTAAATATTTTGCTAATATTTTCTTTGAAGGGAGTAATGACAAAAGAAATGAGTCCTAGAAGGAGAAATTAGTGCTTCGGATGGAAGAGAACTTGAGATTCTTCAATTAAAAGGGAATAAAATTCCTAAAGGTTTAGTCTCCCTTGAAGATTTGTTCAATAGGCATGACCAATATTTGAAGCAAAAGAGAGAAATTTCAATTGAATCATCTACTAAATTTGATAAGATTAATATTGGTACAAATGGATGATCCCAAGATTGTATGCATTGGTAAATGTTGTTCTACTCAAGAGAAGGAGAGGTTGATCTCTTTGCTAATTAAATATAGAGATGTTTTTGTGTGTTGTTATGTTGATTTAAAGAAGTTTAGAAATGGAGAATTACAACATAAGATACCACTGAAGCCTTGTTCAACACCTTATAGGTAGAAACAATGAACTTATAATCCCAAAGTTGCAGAAGCTATTTTCAGTGAAATTGACAAGATGTTGAAGGTGAAGATTATTTACTCTATCCATCATTCAACATGGGTAGCCAATATAGTTCCTATGAGGAAGAAAAATGGATAGATAAGGACATGTGGTGATTTCAAGAACTTGAATCAAGCATCTTTAAAAGATAATTATCAGTTTCTTATGATGGATCATATCTTGCAGACGGTTGCTAGTTCTGAAATCATTTCTATGCTTGATGGTTTTCTAGGTTATAATCGGGTAGAGGTTGCTCCAAAGGATCAACATAAAACTGCTTTCACTACTCCTATTGGTGTTTTTGCATATAGTAGAATTCCCTTTTCCCTTATTAATGTCGGAGCAACATTTCAAATAGCAATGGATTTATCATTTGGGGATTTAAGGAACAAAATTATTGTGATTTATTTGGATGATCTGATAGTATTTTCTAAGAAGAGAGCTAATCATTTACATGATTTAGAGGTGAATCTACAATGTTCCAGATAGGAGGGGATTTCCTTGAACCCTAAGAAATTGATTTTGCTATGACAAAAGGAAAACTCTTAGGTCATATAATTTTAAAATATGAGATTAAAGTAGATCCTGAGAGAGTAAAGGAAATTATGCAGCTGAGATTACCTGCCAACAAGGATGGTACCAAGTATTTCTTCAGCTAGGTGAATTTTCTAATGAGGTTTATGCATGATTTTGTTGAGCTAACCAAGCCTATTTTTTATATGATCAAGAATCATTCTGTGTTTAAATGGAGTAGTGAAGGGAAGCATTATTTTGAAGATATTAAAACTTCAATTGCAAATGCTCCTACTTTAGTTCATCCTGACTTTACTAAGGATTTCATCATATGTAGTCATGCCTTTGAACATACTCTATCAGCCATCTTACTAGAAGAGAATGAATAAGGTATTGAAGCCTCTATATCTTTTATGATCACTCCTCTAAGGAAGTATGAACTTAAGTACACTCCACTTGAGAAACATGCATATGTTGTTTTGAACGCACATAAGAGTTTCAGATTCTATATTCTTCATTCACATACAATTGTTTTTGTCCCTAAAAATGCTCTAAAAAGTATACTTACTCAGCAAGAAATTGGATTTAATAAGAGAGGGTCTTGGATAGCTACAGTACAAGAATATGATCTAGATGTTAAACCCACTAGTCTGGTTAGAGGAAAGGGGTTGGATAAAATTATTGCTGAAATTAGACCTATTGAAGAGGAGGAGTTGGCATTGGTGTTGTTTACAAGTACAATTGATGAACGGTTTTCTAATGGTTCTTATTCATTGACTTATGCTGAGTGCCCATCTCATTTATCATCCAAGGAAAAGAGGAATTTGAAACTTAAATCTAGTAAATATGTTCTTTGGGAAGGAAATTTGTATAAGAAAGGTGTAGATGTGACCTTATTGAGGTGTGTTGACAAAGAGAAACATAAGAGGTTGGTAGAGGTCTTTCACAATGAAGCATGTGGTGGAAATTTTTTAGCTTCTGTAACAACTTTCAAAATTTTGTGTCATAGATTTTACTGGCCAAGTATGTTTAAATATTCTTATGAATGGGTATCAAAGAGTGAGAAATGTTTGAGATTCACTGGTAGACCACAATTGGATGATTTATCTTTGAAACATGTGGTGATAGATGAGCCTTTTCAACAGTGGGGCCTAGATTTCATTGGTCTAATTAATCCAAGTTCCAATGCATGGCATACACATATCTTGACTGCCACAAACTATTTTACCAAATGCATTGAGGCTATTCCAATGAAGCACACTACTACAAAATTTTTGTGTGATTTTTTGAAGGAAAAAATCTTCGTGAGGTTTGGGGTACCCAATAATTTTTTTGCTGATAATGCTAGCTCATTTTCATCTGTTGAGATTACTCTTTTCTATTATGATTATGGTATCAGCCTTGCTCATTCTTCTGATTATTACCCACAAGGAAATGGGTAGGCTGAATCTAGTAATAAAAACCTAATTTCCATTATGAAGAAGTTGGTGGATGAGAACCAACAGGGATGGCACAAAATGTTATACGATGCTCTGTGGGCTGATAGAGTGAATTGTAAAAGATATATTGGGATGTCTCCTTTTCAATTAGTATATGGCATTGGTAGTACCTTACCAACACCCTTGGAGATTTCAGAACTTAATCTGTAGAAAGCCATAGAAGATGGTCAATTTCATATTGCATTGGAAAAAAGAATTATGTACCTGCACAAGTTGGAGGAACAAAGCGAGATAATTGTAGATAAGATTGCTAACCATCAACAGATGGTAAAAATAGTTTTTGATAAAAGGGATAGGTAGAGATATTTTTCAATTGGTGATTTATTTCTTCTTTGGGATAGAAGAAGGGAGCGGAAGGGAGCACACAAGAAAATTGATTCTCTTTGGAGAGGGCCTTTCAAGATCAAGCAAATAGTTGGTGATCATGCTTTTTGATTGGCTTACCTTGATGCCATTGTTCTACCTCTTTCCTACAATGGGAAAGATGAGAAACTTCTTGAGTGATTAAGTCTTTTGGTCCATCCTTGTGCATAGTTTCTAGCTTGTTTTGTTTTGTCTTGTTTTGTCTAGTTTTTGCTTCGTTTTCCCAATGAATAAGGCTTCATACCATTTTTTCTAGATTCTTTGTGTCTTGTTAGTCCTTGTCCCCATTCAGAGCCAATGTTACCTTTAGGTATCATTTTACCATGCTATTTAAAATGTGTCATTTTTAAGGGTATTAAGTCCTTCATCTCATCTGAGCCTGAAGTCCTTTGTCTTCATCGCGGTATTCTTTGAATCCCTAACCTCTTGTCATGGTATCGATGATTTTTGTAACCTAAGTCACCGATGTCCAATATTTCCCAACCTTATCATGAGGTTCGTAAGTTTCATAACTACCTGATAGCCTGACTTAGTACTTTTCTTAGCATCAAAATGTGTTGATAGGGTTGTCTGTCTTGTGTGGTCAAAAATTTGGGAGTTTCTATAACTTCACAACTTTCGACTTTGTTTCTAAAGTTTCAATTTTCTACAACTAGGTGACAATTTTTTTCACTTCTTTCGAAGCCACCAATTACTTTAAAGATGTGTATGGTACATCCTAGATACGTCTTGTCAAGAGCCTTCAAAATGTGTGCAAATCCTTGGGTTTCTTTTTCTAAGGATTAAAATAAAGTACCATATTAATGCAACACCAAACACACATCTTATCTGTGACATATCTTGAGGTGGCAGAATTTTCTCAAGGTGTTTTAGCTGCATTTATTTCTTTTGCAACTAATTCCCCTAGTGTATGCATGATTATTTATGCGTTGAGAGCTCATGCAGTCTGGAATTGTGAATCGTTGGCTCGACATAAGGGATACTGAGCTCGAACCTTTGAAGTTGAATAAATTTTGGGCATGTTTGGAGGGTGAAAAAAGGTATGAAGTGGATGTAAAGCTACTTGAAAGTGGGCTAGCTCATGCTAGAGGATTTCTAGAAGCTATGCTAAATGTGGACCTAATAGTTGCATGTGGAAGAAGATACATGTGATATTAAAGCCGTAGATGAAACAGTAATTGCAAATATTTCTCCTGACGTTGTTTCCCACTTGCTGAAGATTCTAGAAAGGGAACCTATGGAGGACATGTCTATGGATGTGGCTGGAGATTTCTTTAGAATGAATGAGGACTAGTGCAAAAAATCCATGGCTAAAACTTGGTTGAGGTCAAAAAAGAAAGGTAAGTCACAACTACTGCCCAAACTTAAGAGAATGCATTTCAAAGAGGAAATTGCAGATGATATTGCTTTGTTGTATCATGCAGTTGGAAGTGCACAAATTGTATCATTTGAGGATTGGATGTGTCAGTTTCTCTTTACAATCTATGATTAAAATATTTTTATTAATTGGGCTGAAATTATTTTCTTTCATTTGAATGAGAAATTAATTAATTAATTTCCACAAGACTACTACTTATTGTATGTGTTCCTGCCTAATATATGTTGTAGCAAGTTAGAGGTCCTTATGTCCTAGGTTGGAACTAAAAGGGTCTCCAACTTAAGACATTCCTATGTATAAAATTTATCCATAATTCATGAAACAATTTGGAATGAGGGATTTATTTCGTGTTTATGATGCATTTTCATTGGAGGTTGTTAGGAAATTAGATGGAAACCCAGAAATGTGCTCTCTTGAATCGGTTTCTCTTATGTTATTATTTTACTATGGTTGAGGTCACCAAAATATTTTATCTTTTTTTTTAATTCTACCCTTTTCCTTTGGTTGGTTTTATGTCCTCGGTGCCTCGTTTCCCTAGTATGTACCCCTTTTCAAAACAAATTTTGTGCATGTTCCTTTTAAATCACTTAAGTTCATGGTTACAATGGAGTTCAACACCCATTGCACTTAGCTCTTTTACCACTTGTTTCCTTTTGGCGATGAGCAATGGCCTATATTTCATTTGCATCATTACCTTGATTCACATCATTGATATGTTTAAGGTACCAAGCTTCATACTAGTGATGCTTGATATATTTATTTTCCCTTGCATCACTAACCCTTTTCAAATCATGGTTTGTATTAACACTCAAGGTTTCCAATCAGCAATGCGTGATGTAACCAAAATCCTCTTCATAGCTAACCCATCATCCATCACCAATTTCTCATTGACTTTCATTTGTTGAATAGCGATGAGCAATGGGAGTTTCCTTCCCATCATTTATACCTTTTGTATCGTTGATTAATTTTCACTAGCTTGCTACTAAAAGTGATTTACATTGTGACCGTTTATTTCATTACAAGGAATACATGGCTAAATATTAAGCCATCGGTAAAATTATTCTCATCACTATTACATTTCAACCGCTGAAAGGCAAAATAGAAATGATCGATGTGAAGGTTATGATAACCTTCCATTTCTATAAATCAAGGCATCACAAGAAAATTTTTCAAAGGAATAGAGTAACTAGTGATGAGCGATGGGAAATTCCTTCCCATCACTAGTATCTAGCCCATCGATTAGTTCAAGTAGGGCAGTTAAGGACCTAGTAGTGATGAGCAATGGAGGAAGAAGGAAAACAAAAGGAGGAATATCCGAGGAAAATATTATAATCTAAAGGTCAAGTACGCATCAAGCATATAGTATACATTGCAAATATATTTTCCCTTAGAAAAATGAAATAGCAATGAGTGATGGAAAACTTAATCTTTTCTTCCATAATGTGATCTTAATACATCACTAGTATGCTCAAAAGGTATAAAGAAATAACAATGATAAGCAATGGCTTGTCAAAGGGATATTCAAAGGGTATATTACTTCCATCACTAGGTTCCTTTACATCACATATTTATTTAGATGGACAAAAAATCAATCATCGATGAGTGATGGAGTTGAAAGTAAAGTGAGAAGTTTCAAAATATCTACATGGCAACTTCTAAAGGCAACACTAGGTAGGATTCCATCACTAGTTTTTAAAGGCCACCAAAAGAAAAAAGAAAGATGCGAGAACAAAGGGGAGTCATCGATGTTGTTTTAAATCAAATCCATCAATGGTTAATATTCAAATGAGAATGAATAACAGTTAGAGGCTATTCATTTTGCTTGCATGAATAGTATCTCACCATTTATGGTAAATTTGATCGTTGTTGAGTTATAAAGGAGCTAGTTGATCCATAATTTCATGATCTTTGCAATAATTTGAAGTAGGAGACAAGAGCACTCTATGTGAGAAAAATTCAGCAGTTAGAAGGCAAGGAGGGTTTCTCGGGTAAGATTACACACCTTTGTGAGATTTTTGGTAAAACTAAATTAGTTGTAGAAGTTATAAGTTAGATAGGGGAAATTTGTGAGCTTAGGACTATGAATGCATATTTATTAATCTGGTGGGAAAATCCTTTTGGTTTTTGGTCCAATTTGATCAAATCTAAGGGGTTTTTCATCATAATTTTGTAGTTTGATTTTCCTATATTTTTGTAATTTGAAACCCTAGCTATATCCTAAATTACAAGCCCTAGATTTTTGTAAAAGATATTTCCACAATGATTTAGCCAAGTGAATCCTCAAAATCATAAGCCAATCCAAAACAAAAATGGGTTAAGGTCTCAAAACCAAATTCAGAGGCTTCTGAAATAGTAGAGAATCAAAAAGGTGAGAAGAGAGACTATGCTCACTTCATGGAAGGGGAATCTCAGGAAAATTCTGCATCAGGAAGACAATCTGGAAAAAGACCTACTCGAGAAGGGGTCATGACAATTCGGTTGATGGATTTAACATCTGGGATTGGTGAGGTTTCAATACCATAGACTAGATGGGAGCCATTTTTATATTCCTTTAATAGAAGATTTACAAAATGTCCAGCTCACCACTTATGTGTTGATCTTGGAAATCTAGTGGTTCCAAATTTGTTTGTGGAGTTTGATTTGATCTTGGAGATTGCTATAAATTATCATTCAAATGACAGGATCATTAAAATTATAAATGGAGTCCCACTATTAGACATTTCGAGAAGTCAAATAGTGGAGGTTTTTAGATTGAATCTTGTTGCCACTATTAATATTGTTTTTTCTGAGTTGTTCTGAGAATATGAATAGAACAAGTATGGTTATAGGATACATGTGTTACCTAGACATAAGAGGAAAGACTGAGGGATGAAATATAAATGGTTTGAGCCAACGGATGTTGAGCTCTTTGAGTGTAATGAATTTGACAATTACTTTAGAAATACTTACTATTGTTTATGCCAAGTATTGGGCAGGAAGTTTGATCCGAGAATGAATATTTACATGATGGTGATGGTCATTGATATTGAGAATAGGAGCTCAAACAATGGGTTTTATTATGCAACCTACCTTGCAAATGAGATTCACAAGGATTTGATGGAGTTGAAAGATGGGAATCCCCTTTTATGTTTCACAAACTATTCTTTATTGATGCACATGATCTTCTAGATTGGTCGGGATGCATGGAAAAAGTTTATGAGTTTGAGAGAAACTGATGATGAAGGTAATGAATTTCCTATGCAAATGTGGATGCACATATGTAACCAAAATTTCCTTAATTATAATTTTTCATTTAGTAATGTTTTTGAATTTTGGTGTCATGGAAAGCTAGGGAGTGAAACTAGTGTATAGGATTTCTAGATTCATCAAGGAAATCTTGAGGCTTAAGGAATTCAAAGAAGGCACCAAGCATGAAGACAACTGGGGTGATTGGTTATTGCATTCTCATTAAACCACTATTAGATTTTATGGTGTAAGGGTTCCACCCTATTGTATGCCCTTATATTTTTCTTACCTCTTTGCATTCATGGAGATCATATGGTAGTTGGATGCTATGGACAAGGAACACTTCAAAGATGCTAGGAAAGTATCTGTCATAGCTCCACAATGTGCTTTTGGTTACTTTATTGCTATAACCAAGGAAGGATATGATAAATTTTGTATAATTTTGAGTAACCTCAGTATGCCAATAGATGAGGTGATAAGTTTTGACTTGGAGGGGTATGTGGACAAAGAGAGGAAAAGTAAAGGTAGATGTGGATTTTGGCATCATTATTTATATATAGATGATGTAATTATAAATTTTCCCTTAGATGCTACTATGGTATCAAGAAAGAAAGAATGGCTACACATTTGTAGCATTGAAGATCAAATCATGAAGAACTCATTCTATGCCATCCCCCATGATGGGATCAAGGATCTCTATGAGCAAGTTATGCTTAAAATAAAGGAGTATCGAAGTGGTGACTTCTTAGAAAAGGTGAAAGAAGTAGAAAGGAAAGAAAAGATGATTAAGGAGAAACAAGATGAAAAAATAAGAAGTCTCCTAGCTCAATCAAATATTCAAGGTACTCATGAATAACCCTTGGAAATTGGTGAAGGGCCAGTGATCAACCCATTGGTTGAGTATGAAATGATAGAGAAAATTAGAGAGAAACAATATGCTGAGAACATGCCTAGTGAGAAAGAGGTGGAACAAAGGTTCCCCTCCCTTGAGATAAGAAATGCTCTTGACCCATATATTCCAAAGAGTAGAATTATTAAATGGGAATCTGATGAGGATGCAGATGATGATGCTAGGGTAAAGGCATGTAAAGAATTCACTTCAGATGACTCTTTTGTTAAGACTAATGAATTTATGGAATTCTTTATTCAAATGAAGATTCAAGACATAAAGAAAAGAACTGAGGAAGAAAAATCTAATGTGGACCCCTCATTGCAAGAGGAGGCTAAGAAAGAAGAAGAAGAAAAAATAATGAATGAGATTGCAGAAATCGCCCCTATGGAGGCTAGAAAACTTGTCAAGGATAGTGGCATAATTTTATTGCCCGAGTGGGGTCTTACATCATCTATTGCATTGGATACAATCAAAAATGATCCAAGGGCTTCTTTACCAAAAGAAAATTTTGACAATAAGGTGTTTGGATCTAGCTTTTATCTCTAAATTGCACACTCTTGTAATTTGGTCAATGGCACCCAACATAGGAAAACTTGAAGTAGTTAAATCAGTAGAAGAGGTCATTGGTGTTGTTGTGGTAAAGAGAGCTACAAACATTACCCCCACTCAAGCTTCTTAATTGACTATCCATGTTAAATTGTTGAGTGAAAATACTACAAAAATTTCTCAAGAGAGGTATGATAAATTGTTGAATAAATATAACACTCTCCTTGATGAATACAATAAGATGAAGGCTACTACTCCACAAGAAATCCCATCACAAAGGGATTTTCCTTCTCCTTCTTCTTCTAATATTTCATCATAAGATAGGGAGACGTTTTCATTGAGAATTAAGAGGTTTAAGGATGAACTACAAGCAAAAAAGGAGAATGTGAAAAAAGCTAAGGAGAAGAGAACAAAAGTTGTAGAAGGTATATTTGAGAATGTCTTAGGACACAAAGTCTCCAAGCTTGTTCACAAATAAGATAATGTTTGGTAGGTGTACAAAACCATTCATGAAGCTCATAAAAGATACACTCAGGTACAAAATTATTTTCAAAATGATTGGAGCAAGTGGAGTGTGAGAGTGGGTGCCCTCAAAGAGATGATGCCAAACATGAAAGATGATCCTGAGGCTCCTAAAAATATCCCAGAATTGATAAAGGTAGTTGATCTATTAGGAGAGATTTCATCATTTCATGGTAAGCTAGGTGTGCAACTAGAAAGTAAGTTGCAGTTGTTCAAGGATATGGAGAATGCCAAAGATGTTGAATGAGGAAGGGGAGATGAAAGATTTCAATTCATGGAAAGATGAGATAGCAAATATTCTCCCCACTACCAAAGAATCTATCATTCTCACTGGTTATACAATGATTAATACCGCCCTAGATGATATGACCAGAATTGAGGTAATTATGCATGTGTTTGTTAAAGAGGCCAGGTTACTAATGGATGATAGGTATAATTTGCATGATTCTAAAGTGCAGAAATTATTGGATACATAGTGGCCCATCGAGGAGGAGTATGATACATGGCTTGGAAAATTTACAAATTAAGCCTTGAATAAAGTATTGATAAAACTATCTCCTCTTGGTCTGAAAGATGATGACATGTGATGATGATGTGGAGGTTCAAGTTCTTTTCTTTTTTCCTATTTCCACGCTTTACATCCTACATTTTTGGGAGCATGTGAAAATAATAATATACTCATGGATGGAGCTCTATAATGGCCCAATGATTCCTTTTGTAAGGTGAAGAGTATCTTCATCAACAAATGAAAATACTTTTTGTCCCATGTGCATATTCCCTCTCATGAATTACAAATGTAATTGTATTGGGGAATATGTTTTGTAGCAGTCAAATTAATTGGTGATGTGTGTAAATTCTGGTCTGAAGCTTTTTTTTCTCCTTCATTTCTATAAGAAGGAATTCAAGGCCAAATGTACAGGTTGATTGATCTTCTGAGAAATTTTTTGTAAAAGAAAATATAGAGAATAGTCAAGAGTTTTTCTTAGGTTTTGAGTCTTTTGATATGAAATGTTATTTTTGATAATAGTACTATCATTTAAATATAGAAGATGGTGCAAATTCAAATCCATTTCTCTTTTGGTGTATTGTATTCATTCTGAAGTCTAGAAAACCAAGACAAAAATGAAAAACTCATCTTCTAAAGACCAGAAAACTAAGAAATCCCAACAGTCTTATCAAATTTGTCATGTCTTCTAATCATTCTAGGGTTTTATGTTTTATTTCCCCAGCAACTATTTCTCGAATGTTGAATGCAAATGATTCTAATCCCTCAGAAATGGTCACTTTTAATGAGTTTTTCTAAAAGAAAAAATCAATTTGATGTCCAAAATTTGAGATTCAAACTCATATTCCACTATTGTTCCACTGATTCAAGTTGTTGGTTTATACATTATTTTTTATATGGACTTCAAGGAATGAGGAAAAATACTTTAAGGCACAAATTAGATGATAGTGATCATAATGCTATAATTTTAGTGACATGTTATAAGTTCTTTCATAGAGAACATTGTTAGAGTAATAGGTTAATTACTTAATTAATTTAATCATGTTGATTAATTAATTAAGTCACCTTTACTTTATTTTAACTTAAGCTAAACTTAAGCCCATTAATAATTAATTAGTTGATAAGTAGGAGGTTTCTTCCATAGCATGCCACATTATGATATTGCTATCAAGATTCAACTGTGTAGTTTTGGACCATTCATTATCATGAGAGATGGGTTCTTGTTGACCACTACTCATGATACGTGGGTCAATGATTTTGACTCAAAAACTACACGGTTGAATCTTGATAGCAATGGGAAAGCATATCCCTTTTTCCCCATGCTTGTATACTTAATATTGACTATGGCCATTTTTTGAAAAACTTCTAGGAATACCAACAAATCTTGAGGATATCTGGATAGTCTTAATGGGGCTTTCTCAAAACCCCCAATTCTCAGATAAGAAAATTTATCAAAAATATTATCTTCAGCAATCTGTTGTAAAATGGCTTTGGAATCTGCAAGCACACATTTCACTTGACTAATATTCGTCTTAGGGGTTGGAGAAGGCATACTATCTTTTTCACAAACTGACTTCAACTTATCTATTTCTTTTGGATTTTCACCATCACCTCCTGAATGTGAATTTGCACTAGAAGATCTAGTAGCTAGTCTCCCCGATGATATACTCACACCAAATGTTGGTGTGGACCTTTGTTCATTCTTCTGCGATGACCGAGGATCCTAAGAGTGGGAAGCCTTGGCTATTTGGTCTTTATCCCCAAACACAAGAAAACCAGTTATTACTGAGCCTCCACCTGATTACAAGGGAGGCCTAATAATCAAGAGTGTGTCAAAAATATTTGCTTTTGAAGCTGCAAATTTTTTTGTTCATGCTACACAATTCACTAGTGCTACTATGAAGTCTGTGATAGCTATGAAGGATAAACTTAGAACATAACTAAACAATTTATTGGTCAAATATGGAAATCTTGAGAGAAATAATATGCAATTACATACAAAGATAGCATTGTTAGAGGATGTATTGTAAAAATTGCAATCTAGAAAGATCAAACAAGATGATATTGACTCTCCCACTACTGTAAAAGAGGATATATCCCCTAAAATTACAACTGATATAAGTACTTCATGGGAAATTATGTCATACAATATGGGAGACGATCCCATTTCAACAGTAGAACCCAGACTATCACAAGGGTCACAGGGTGAAGGGGATGTCAAAAAGGAAGAGTTGCTTAGACAATTAAGTGAATATAGAGAAAGGTTTCAAATTCATGATGAAGATAATTTTAAGAGAAACATGAGGATTGTCACAGTAGTCCTGGAACATTTGAATAGAAAATTGAACAACAGACTGAATAGTATTCATTATAGCTATTCATCCATGGTTGATGCCATAAAAATGTTTGATATCAATAGACAAAAAGCCATCCCACTTATGGAGATCTAGATCCCTAGAAAAAAAAGACTTGATGTTGATGAGGATTGGGGTTAAGTAGGATCTTAATCCACCTAAGAGGTTTAAACCTACTATTCTTCTAGTAAATAAGATTGAGGAATACAAAGGGAATGTTGAAACATTAGAGAACAGTATAATGGAATTGGTGAAATCTTTCCATGAATCTCATCATGGACTTCTCCCATATATCTTAAGGAGTGGAGGTAGCATTAAGACTTTGAAGGAATGGAGAAGTGAAGTAAACAATGTTATTTCGGATCAAGCTATAAAAAATTGTTAGAAATTTGATATGGACATAATGATAGTGAATATGGATATGTTGGTCCATCTGATACTGTATTGCTAGAATTTGATAGGGAAGCTAACTAGATTGTCACCAAATATGTACCTTATAGACAAAGGGCTGATGAAGTAATGAATTTTGATTGGCCCGCAGAAGAAGAATTCCTAGCATAGAAAGGTAGATATTTGGAAGGAGTGGTGGTTTTACAATAAGGATGGAAAATTAGCGATTTGAAAGTTTAAGGTTTGCAACCATGGTGAATAATGGATAGATAGGAATGCACTACATAGCCTAGATTTAGTACAAATTAGGCTTATGTTAAAGTATGGAAAATATAGTGCATCTTATTCAAGGTTGATTTGATGACAGGGCTGCAAATGTGGTCTTATCTTTTGTCTTTTTTTGTTTTCCTCATGCTTTTCGTTCTTTTCATTTTGGTGCGTGGGCACAATTTTTGAGGTAACTGCTTGGTTGAACCCATTTTGAAGATTGGACCTGATATCCTGCAACGAATATGGATTGCATTCATTTTCTTCCCATGTCTCCCACCTCTTGGAGTATGTTGTAACTAAATGAAAGAATCTTTGATTTAGCTGTCCAATAGGGTTTTGACATGTGTACTTTCTAGCCTGAGGCTTGTTTTTTCTCCTTCATTTCTATAAGAAGGAATTTAGGGCCAGGAAGTAGGGGTTCATTGTTTTATGCAATTGACACAGTGAATTACAAGAGAAATACTAAGTATGTTTTTAGATTTTTTTCTTAAGTTTGTGAGTTCATAATTATGTATGCAGTTTGGATAACAGAAAAGAAAAATATATACTCATAAATACCAATTTCATGGCTATTGTCTCTCCTTGTGTTGGTTTTATGAGTTATGAATGAAAGTAATCCAAGATGTCTTTTATTTGTCTCCATTATTTACCAGGGGATGTTTGATTTCATTCTTGCTTATTGATTCGATGAATTAATGTAAATTCTTGGATGAGATTAATAACTCATAAAAATCAAGTGCTAGGATATTGATAAGTAGTATTAGTCATGAATGTAATAGGAGAATGTTGTAATGCAGTATCTCTTGAAATTATGTGTTGCTATTCGTGAATTGTTATCTTATCATATAGGTTGGTTGTGACTCCATGCTTAGGATAAAGGCATTGGTTCATGTGAAGTATTCATGATTAATTTTCTATGTTGATTCATCAACTAATCACTTTTATTTTACAAACTCTTGTGGTTACTATTGTAGTTGTTTCATGTTATAGTCCCACCTTCTCATGTTTTAAGTATAATACATTGATAAATGAGCCACCAACTTATTTAATGTATTAGGATCTTAAGCAGCCTAATGAGAAGTATTTGTTATTGTTAATGTATTTAATTATAATTGTATGAATCCATAAGTATGCATTCTAGGATAACCCTCACGGGTTTTACAAAGCCCAAAGTGTAGGAGTGGAGGTTTTACAGCTTCCACTCATTTGTTGGCCAATCCCTTTAGAATATTGATTATTGGAAATGGTAAATTCCATAGGTATTTCTGGAGATGAGTTTGGTTCTTAAAAAATAACCAACAAACAACATGACTATAGCCTGCTACTTACTCATCCAATTGATAGCACCACCAAACATCATAAACACATAACCACTGGTGGATCTTTTGTTGTCAATTTCACCTGCCCAATTTGAATCCACATATCCTTGAATTCTCACATAATGCTAAGGTCTAGTAGGATAACTATGAAAACACAAGGCATACTCAGAAGTTCCCCATAAATATTTGAACACCCTCTTAACCGCATCCCAATGAACCTATCCAAGATTAGCTATAAAATGGCTAAGGATTCCCACTCCTTGGGAAATGTTTGGTCACATACACACTATCTCATACATCAAGCTGCCCATTGCACTTGCATATGGTACTTTGGTCTTGTCCTTCATCTCAGTATGAGACTTTGGACAATCATTCATATAAAGCTTTGTCCCTAGCATCACAAGAACAACTAGCTTTCTGCAATCTACCATGTTGAATCTCTCCAACATAGAGTTCACATACTTACTCTAGCTTAACCAAATATTTTTGTTAGCTCTGTCTCTAGTGATTTCCATTCTTAGAATGTACCTAGTTGCACCTAGGTCTTTCATCTCAAACTATGCTGACAACTAAAACTTCAAATCTGAAATCATAATTTTACCATTCCCAATAAACAACATATCATTCACATATAGAACAATAATGAGAATTTGACCATTATCAGTTTTAAAGTATACACAATGGTCAAATATAGATCTTTGAAATCCCAATGACAACACATAGGTATAAAAATTTTGATACCACAATCTAGGAGATTGTTTCAAACCATAAATGCTTTGGTTGTGACATGTAAATCTCTTTCTACAAATCACCATGAAGGAATGTTGTCTTCAAATCCATCTATTCCACTTCTAAGTCATATGTTTCGACAAGTGACAAAAAAATCATGATAGATGTCAGCTTCACTATAAGAGAGAATGTCTCTCCATAATCAATTCCCTCCACCTACAAAAATCCCTTAGTGACCAGTCATGCCTTATACTTCTCAACACTACCATCAGGACCACACTTTTTCTTGAAGACCCATTACAACCAACAGGTTTATGTCTAGCAAGAAAAGGTACCAAATCCCAAGTCTTATTTTTCTTTAATGAATCCATCTCCTCGTCCATGGCTTGCATCCAAGAATTTGAATCATTCATACCCAATTCCTCTCTAATAGTCCTAGGCTCATCAGTATTAGTAATCAAATAAAATGTGCAATTGGAATCCAATAATGAATAACCAAACCTTTGTGGTTTCCACCTAACTCTTGTAGACCTCCTCAAAGGCTTAGATTGAGGTTCTCCTTCTTCTTTAGAACTTTCAGAGCTAATTAAGCTCTCCTCATCATTAGCTCCAATAGGATTACTTGGTTCTTCTTTCTTTAGAGTAGGTGGAATCTGAACCACCTCCTTCTTTTGTTTCTCCTCTTTCTCTGGTTGCAACTCGACAGAGGAAGGTTTCATCTCTCTGAAGGTCACACTTCTTTTGTAGAGAATATTTTGTGCTTTTGGATCCTAAAGCTTGTACCCTTTCACACCTACACCATATTCAATAAAGATACACTTAAAATCCTTTTTCTCCAACCTAGACCTCTTCTCAATCAGAACATCATCAGAAGCTTCACAACCAAATAATATGAGATTTATCATCGAAGGATTTTTACTAGACCATGCCTCCATGGGTGTCATTCCAACAAGCACTGATGTAGGAGATCTATTGATCAAATAAAATTTAGTGGCTACTGCTTCAGCCCAAAAAAAAAATTCAAGGCTAACACCACTCAAAATACTCCTAGCCCTCTCCATCAACATTCTATTCATTCTCTTTGCAACTCCATTTTGTTGTGGAGAGTAGGGATTTTTCTTATGTCATTCAATCCTGTGCTCTTTACAAAACTTGTTAAACTCTATGGAACAAAACTCACCACCATTATCAGTTCTCAAACACTTAATCTTTCTGCTAGTCTAATTTTCTACCAAGGCCTTAAACTCCTTAAACCGACTAAAGACTTCAGTTTTACTTCTAAGGAAATAAAAAAATGTCCTATTGTAATCATCAATGAAAGAAATAAAATATATAGATTTTGATAATGAGGGAACATTTATAGGACCAAAAGCATTTGAATGTACATAATCCAAAACCCTAGAAGACTTGTGAAAAATAAACACGATGTTGTTTTCCATATACACAATGTTCACAAAAGTTAAACTAGATATTACAATCATCAAGGCCTTCAACAAGGCTCTTATTTTTCAAGGTTCTAAGACCCTTCTCACTAATGTGACCAAGTCATTGGTGCCATAATATTATCTTCTCTGTAGGAAGCTTCATGTCCATGGAATGAACACCCTTAGGTATCCAAAATGCACAACCATCAGATATAGATACAACATGCTTCTTCTTTGCATAATCTGATGGTGTGGATGAAGAATCCAAAGGTCTCTTCTTTGGTACATTAGAAAAACTATCACACTATATAGTGCATGCATCAAGATGAAGAAGAGTGCCAATACGAACTCCCTTAGCCAACACCATAGCTCCTCTAGTCATCTTACATCCTCCACCAGAGAAAAGAACTTGCACTCCCAAATCATTCAGTTTACTTATAGAAAGTAGGTTTCATGCCAAACCTGGGATATGCAAGACACCATTAATCCCTTTCACTCTTCCACCAGGAAGTCTGATTTTGACTCTTCCATGACCAACAATCTTTAGTTGAGAGTCATCACCCAGGTACACCTCTCTGCCATTGAACTCCTCATACTTTGATAACCAATATTTGTGAGAAGTCATGTGAAAGGATGCACTTGAATCTATCAACCACACATCATCTAATCCATGGGCTTCCAAGGCTGCAATAAATACTTCTCCATCATCTTGGGATGATTTCTTAGATTCAAAATCGGAGAATGAATTTTTTTTCTTCTTCTCCTTCTTGCATCTTTCTGAATGTGGCCAATTTTACCACAATTCCAACATTTTTCCTTGAACTTCTTACTAGGAGACTTTGTTCTCCCTAGATACTTTGACTTAGATTTCTTGTCTTTATTTTTGCTTCTCTCTTTTGGTTTGCCACAGACTACAAGGGCCTCCTTGGCCATCTCAAAAGACTTCCTTCACATCTCCTCAAATAGTAATGAGGCAACAACCTCATCCATCTTGAAGGTGGAAGTAGTGCTTCCAATAGCCATTACCAGGTGATTGTAAGAGTCTGAAAAATGAACAAAAAGGAGCATGCAATGATCTTGTTCATCTATTTTGTCTCCAATGGAACCTGGTTGTGCAATTGTGCAACCAACATGTTAAAAGAATTCAAGTGATCTGCAATGGATCCTCCATCTTCCATTTTCAAATAATACATCTTCTTTCTTAGGAAAATATTGTTTAGTAAGGACTTAGCCTGGTAGAAATCACCAAGATTCTTCCATAGAGAAGAAAAAAATTTCTCTTCATGGACATTCAAGAGAACATAATCAGCCAAACATAGTCTAATAAGACCATTGGCTTTCATATCCATGAGATCATCCCAATCCTCTTGTTTCATGCTTGAAGGTTTGGTTCTAGAAATTTCAAGCCATAAGTCTCGGTATACTAACATGTCTTCCATTTTGAGCTTCCACAACTCAAAATTACTACCATTAAATTTTTCCATCTCAATCCTCCTAGATGTACCTACCATCTCTTTCTTGCAACAAGATCATGAAATGCACTCTTCTATAAAACTCCCACTAAAAAAAAGATTAGCTCAAAAAACCCTTCTACCCAACCTTTTACCCAACAAAGGAACCAAGGCTTGTCAAGCTCTGATACCAACTGAAAGGAAGCCAGGTGAGTGGAAAAAACTTCCTACACTAATCTAAGTAGGGGAGAGTTACAAAAAAATTGTTTAACACCTTTTAATGTTACAATAAAAGAATCGCGTACATATAATAATGGAATTAGAATAGCAAGAAAGCATAAAGTAGTGACACCAAAGATATTGTGGGGAAAACCATTTTGGGTAAAAAACCCCACCCTCCAAAAGCATAGTACTATCTTTATTACTTCAAATAATGAATACGATATATCACCAAGTACAAACTTCTTCAACAAGTGCTTCAACATGAACACCTATTCTGGATTAATGCTAGCAACACTTCATTACCTGCAAATAAACTATGCATTATAAAACTCAAGGCACTCAATAAATAGTGTTACAAGCTTCAAGAAGCATCTAGAAGGTGAGGGTCGTCCAAATCCAAAATCCACAATATCCAACACCTTAGACATGTATTTGGACACATGTAACATATTCCCTTACACCCCTTCAAGTGTCAAGCATGCAAATAGTCTTATTCCAAGCTTGGACACCTAGAATATGCTAAAATAAGGCTATGGCAGATGCCTTACACATCTTACAACTATCATAGAATCTGTCATAGATGACAACATTTACAGTTGTAAGAGAATATGTCATAGCTAGCTAAAACTAGTTGATTCTCTTACATCCTATCATAACCCAACTTGGGCACCAACTTTCACCCATGCATTCAAAGATGCCTTATGACGCATCATAGAATATGTCATATGTCATAGATTCCAAAGTGGGATGTCTATGTCCACTTGGGATGATGTTGTGTCATCTAGCCACCTCCAATGGGGATGCCATCTAGTCTATGGGTCCCAATTAGTGATATGAAACCATAGGAAATTAAATAATACAAATAAATACATTAAATTACATCAATTAAATCAGTGTTAGAACTCTAAGGTTGAGACACCTTAATCCCAATAGTCAAAGGGTTCACATTCTTACTTCTACAAAACTTAGCTATGTGTCATGGTTTATTGCATTTATGACATATGACACCTTTTTACTAAACAAACTTTCTTCTTTCCATTTTAGATTTGCATTCAAAAGCCTTATGCCCAAACCCATTACATGTATGACACTAACCCTTGAATGATTGAAACATCATATCATTATTTTAAACATTCATTGTCTAACTTCTATAATCACTAGCCTTCTGACCAAATCTCTTGCATGCATAGCACTAACTAAAAATTGATTAAAATTTTGTATTCATCCTACTTCTACACTCTACAACTCTATGTCCCTTTTTTTTGTAAGAATAATAGTAACCATTAAAATATGAATACCTTTGTTTAGTTGGTTGTCTGATAGGAGGCCTTTTGAAATCTTTATTATGGTTGCAAAAATGTTTGACATTGCTCTTCGTATCTCCAATCTTCCTTTGTTCAGTATTCTTCTTTTCAGCATTGTTTGGAGCGATTTTCCTTTGAGATTTCTCCTTTTCAAACCCTAATCCTTCTTTTTCCTTTGAAGATTTCTAAATAGCAAGCATATCATCAAGCAAGTTGGATCTCTTCTTGAATTTATCCTCTTGATAATTTGCTTTCTCTATATCTATCATCAAAATCACAACTTCTTCTTCAAGTGTTGAAAATTCTATAGACTTGTCTTTCAACTTAGCATTCAGACAGTCTTCAACTCTTTTTCCTTCTTCAACTTGCACTTTTAGGATGGTGACTGTCTCATTTGATTATTTGAGTTGTCGATTTGTTTCCTTGAGTCTTTCCTTAACTTTCTTGATTTGATTCATCAACTTCTTGATGCACTCATATGCTTCCTTAATATTTTCTTTTAAATCTCTATTCTCACATTCTACTTTATCTAGATCATCAAGAGTAGATCTGAGTTCTCCTTCCATGTCAACTTCACAGTATTCTTCAATAAACTCTTCCATTATGATCTCTTCTAGAGGGATTGGATACCTCCTACTTGCCATGTGTTCAAACTCTAAGGTCTACCTTAGTGATTAATCCAATTTAAGGAACCAAGATCTTATACCAATTGATGAACACCCAAAATACTAAGAGGGGGGTGAATCAGTATTCACTAAAATTCATTAAGTTCATCAACTTAAACATGCATTAAAAGTATCTCATTTAAATTTTAGAAATGGAAAGAAAAAATTAAAGCATGCACCACAAAAAAAAAACAAAAGAACACCAAATTTACGTGGAAAACCCTTGAAAGGGAAAAACCACGGTAAGGGTTAGCTCACAATATATTATAACTAGTTATAATGGATTACAATTTGGAGGACTCGCTGTCTAAAAATTAAGGCTCATTGCCAAGCACTCAATACCAAAATGACCCACTATCTAAAATAGAAAAGAGATTAGAATAATGGATCACTACCAAATATTGAACTGCTAACAATAATTTGCATCATGTTGAAGATACAGTTCAAATTATGCTCAAAAAATTGACTTTACACACTTCATACTTCACTACTATCACCTTTTGCACTTCACTCTACATCACATATCATACAAAATCTCTAAATCACCATTCACATTCCTTATATCGTCATCACAACACTAAATTGATCTTTACATACATATATTTCAAAAAAACTCATATCATCAATCAGGTTGGCCTAATTAGATGAAACATATAGCACCATAAATTGTCGGCTCAAAACTCCATCAAACATACCTTGTAGAAGAAACAAAAATTTATTCTTTATCAAAATAGGTCAAAATGACCTATAATTACTCCCATGATTCTACTCCTTTCATAATTCAACTATGCACGACCCCAAAACCCTTAGGTCGACACTGCACAACAAACCTGCCGAAGCAAAAACTGAATGAACTAAATGTTCATCCACAACTCGATATGTTGACCACCAAATCGCTTTCCACTTGTATTTTATGCAATTCTAACATCCTCAAACACTTCCTCAAAACCACATAGCATAATAATCATTTGTGGTGGAATGTAGAGCATTCCAATATACACTATGCACTTGTAACTTTGCTTCTGCTATGCTCGATACTTTGTCATCAATATCTTCAGCTATAGAAGGAATGAAACCTTGAAATTTTGGATATAGAATTACTGAACATGCACCATTATCGCCTCATAATGGCATGACAAGAGATTTCAACATAGAGCAATGAAGGCCACAAAACTAATGCTCTATTACTTACTACTCCAGTCTAGGACTTAGGTAGTTTTCATCAAAACACTTGGTATTCTATAGAATTCTCTAGAATATGTACATATAGATGCACTAACACTTCTACAATGGGTTTCCATCAATTACAACACCATATAATGTCATGCTCATGTTCCCAACAATAGGAAGAAAAGAAAACCAACAAATTGATAACTCTACTGGGGAACTCGTAAATTTACAAAGTCTTGAATATATTATAAGTCCAATAGCCTAAATTGGGTAGAATAGAGTAGCATGTTCTCATCAAAATCACCTAGTGTGTCAAATATTGAAAAAAAATAGTGTCTTTCAAAATTCTAGAAAGGTCTTACTAATCTTTATGTAAATCACATTCCAATTTTGGTTGGTGACTCTATAATATCCAAGCTTGTGAATTTATTTTTTCATTTTTTTTAAAGATGGAAGGAAGGAGATGTGTGTTCCATATTGACCTTGGAAGGAAATTATTAAGAGAGCTTACAAATAAAATTCATACATGGAAAGAAAATGACACTAGTAAGTCTACTATGCCTATTGGGAGTAGTAGCAGTGAAATATATGTATTAAATGTGGAATTCTTGAGAGATGAAATAAATTAAATGAGTCCTAAGTATAATGAATTCATAGAAAAATTTGAGAGAGAAAGAGAATAAGTACAAAGATAAAATTATATTAGGGAGAATGCATCTTCTTAAATTAATTCCCCCATTTGTTAGTATAAATAGGTATTTTACCTAACTAGTTAATTAGCGGAGTCCTATTTACATGTTAAGTTTACTTAGGTCCTAGGAGGGAATATTTTTAGAAGTTGTTAGTATTGATAGCATCTTATATTATCTTTTTAAATTTGATACTTGTGTCCTAATTCATTTAGTATCGTTGAGGTAGTTGTCTCATTGTATAGGATTAAGACACATATCATGTTCTTGTCTCATCCTATCTCACAACTTGCATTTTTAAAAAGGCGCCATATGTGCATCACATATTCAATATATAAATCTTACATTCATAATAATAGCATAATATTCTTACCATTTCTCTCTTGTGGAAGTTATTTTTATCTTGTAGTTGATCTTAGGGTGTTGGGAGTTCACCAACTCCTACGTTGTAACAACCTCGATTTTCTTCTCAGTAAAATTTATAAGTTTTCACCTCAAGTGAATGATCATGATGCCATAAAATAACAATAAAAAATTATTTTCCATAATGTAAAATACATGCACATTTGAAATAAACACTATTCCAAACTTTCATTGCATTTTATTATAATTTCACAAGTCTTTCCATGACATAAATTTAACATTGAATAAACAAGTTTATCATTCAAGAATATAATCTTCCAAATAGATGGTTGCATAATACATACATAGCTCTTATGAGCTTCATCTAGCATTAGATATACAAATTGGTCCTGATGTCACCGTAATGGTGCATACATTCTGGATGTCCCCGCTCCTTGGTGCATACACTCCAGCTATCCCCAATGGTGGTGCAAACATCCACAAACCTTGATCACCAACTGATGAGGAGAAGCATCACTCAAGCTCTTTTCTGCCAACCATGGACTCAAATACGGTCCCCCACACATATATCATTTGATAAATGGCTCTACCCTTTGATGAAGAGATTGGTCAGTAAACCCTATAACAATAGCCTATATGAGCTTAGTGTTGTGTCGTACAAACCAGAACCTAATAATATGGTTGTTTCCCGTACGAGTATGAAAATATTGAACTAGAATGCATAAAAGGAACATGGTAACTAACAATGTAAACATGGAAACTTACACTAATTTTTCCAAAGTATTCTCACCTAGTACTTTGAGTGGCAGTCTTCCTATTCGCATACACTTCTATATCTCGATTTGGATTATGACCATTCATATACTATGCTTAGGTAATTTCCTTCAATAGGTAATCTCTAACCTTAGAAATAACCTATTCCCCTTTTCCCAAAACACAATGGTATCTCTAGCAATAAATCCTAAGCATAAGTTACCCCCTTCAATGGATATTCCAATCCCAAGTATAGCATATGAGCTTTTCTAGTCTACAAATTAACTTTGCATAAACAAGCTATTCACTTCAAAAGACAACCTAGTTCTAATTATAACTCTATAATCTAAAGTATAGCTACATAAGCTTCATCTAATCATAGATTAAATATTCATAAATAACTAACTCCATTCAATAATATATCACATTAATAAGTGGTTTTCATCAAGAGTATAGCCACATCAATGAATGACCTCAATCAAAGAATAATCATATCAATAGATGATTCCATTCGAGAGTGTAATCTCCTTAATAAAAAGAGTTATTCAAAAGAGTATAATCTTATCAAAAATATGACTTCATCTTAAGAGTGTAAAGCAGCTAATAAAGTAGCAACTCTAACTCAATAGGTAACCCCACCTATGTCTCTAAACATGTAGTATCTCATAAACTCAAGTGATCTACTTAATCACATAGGTGAGTCTCAACCTTAGTATACCCTAATCCTAGGATAAAGACATCAACCAATGAATAGTATAATTATATAGGTTAATCTAACCCTATATGTTCCAATCAAGACCAAATGAACAACCCAACCAAGTATGTTATTCCCAACCTATAGGTTTCAATGATTCATCTAGTAAATATCCCAACCTAGTAGGTAAATCTTAACCTAAGGTTTCATTCTTTAATCAAATTAACTTCTCAACCCAAATAGGTTATTCTAAACCTAGGGTTTGATTTGAGTGTAAAGTATGATCAAGTGATCATTCAAGTAAATATAATTGATGTGGTTTGCCTAATGCCACATCATATTTTCATAACTTCATTTTTGTTGCAATGCTAACCCTATCATTCCCAAGTTCCCCTAACATAATAAGCTATAGTATCAATTCACTTCATGACGTTGATAGATTTCACATTATACATGTAGTATAGACTATCTATGTATAGAAACATCATTATATAAATCCCCATATAGGGTATATAGGAGTATTAAGACACTTCCTTAAACTAATCATGTTTCATCATTCCTAGTATATAACACTAATGATAAACATACACTCCTATTATGGAGTATATATAAACACTTCATAGGAAATCATAACATATTATTTTCCTTCCCATAAGAAAATATTATGATTCACTAATGCAAGCATTCTCAAACAATTCCAATCAAAGCAATCAATACTTCCATTCTTTCATAATAAAAGATAAGTCAAAGGAGATTAGATCCTCATGCTTGTAATTCACTTGATCCAGTTGACTAATCTGATTCTTAGCCTTCCAATGACAGCTTTCTAGGCTTCACTTGAACTTATATAAACACTCAATGCAATACTTCACAATATCCACTTTCTCTAGGATCACAAAATAACTCAATGCTCTCACAATATAACTCAATTCTCTTGGTATAATAGAAGCAGAATAAAACTACAAAATTGTGTTTCATAAATGAGAGAGTTGGCTCATCTATTCATACAAAATAATGATACATAGATGCCTAAGGAAAATTTATTCTAGTCAACACCACTCAAACATGCAGGTCAACTTATCTCATATAGCAATAAGCTGGCAGAATTCTAAGTAAATATTCATCTTGGTATTCTACATATTGACCTCCTTTGCTTGATAGAAACACAAGAATTTCAAATATCTACATGCTCAAAAGATTAGAATCAAATTTCCAATATGATAGAATTCTACAAGAACAGAGTATTCACATATTGGTGTCAAGTTTCAACCACTTTCCTATTCCTTTGGCATGGGTTTTATCCAAAGAAACAATCCACATTTTACAGGCAACACATACTATGGCAACTTATTCATAAAATATTCAATTGACAAGTAAAGGATGAATCGACTCCTCTAAAATAGCATTCAAACTATGCTTTGACAAGCATGTTTATTACTATGGTTTATTTCCCTTCTATCATGCATTTGAATCACTTTACACAACTTTGATGCTTATTATTTTCATCACCCTTTATCCTTTTGGATAAATGTGTTCCAATGTATGAGTAATGCACTACTATAAAATAGCGATGCATGTTGTATGATGTCAACCATGGCTTATAAACTCCAAATTGGCCTTTATATTTTGCATAATACATGTATAAATTGGCCTCTAATACTTTGCATAATATATACACAAATCGAACTTTAAGGAATTCTCCCCCCTCAACATTCATTGCTTCCATGTAAAGTGTGGACTACAAAAAAAAATTACAAGTTCATCGACTCCTTATCCTAAACACTGGTTTAGAATTTATGGCAGCCTTAACCATATTATGTTTCTTATAAAACATCTCTCATAACTTCATGCATATATATATATATATATATATATATATATATCTTATGCTATTCATGTAATATATACATGGCCTTCAATTTATTTGCCTAAGTCTTTATACGACTCTTTGTGTCAGCTTAATAATGATGTGCCTTGCTTTGTATGTTTGGATATTTTTCACAAGAGTTACACATTGTTTTAGCCATTCACTTAAATGGTAGTGTTTCTCATAAACTAAATACCACATATTTAATATACAAACCCTTTATATATATATATATCAACTCAAGAGCTTATAAATACTCTATTTGTTATTTTAATACAATAACCACATATATGTATACTAATATATACATCCAAGGTATATCATATATTAATACATATACGTTTGTATCTATGTATTATCAAATACATGCATATACACCTATATATAATAATATATTAGCTTTATCTAATATTTATAATATTAGACACATACATATTCTTTTTCATTAATAAGTAGATACAAAGTGTGTATGTATATGCATATATCATAAATGTGTAACTGATATCCCTATGGACATTATATAATCATATGCATGAGTTGTTGATCAACATATATACATATATACATTCGATGTATATATTTTAATCAAAGTAGATACGTACATACACATACAAGGAGAGTCTTCCACAAATATGAAAATTCTAAGAGCAAGATTAACCCAAAGAAACAACCAATGCAATCAAGGAAGACCATCTAATTACAATAAGACAAGAATAAGACAAAGGGTTCACTTACTAAATCCAAACTGACTCAACTATTCTAAACCAAGTCTAGGTCATGAGTGTGTGTAAGATCAGTTAGGTTTTATTTAGGTTTACCTAACTGTTGTGCATGTTCTTGCACACACTCCCCATTAAGGCGGGGACCCTCTTTGATTGCTTTCCTTTTGTTGTTTGTTTTTCATAGGGTCTTGAATCTGTCCCCTTAAGGGATAGTTGTTTTGGTCTTGGTCTCGCTTCACCCACACACGCAATGTTCAATCTGCATTTTTGTTGCTCTTTGCAACATTTGACTTATGGCTTTGCCCTTAAAGAATGAATCTGCACTTGGAATTTTTGAAATTGAGGCAAAATTGACTAAGCTATGAGCAAGTTTGATTAATCCAAGGTACCTCAGATTAGCTGAACCTTAGTCTGGCCAGATAATTTTAGGTCCCTCAGATTACTCAAAATCTGACCTCCTATCATTATACCGAACCTTTCAAACTATATTGCTAGGCATTAATTATGCATTTTAATGAGTTTAATTTGGAAATTAATTGTTGATTGATCGATCATTTTTCCACTTTGCATGTTGTTGATGCCTGATTGAGAAAATTTTACCTCCATCATGCCCTCAAATCAAGCTATTTCTTTGGATTTGCTTCGTCCTCAAAGTCATTTTAGGATTTCTGAGGGTTTCTTATTGACACACCATCTCATTCTTTCCATCCAACGCCCATTCAAAGGTATGTCTCTTATTAGTTTCAAATGGATTTGTTTCATTTTGGGTTCTATTGGTGTTCTGTTGAAATTGATCATTCATTGAATTTTAGGATTTTGATCTTAATCAATTTTCACCTCATCATTTTGACTTAATGGGTTTGTTTTCAAGAATTCAGGAAAGGATTTTAATTTGTATGCATTTCATGAATGGAGGTCATTGAAAACCCTTGGTTTTGTTCTTACATGCCTTTTACTACTATTTGTATTGATATTTTGGAAGTGCTGCTCAATTTCAAAGCCACAATTCATAAACCCTAGTCTTGTATGCCCTGGCCATGCGCACTAGATTCAAATGATAGAATGATATCAATAATATTTGAATTATGTGAAGTGTTAAATAAACAATGATTCCAAGGATGGGTTTTCTTTCATTCCTTTTATTTGACAAAGTGAAAGCCAGCACTTAGAAAATTTGTAGTCACGAGATGATTTTCGTTAATCCAAGGTATCTTGGATTAGCCAAGTCCTAATCTTCCTGGATAATTTGAGCTCTCTTGGATTAATCAAACTTACCTTCTATTCAATTTCACATCAAACAAGGTCAACACTTAGGAAAATTTTCACCCATCCTTTCGTCCGATGAATCCAAGTGAGCTACAATTAACCAAGCAAAAGTTCATTTGGGTAATGCGAGGTTCTGTGAAGTACCCGAACTTCATGAAATATGGACTTGATGCATAAGATCACTTGAATTTCAAAATGAAGATGATTTTTCTCCCAATTTTGAAATTATGGATGTTCAAATGTTAACAATGGTAAGGGACTCATGAATGAAGGATAATTGATCATCGAAAGTTGAATGAATTCCAAGCCCGAGAAATTCGAGATAGCTCAGATTACCCGAACTCTAATCTAGTTGGAAAATCCGAGCTAGCTCGGATTACCCAACTTCACTCTATTTTGCTCCAAAACTTAACAATGATGAATAAAGTGCTTACATATTGGGTTGTTTGATGACTTTATGCAATAGTGATCAATTTGAATAAGATTTTAATGCATACATGATGTGGGGATAGGATCTCTTGAATTAAGTTGCTTACTTTGTATTGCCATTAGGTTTTAAATGACTATCATTTTGTGAATGGTTTACCTTGCATTTATATTGTCAAATGGAATAGATATTGCATCTCATAGTCTCCATTCATATATCTTTCAATATGGTAGGGAAGGGGGTTGTTCCTCTTGTGTTATCACTTGGGGTTCATAGCATTATCCTTGATTTTCACTTAATAAAGTCATTTAGCATGAACTGACTAATCTTATGGTGTTATATTGTTACTTGCATTTAGGGTAATTATGGTTTATTTTGTAGATGCAAGGTGAATTGAGCCCTAATAAGGCAGCTAAGATAAAATATTCTCTAGTACAATAAGAGGTTTGGAGAAGACAAGAAAGGATGAAGTATGATTTCAAAGGTATCTGGTCGGAGTCCAAGATTTCTTTTGCTTGGGACAAGATTGGAGACACAAATGTTGGGCACATGGACTACAATGATTTTTATCAAAGAAGGTATGGAAATGTACCTAACCAACTAGTGCAAGTGATCACTCACACTGGCTTGGCACAGGCAACCGGATTCCCTCCAATATAACTATGCTCAAAGCTGGTTCTAGAATGTGCAAAACACTATGACTCCAAAACAAGGATCATAATAGAGCCACAAGGAAGGGTTATGGAAAATGTCACCGAGGAGTCCATTGCAGAGGTTCTTAACATTGCTTCACATCACCACCTGATTGAGGAGATAAACATCGAGGAAGCAATCAAGTTTTATGATGAAGATCCTAATAGGGCTTTGGATATCATGAACAATTCCCAGATATTGAAGTCAAAGCCTCATTATTCTAACTTGCCCAAGCAACTGAACATGAGTGATTTTAAGATGGAGTACCATGACATTATAACCCTGTTGGGAAAAGTAATGGGAGTGGAAGAAGCTCAAATTTTTCAATCTTGGATGTTCTTCCCCATCACACAAATTTGTGGCAAACAAACATTATCACTAGCCTAGAATTATAAGCAACAACTTGGATGCCCAATTGAGAAGTGTACAGGAAACTGAAAAATTCACCATAACAATGTATTTGGTATACATGTTAGCAAGTAAAACCAAATACAAGGGCTTGAGTTGCAAGGGAACATTGGGAAAGAATAGGATTTTGGATGTATACCCTCAATTACAGTACAAGACATCCAGCTACATAAGGGAAAATGATGCTTTCTTCATGTTTATTCCAAGGTTGCTAGAAAATTCCCTTCATGTCAGAATAAGTGTTGAGGCCATGGATTTAATTAAGAAATATGGGTAATGGGTCATCCAATTCCCAAAATTCACATACATCCAGGTGTAGTGATCTCCCGCTATCCCACTTAGACTACCACAGTATCCAACCAACAAACTTCTAATGCTAGAATTGACAAGGCAAATGATGGCCTTTGAGGAGATTCTACAACAAGTTATAAAAAAGAAGCGGTTGGGAGTAGAATTTCCATTAAGAATTGGGACTCTAGAATCATGCCCTTTCATTCAAAGTGCTCAACACTCTGAGAAGGAGATTACACAATTTGAGTTGTATTCTCATACCGGCAGGGATAGGTTTGACCCCTATGGAAGGGACATGAATCAGGCCAACAAAACATTTAGACATAAGGATCATATAGAAGACTATTGGGAAAATTACAGAGATGACTTCGAAGTTATCAGAAGAAGGTTCTCTCAGATGCCCCTCAAAATGATAAGGTTGTAAAAGATAATAGAAGTGCCCGATCAAGTACAAGATGATGACATGGACTTGGTGCAATGGCAAGATTATGAACCATACAGGAACAAACCTTTGCCACAAACAAATAGGTCAGAAGGAGAACTAAACGATCTTGATCAGATAACTGAACCAGTCAAAATCTATTCAAGGCAATGGGTAGAGAAAAATATGTAGGACCTAGAAGCTGATGGCACTAGGTACACATATGCTTTGATGGGAGACATGGAATGTCATTCTCAGCATGGAATAGAAGATGAAAAGGATGACCCCACTCATGGTGGTGAACAACAAGAAGGTGATAAATCAATGTTAGTCAAAAGAAGAACCAAGAGCCAAGCACAAAAAAATCAAGGGGAGAAACCATCTCCCAAATCCAAGAGGACTCCTCAAGTTAGCACTACTACTATAGAAGGTGAGACATCTCAACCCATGAGGAAAAGGAGATTGGTTACAGAAAGAAAAAAGGCAGCAAAATCCAAAAAAGGAAATGTAAGTACTGGTGCTCCATCCTCAGCTAAGGTTGTGGAAATTGATAGTTCTTAGGGAAAAACCCCAAGTTTATGTAAGAAAAAGTCCTCCCAAGTGTAAGGTATCTCTGACAAAGGAAGTAGAATAAGTAGAAGAGAAGAGGCAAGATGTATCCACCATTGACTATCAAGAAGAAGAGGTGAATAAAGGGAATAATTCTCCTCCTCAAAATGTGCAAGCATCTAAAGAGTCTATCTAGGAAGAGGGTAATATATCCAATAACCTTGAACAACATGAATCAGATGATGATGAGATCTCTACTCCTACCAATGAGGAATGGAGGCAGATGATGCAAGAATTGGAATAGTCTAACTTGGATGCACAAGATAGAAATGTAGGATCTTGGGTAATTCAAGAAAATCAATCCAAGTCCCTAGAGAAAGAAGTAATCAATGAGGAAGGGAATCAACCTAAAATTAAGAAGAACATGGAAGAGATAGTTGACAACCAAAAATAAGAAAGGGGTGAGAAAGAAGCTCCTTCTCTGGAGGTGAATGTAGAACAATAAACTTTTACAAAATGGCTTGAAAAAAGGGTAAGTAAGAAGCAAATTATTGTACAAGAGGAGACCCCAAGTTGGGATAAATTATTGGAACAATGGGGGCAACCAAAATAGAGAAAAAGAGTGTGAACAGTCTCAAAGATTACATGGGATGAATTCGATAACAGAGTTGTACATGTAGTAGTGCCTACAACTAGTAAGTTCAAAGATGGAGTTAGGCCATCTAATTTCAAGGTGAAAACTATAAATTTAGGGCCAATCACTAGTGAACAAGAGAAGGAAGAGTTTCAAGAGTCTTCTTAGGAAATTTTGAGAAGATTGGATAGAGAAACGAAGGAAAAGGAGAAGCTGAAGAAGCAATTGAATGATGTTTATACATATGTTCAACATTTAATGAAGCCACTTTAGGCTATTGGAAGTGAAAGTGTAATTCCTAAGGGATTGTTGCCTAAGGATGAAGTGTCAAAAATTTAGGGGCTGAAGACCTCTATTCATAATATTCAATAGTGGCTTCAATAAGTTAGTGAAAGAGGAGATGCAGCGATTGGAAAAATTCTCAGAATTCACACTGGTGCTTTTGATTTTCTTGAGCATACTTCACAATTTGTTGCAAACTACAAGAAGGCTGATGAATCTACTATTGAAGAGTTAAATAGAATTTTGCAAATACCCAAGGACCAATTGGCTAACTTGAATTTTTTCTCTCTAGATGAAATTGGAAAGGTGAAGGAGTGGATTGAAGTCTAGAATTAAAGGAAAGAACTCCTCAATAAATTTTTGAAGAAAATAATGAAATTAAAGGGAAAGATGAAGGAGATATATAACAGTTGCATTAGATTTTTGAAGATAATGATGGGGAGGAAGAAGTTTCTAGAGAAACACATGAACATTGATCAATTACAGGCTTGGTCGTATGAAATTTATGCCACTTCTAATGGTGCTCCAATAGCGAAAGACCACCTGGAAGATGCAACCATCTACATTTCCAAGCTGGAAAAATATCATGAGTTGAAAATCAAATGGGATAAGGTGATGCCATAGTATTTGGAAGAATTTAAGGGTTATAAAATAAAGATTAAATTTATTCAGGTCCCAAACCTAGCAGATGTGAAAGAATTATTGGAAATGGTAAGGAATTAACCAATAAATTGGAAATTGACAAGGAAGGAGAGGATAGCCAACAGGACGCCACCTAGGAATCCATGTCAGACATACAGATATAGGATGCATCAGAAGGTCTTAAATTGCCTGAGCCCCCCACTTACGAGTTCTAAATTGTAATTTTGACTTAGTCAAAGGAAGCTTCTAACCAGCCTTACATGACTAGCTCAATTTAGCAAATTCGGATGCATGGCCGACTTAGCTCTGTGAGCCCTAACTTTTGGTCACCCTAGAGGCTTTTTCCTATAAATTGACACTCCTTCTTCATTCTAAGGGTTATACATTGTTGTAATAGTTTTAGTTGATATAGGAGTTAGTATTTTCTAAGGGCAAGTGTTGAAACATTGAGAATACTGAATTGTTGGAAAATATTGGGTGATTCAATATAAGAGAAGACATTGTTCTTTGGTGCTTTTTCTAGTGTTGTTTCACTGTGCATGGTTCTAGTTATTTTGTATCTTTAAAGTTGCCTTGAATTTATTATTTGAATTTTATATCTTAGAGTTAGATATGATGCAATGGTGTTTATGGTTTAATATTAGAAGTGTTAGAGTGATCTCTGGTCCATACTTTTAGTAGCTTTTTGATTGTAAGTTGTTGTGTAAAGTTAGCCTAGGCCCTTAATACTGTATGTTGAGTTCAATTGTGGGTGTTTATTCATTTCAATCATTGGATAAGGTTGATTTGTATGAATATTGATGATTTGAAAATCCCTTCATTCCTTAGATGATTGTACTACTTTTGTGACACTATAGGTTTACTCTAGGTTTATCAAAATTTAGTTTTGAGGGATCGGTCCACTTCAAATGTCGAATCATTTGCATTATTTGTCTTTGGGCTTAGCTTACCATTTAGAAAGTCTCTCTCTCAAACCATTATCTCTTTTATCTTTTTTCTTTTAAATCTGGTTTAGTTTTAAGATTCAAAGCATCACCATATCCTCACATCTGATAAAGGTATTCTTCTAGCATTGTTCATTTGTAAGGCCCCTTATGATTACCAACATTTTCACATTTATCACTGAGTTGTTTACACATTGTTAAGACCTAACATTAGAGACCATGGGGTTATCTCTTAAGGCTTGCTAATAGAGATTTAACTTTCAAGAGAGATAGGATATTACATTCTGTCTAAGTTGTTGCTATGTAGAAAACACATTCAACAGATTGGTGCTAGAGTGAGGGTTGAATATGAAAAACTAGAGCATTTCTTATCTGTAATTTCTCCTGAGAGGTTTTGAAGAAGAACCAGATTTGTACCAAGAGAGGAATATTTTCAGGAGTTACTGGTCCCTACCAAGTCAAGAAGAATCAAATACATGGAATAATCCTCATCCACTCAACCGTTTCCATCTTCCCCACTATTCTCACCTACATCTAGCCATTCATCATCCAACTTTGAAGCGGTTCCTACCCAACAGCCTCAACTAGTCATCAATCAACCACCACCACCTCCACCATAGCAGTCGATGGATTTCTTCAAAAATAACCCCTCACCTTTGTCCTTTAACAACTACAATGTCATGTCAAAGAATCCTGAGCACTTCTACTCCAAGTTCCATACCAATGACCCTAATAGGACAGTTGAGGAGCACATTAGGATTTTCTAGACTTTCCTTAGGGATGGAGGTATTAATCATGAAGATGTTGCATGCAGAATGTTCCCATATTCCCTACGAGAAGATGCTTTTTACCAGTATAATCATTTTCCTACAGGGTCTATACATAATTGGACTGATCTTGAAACTGCCTTCTTGTAGAAATTTAAAATTCCCATTAGCTCCAATGAATTATATCTCTAGTTTAGTAGGGTAAAGAGGGAAATTAATGAGCCCATAGGATCATTCAATAACAAATTCCAGCATGCATACACTAGATTACAAGCTCCTTAGGCTATGGATGATGCTACTACTTTGGAAGTTTACTATGAAGCCCTTGATAGTCTTATAGCCACCTTCCTTAAATGGAGACCAAACCCTCCCAATTCCTTACTCACTGCTTATATGGAGGTATTCAAAGTTAGTATTGATTTGAAACAACACTTTTCAGGACCCATGCCATTATTAGGGCCCATTTCTCACCCAAGACAATCAATGGAGTCAATTATGTGTTGTCCAATCATACGCCTATCATGAATCCAATACCTCAGTTACCACTGGCTCCACACCCAAGTCCTCCAATAAATCAAGTCTCACCAATGACTGGTTATCCTCAACAAAGTGTCAATCAACCCCTCAGCTCGTAACAACCCAATTTTTCATCCTATCTCCAAAATTCTAAATTACTAAACTAGTCCTCAAGCTCAGGGGTACCGCTAGGAATTCATTAGAATAATTCAGGACATGCACCGTACAGTAATCCTGACAAGGAGAGGCTGGATAAATTGATTGAACAAGTGAAGAAGATGAAAATGGAGGTAACTTATCTAAGGAGCTAGAATAGCCAGCGCCAGACTGCTCAAAGGATTATGCAGTCCAATTATAATAGGGAAAATAGAGAATCTGCACAATCTGGGCAGAGCTTTGATAGAGGTCAACCAACTAGGTAGAGCTTTGACAGGGGACATTCGGGCAGACTAGGATTTGATAGGAGGCAGCCTCCTAGGTAGAACAAAATATGGAATACCAGGCCCAATAATGGAGGTGTTCCCACCCCACTGGATCAACCAGCTAATCAAGACAAAAATTAAAGTGGTTTTTATTTAGTAGAGGTAGCACTGTCATGATGGTGTAGACTTGACAAGACATTCAACACTCTAAGCTAGATTGCCCTGAGTTCCAAACTACTACATCAATTTTCTAGTATGAGGTTGAAAACAATTCCAGTAATCAAGAGTTAGTACCATATGGTCCTTATGATTCCCCTGTGTTGGTACTAAATCATGCTCCATTCCCATGAAGTGAGGAAAATGAACCAGAGCCAAAGACAGTTGAATCAATTGGGAAATCAGAACAAGTATGCCATGGAGATTAAATTTCATAGTTATTTGAAGAAGGTATTGAGAATGAAAATGGTCCTTTGCATGAGGAAGAGAAATTTTTTGAGGATGTCCATACATTCTAGTAGCCCACAAGAAAACATGACCTGAAGAATAGGCCAAATAGAAGTCAGCAGATTGGAGGGCCATTTACTACTTCAATTCTTTTGAACAATTTCACTACACCACCTGATCCTCACGCCAGTAATAACCCATATTATCCTCATGTACCAACCCAATACTTTTCAAAAGGAGGACAATATGACTCGTCAAAAGGAAGGAATGTTGAGGCTAGAAAAGAAAAACAAATGGATCATTCCATGGAAACCCTTGGTGACATGAACACGAAACAACTAGGAGATTATGTAGCTAAAAAACTCAAGAAAATGAAGGTAAGCCTCTCATCCTTTGAATTATTAAGGGTTCTCGCTATTAGGAATTCTATCCTAGGAGCTTTTAAAGCCAAAGAGGTCCCCCAGGGTAGGGTAGATAGTGAAGCAACTATAAGAAATTTAGGTCCGCAGCCACCAAGGGATCAAGGTCAAGGAAAATTTAAGGATAAAGGGAGGGAAAAAGATAAAATCCAAGTTGCATAAGCTAATATCCCTATGATTTTATTTCAAGGAAGGATGGAGACAACTCCTTTTCTTATTTCTATTTATATCTTTGGAAAGAACTTGCACAAATGTCTCCTAGATTCAGGAGCCTCCACAAATGTCATGCCTTTTTTTCATCTGTTAAGCTTGAGGAATTACGCATGTTGCCTCTCAATGAAAGGTTACCCAATTGTATAAGACGGAAGTGAATGTGGTGGGAGAATTGAATATGATTCCTATGCAAGTTGCGTCTGACCCCAGGGTTCAATAGGTTATTAACATTTAGGTGAAAGATACTCCAGATACATATGGTTTCATATTAAGCAGGGATTTTACTAAGGCACTAAATGGATATGTGTCAATTGATCACTCTTACATGTGGATTCCTTGTTAAGGAGTGCCAAATCAAATAAGGATTGAAAGGGAACCTAGGATGAAGTATGTGATCATTAAATATTAGAATAATTTGAATGAGGTATTAGTGTCAAAAGTCGGTTTAGGGAATTACATACTACCGTCTCCTCCCCTAGAACTAGACACGGATGAAATATTTATGCTGCATAATGTACCTAAGGAGCTCACTCAGGAGTCAAAAAGTACCAAAGCACTGGTAGAGTCAATAGAAGAAGGTGGAGACTAGGAGGATAGTCAAATCACTTTGTTGGGCCACTTCCAGGAGTTCATTCAAAAGTTCATAGAAGATCAAACTCATCTCGATGGGCGCATGAATTTTGAAGAGTTTTTGCTTCCAAACTGGTACAGGGTCCACAATGCACCCCATCTGAAACAAGAATGTTGTTTATGCCAAACCACAATGGAGAAAATAAAGGGCTACATTAATCCACCTCCTACTATTAGGATTGAGGTACAGAGCATTTAGGATGATCCTAAAGGTAAGCAACCAATGCAAGACCAATTCCCTGGCAATAGAAAAACTAGTATAGATAAATCTAAGAATCTAGTTGTTGATGGTTGTTGGATGCTTAGATTTGATGGATCAAATTCAAAACAAGGAGTTGGAGCCAAGTTCGAGCTAACCGGTCCTAAAGGTAAAACATTCTTCGCTGCTCATAGGATTCAGTTCCATTGCACTAATAATGTTGCTGAGTATGAAGCCTTAGTTCATGGATTATTGATGGCGCTAAGGAAGAATGTCAAGATTTTGCAAGTTTTTGGAGATTTTGAGTTAGTAGTTAGACAGGTCAAGAAGTAGTATTCCTGCCATGACCGAAGGATGAATAATTACAAACATGGGGTTTGGGATCTTATAGAGGGTTTTGATGCCTTTAACATTCAACTGATACCCCAGAGTAAGAATCAAACTATTGATGCCTTGGCATGGGAAGCTAGCACTTTGCAGCCCCTATCACTTTCAGGTTTAAAGAATTTCACTGTGGATCTTACCCTAGTCCCCTCAGTGCCTAATAATGTAACCAATTTTCAGGTGTTTGGGGATTATAAGCAAATTCTTGATTTTATCATGAGTTCTGACATTTTCACTACTCAAATAATTGATGAAGTGGAACCTCAGGAAGAAGAAATGGACCTTGAATGAGTCAATAACCTGAAAACCAATACAATCCCAAGAGGGATGGTCCAGCTGGAAAGGATATTTGATCTAGACAGGATAAAGGATCAAGAACAACGAAGTGAGAGGGATTCAACCAGTATTCAATGTGATACGTATAACATGGGAATCCCAGACAACAAGAATTTTTTCATTGGAAAGATGTGTACTCTAGTAGAAAAGAGGGGAATAGTGGATGTGCTTCATACATACCAAGATGTATTAGCATGGAGTTATGAAAACCGAAAGATGTATGATACTTCAATCATTACACACACTATCCCTCTCAAATCATATGCTAAGACTTTTAGGTAAAGAAAAATATTGATTGATGCTTAACTGAAACCACTCATTTAGAAGGAGGTGCAAAATTTATTATCTACTCGAATTATATTTCTAGTTAGGCATTCTACTTGGGTTGCTAACTTGGTTCTAGTAAGGAAGAAAAATGGAGAGATTAGGCTTTGTGATGACTTCAAAAATCTCAATTGTGCCTCTAACAAGGATAACTACCTGGTCCCATCATTGGATGAGGTACTACAAATCATTAACAAATCTCAAATGATGTATTTTCTCAATGGATTCTCAGGATATAACCAGGTTATGGTGTATTAGGAAGATAGACACAAAACTACCTTCACCACAAAGTGGGGCACTTTTTCTTATAGAAGGATTCCTTTCGGGTTGATCAATGCTAGAGAAACCTTCTAGAGGGCCATGGATATTTCCTTCAAAGACATAATTGGTAAGTGTATCATTATCTACAGGGACGATTTAACTATTTTCTCAAAGAAGAGAGGTGATCATATTTCAGACTTGTGTAAAGTATTCCAAAGATGCAGAGAGTTTGGCATCTCCCTCAACCCTAAGAAGTACATCTTTGGAGTGACTGAGGGAAAAATCCTTTGCCATGTTATTTCAGAGGAAGGTATATCCATTGATCCAAAGCTAATAGAAGCTATATTGAAAATTCAACCTTCGGCTAGCAAGAAGGAGATGAAATCCTTCTTCAGAAAGATCAATTTTGTTAGTAAGTTCATTACTAGCTTCACGGAAATAGTCAAACCTTTGAATGCCATGTTAAAACAAGATGCAAAAAATGAATGGAGTGTTGAATAAAAGGAGTCTTCTACATAAATAAAGTGGGCAATAGATGAATCCCTAGTATTGGTGAGTCCCGACTATTCCAAACCTTTCTACATATATTCATTTGCATCTTATCATTCCTGTGCAGGCATGTTGACTCATAAATATGACCAAGGAGGTGAGCATCCCATAGCTTTCATGAGTGCCCCACTAAAATATGTAGAATTGAAATATATCAATGTAGAAAAGCAATATTATGCTTTGGTTAGATGTGTGAAGAAATTCAGATATTATATCCCGAGGAAAAAAAATTTACGCCATAGTACCCAACGCTGTAGTCAAGCTCTTACTGATGTAGAATGAACTTGGGGAACGAAGAGAGAAATGGGTTACAATGTTGCAGGAGTATGAAATTAAGATACAACCCATGAAACTTGTAAGGGGGAAAGGATTTACAAAGACTATGGCTAAGATTGGTCCTAACATTACATCTCAACAATATCACTTACAAGATGTCTCCCTAGATTAATGGTATGACAACATTGTCTATTATTTGCTTAATCAAAAATGTCTTGATCACCTAAACTTGGTGCAAATGAGGGTCTTGCGCTTAAATATTGATGGTTACATGTTGAAAGGGGATATCTTGTATAATAAGAATCATGAATACATTTATCTCTGCTATCTAGGGAAAGAGGAAGTTGTTCAAGTGATGATAGAATTCCATGACAAATATGGAATGGGCCATGGTTCTGTACTAGCCACTGCAAATCAGATCTTGAGGGTAGGATATTATTGGAAAACTCTTTTTGAGGATGCACATAACCATGTAAGAAATTTCCATGTATGCTAGACCACGACAAGTAAGGAGAAGCGTGCAACACTTCCACTCCAGCCAATGATTGAGGTAAAACCATTTGCATAGTGGGGGTTGGATTTTATTGGTCCAATTAACCCACCTTCCTTGGTAGGCCATAGGTATATCCTTACTATAAAATATTATTTGACTAGGTGGAATGAAGCATTGGCTTGTAAACAATGCATTTTTGAGGTGGTAATATATTTTCTCGAATCAAGTACTATCAATTGCTTTGGCTATCCTATTGCTTTAGTTTTTAACAATGGTCCTGCATTTGCTTCGTTAAAGTTTTCTAGGTGGGATTTTGATCATGGAATCATTATTAAGTTTGATTCTAACTAGTACCCATAGGGAAATGGTTTGGCTGAATCCACAAATAAGAACCTTTTGACAATCATCCAAAAAAATTTGACAAGGAATCCCAAAGATTGGCATACCCAACTATGATTTTCTCTTTGGATAGACTGTATTAGACTCAAAGCCTCCATAGGAACCTCTCCCTATCATCTTGTGTATGGTTTTGAAACCGTGTTTCCCATTCAGATAAAAATCCCCACTTTATAGTTCATTAATGATTACTATGATGAAGGGGATAAGCGTGAGGCTCATCTGGCTGACCTTTTGCACCTTGAAGAGAAGAGAGATGAAGCCTTCGAGAACTTTTCCAAGAATCAAGGTGTTGTTAAGAGGTGGTTTGATCGAAATTCCAAGGTTAAGGATTTTAGAATCTTTGATTTAGTCCTATACTGGGATAAGGAACGTGATAAAAATGGAGAACATGGAAAATTTGATAAACTTTGGCTTGGCCCCTTTCAGATTTCAGAGATATTGGGAGATAATGATTTTTGTCTGAAGACTCTCAGAGGAGAGGATGTCTCATTTCCTGTCGATGGGAAATATTTGAAGCATTACTTCTTGTCCTGAGCTACTTGCATCTCCCTCCCTCTATAAATAGTTGGTTTTGGTCTTCATTTTCCTTGTTTTGTTGTGCTTTGTTTGTTTTTTTCTTTTGGTTTTGGCATGGGTTTGCTTTGGTTTTGGTTTTGGTTTGTTTTGGCTTTCATTTTTGGGTTTTGGGTCTCCCTATTCTCTTCAGGGCTCATTGCACTTGTACAACAATCATTATGCTATTTGGGGTTGTTCTGAGTATTTCCTTTACAAACTCTAATCATCCTTCTAGGGCAATATGGTGGAAATCCTTGTTTAATGTCACATGTGTTCAATGCTAAAGTGAATGAGTCCTTGGATTAAGTAGTTTCGAAATGTGCTTGAATCTTACATTTATGAATACATCTTAAGAAACCTGAAGTTGTTGCTAGTTCTTTGGGAAATATGGTTAAGTGAAAAAATATTATCTCTACTTTAGCGTCGATGTGGTTCTCATCCCTGATCTTGAACTTCATTGTTCACGGGTTGAAATAAAAGAAAGAATATCAAAACAAAATAAAGCAAAGAAATATTGAATATCAAAAGAAAGGAATTCAGCCTATCACGAGTATCTAAATATCTCTATCAGGTCTATGGACACCTATCTAGTAGTAGAGCTATGTTCAGGAGGATCACGGTTATAACCTCACTGAGGCTATGGATGCCTGGCTAGCAGTGAGGCTCTATCTAGGATGCTTTTAAAGTTAGAGTCTTTACATAGCTTAACCTTGCTAACCTTGGTTCCTTGTGGCATCTAAGGGAGGGAAATGAACACATATGCACACACTAGGATTATAGCACAAGAAGGGTCTACTTGTCTGTTGGCTTAGAAACTTTCTTCATCAAGTGACTTGATGTGGGACCGAAACCAAGGTTTTGGGTTCTTCATTCTTGCTTGTCATTGAAATTCTCTGGAGAATTTCCCACAATGGAGTTGCCATTTGTTGTGCATGTTCTTGCACACATGCCTTATTAAGGCGAGGACCCTCTTTTCTTGCTTTCCTTTTCTTTTTTGTTTGTCGTAGGGTCTTGAATTTGTCCCCTTAAGGGATATGTATTTTGGTCTTGGTCTCACTTTTCCTACATGATCGACGTTCAATTTGCATTTATGATGCTCTTTGCAACATTTGACTTATGGCTTTGCCCTTGAAGAATGAATCTGCACTTGGAATTTTCAAATTTGAGGCAAAATTGACTAATTTATGAGAAAGTTCGGTTAATTCAAGATACCTAAGATTAGTCGAACCTTAGTCTAGCCAAATAATCTGAGGTCCCTCAGATTACCTAAAATCTAGCCTCCTATCATTTTATCAAACCTTTCAAACTATACCACCAGGCATTAATTGTGCATTTTAATGAGTTTATAAATTATTGATTGATCAATAATTTTTCCACTTTGCATGTTGTTGGTGCCTGATTGAGAAAATAATTCCTCTATCGTGCCCTTGTATCAAGATATTACTTTGTATTTGCTTCCTCCTCGAAATCGTTTTAAGTTTTCTGAGGGTTTCTTATCAGCTCACCATCGCATTCTTTCCATCGACTTCCCATTCGAAGGTATGTCTCTTGTTAGTTTTCAATGGCTTTGTTTCATTTTGGACTCTATTTGTGTTCTATTGCAATTGATCATTCATTGAATTTTAGGATTTTGATCTTAATCGATTTTCACTTCATCATTTTGAGTTCATGGGTTTCTTTTCAAGAATTCGGGAAAGGGTTTTAATTTGTATGCATTTCATGAATGGAGGTCATTGAAAAGCCTTGGATTTGTTCTTACATGCCTTTTCCTACTATTTGTATTGAGATTTTGGAAGTGCTACTCGGTTTCAAAGTCATGATTCATAAACCCTAGTATTGTACTCCCTAGCCATGTGCACTAGATTCAAATGATAGAATGATATTAGTAATCTTTGAATTGTGTGAAGTGTTAAATGAACAATGATTCCAAGGATGGGTTTGCTTTCATTCCTTTTTTTTAATGAAGTGAAAGCCAACACTTAGGAAAAATTTAGTCACGAGATGATTTCAGTTAATCCGAGGTATCTCAGATTAGCTGAGCCCTAATCTACCTGGATAATCTAAGCCCTCTTGGATTAACCACCTTCTATTTAATTTCACATCAAACAAGGTCAAAAATTAGGAAAATTTTCACCCATCCTTTTGTCTGATGAATCCAAGTGAGCTAGAGTTAACCAAGAAAAATTTCATTTGGGTAATGAGAGGTTCTGTGAAGTACCCAAACTTCATGAAATATGGACTTGATGCATAGGATCGCTTGAATTTCAAAATGAAGATGATTTGTCTTTGAATTTCGAAATGATGGATGTTTGAACGTTAACGATCGTAAGGGACTCATGAATGAAGGATAATTGATCATCGAAATTCAAAGGCATTGAAAGCCTAGGAAATATGAGACAACTTAGATTACACGAGCTCTAATCCAGCCAAGAAATTTGAGCTAGCTTGAATTACCCGACTTCGCTCTATTTTTCTCCAAAACTTAACAACAATGAATAAAGTGGTTGAATATTGGGTTTTTTAATGAATTTATGCAATAGTGATTGGTTTGAATAAGATTTGCATGCATACATGACGTGGTGATAGGATCTCTTGAATTAAGTTGCTTACTTTGTATTACCATTAGGGTTTAAATGATTATCAGTTTGTGAATGGTTTACCTTGCATTTATATTGTCAAATGGCATGGCTATTGCATCTCATAGTCACTTGTTCATTCACATATCTTTCAATATGGTAGGGAAGTGGGTTGTTCCTCTTGTGTAATCACCTAGGGTTCATAGTGGTATCCTTGATTTTCACTTAACAAAGTCATTTAGCATGAACTGACTAATCCTATGGTGTTATATTGTTACTTGCATTTGGGGTAATTATGGTTTATTTTGTAGATGCAAGTTGAATTGAGCCTCGATAATGCCACAAAGACAAAAGATGCTCTAGTACAAGAAGAGGTCTAGAGAAGACAAGAAAGGATGAAGTATGATTTCAAAGGTATCTAGCCAGAGTCCAAGATTGGAGACACAAATGTTGGGCACATGGACTATAATGATTTTTATCAAAGAATGTATGGAAATGCACATACCCAACTAGCACAAGTGATCACTCACATTGGCTTGGCACAGGTAGCCAGATTCCCTCCAACATAAATATTCCCGAAGCTAGTTCTAGAATTTGAAAAACACTATGACTCCAGAACAAGGATCATAATAGGGCCACAAGGAAGGGTTATGAAAAACCTCACCGAGGAGTCCATTGTAAAGGATATTAACATTGCTTCACATCACCACCTGATTGAGGAGATAAACATCAAGGAAGAAATCAATTTTTATGATGAAGATCCTAATAGGGCTTTGGAGATCATGAAAAATTCCTGGATATTGAAGTTGAAGCCTCATTATTCTAAGTTTCCCAAGCAACTGCATAGGAGTGATTTTAAGATGGAGTACCATGAAATTATAACCCTCTTGGGTAGAGTAATGGGAGTTGAAGAAGCTCACATATTTCAATCTTGGATGTTCTTCCCCATCACACAAATTGTGGCAAAAAAACATTATCACTGGGCTAGAATTATAAGCAACAACATGGATGCCCAATTGAGAAATGTACAGGAAAAAAAAAAATTCACCATGACATCATATTTGGTAGACATGTTAGCAAGTAAAACCAAATTCAAGGGCTTAAGTTGTAAGGGAACATTGGGAAAGGATAGGATTTGGGATGTATACCCTCAATTACAATATAATACGTCCAACTACAGAAGGTAGAATGATGTGTTCTTCATGTTTATTCCAAGGTTGCTACAAAATACCCTTCATGTTAGAATAACTACTGGGGCCATAGATTTAATTAAGAAATATGGGCAATGGTTCATCCAATTCCCAAAATTCACATACATCTAGGCACAACGATCTCTCGTTGTCTCGCTCAAACTACCACAGTATCCAACCATCAAACTTCTAATGTTGGAATTGACAAGGAAAATGATGGCCTTTGAGGAGATTCTAAAACAAATTATGAAAAATAATGGGTTGGGAGAAGAATTTCCGTTAAGGATTGGGACTCTAGAATCATGCCCCTCCATTCAAAGTGCTCAACACTCTGAGAAGGAGATGACACAATTTGAGTTGTATTCTCATACCAGTAGGGATAGGTTTGACCCCTATGGTAGGGCCATGCGGTAGGCCAAAAAAAAATTTTGACTTAAGGATCATATAGAAGACTATTGGGAAAATTGCAAAGATGTCTTCAAAGTTCTCAAAAGAAGGTTCTCTCGGATGCCCCTCAAAATGATAAGGTTGTACAAGATAATAGAAGTGCCTGATCAAGAATAGGATAATGAGATGGACTTGGTGCAACAGTAGGATTATGAACCATACAAGAACAAACCTTTGCCACAAATAAATTGGTTAGAAGGAGAACTAACAGATCTTGATCAAATAACTGAACCAGTCAAAGGCTATTCAAGGAAATGGGTAAAGCAAAAGATGCAAGAACTGGAAGCCGATGGCACTAGGTAATGAGGGAAAAATGTGCCATCCTTTTACCTCTTATTTGTGTCAAACCTTGTCATCTTTCCTAGTGTTTCCTATTGTTCCTGTCACTTTTTGTTAACAAACATAAGGTATTTTATGAAATAGAAGAAAAGGTTAAAACTAGTGAAAATGCTGATTTTGCTAACTATTGTTAACTATCTTTTTTATTCTGGTGACAGGAAGTGTTTAATGGTTGACAGTGCACATGAAGGTTATTGGTGGAAGGATAACTAAATTGCTGAAGTTATATTGTCATTTTGGTTTTACTCATCAAAGATTAGTCATTTTTTTTTAGGTTGTTATGTTGTTCTTGGAAAACTTTCAAAAGACATTAAAACTATTTTTGAGTATCTTCTAGAGGTTGTTGGCTGAAAGCCACTAACAACCAAAACATTTTATCGATTACATCTGAAAGATTGTTAGACATTTAGGTAGTTTCAATATGTATATATATGTGTGTATGCTGAAATTATATATCAATATACATAATTAAAATCAGAACCGTGGTGATTTTCTATATACTCTATCTATGATTGTTTGGATGAATGGAAGCAATAGTAGAATAATTTTGTGAATGTGAGTTTTATCATCCAACAATCAGTGAAGGCAAGGCCCACTTCCTGAGTTGATTGGTGATTATTGCATTAAGATTATGTGTGTGGTAATGTATGCTTTGAATTTATAAGTTGTTTAATTATTTCATTACTGTATTGTTGTCTAAATCTTTTCTTGTGTGATTCATTTCCATGAAGGTATTAATCAGTATTGAGTTGTTAAATAATTACCAATACAATCTGTATTCATTCAATAGTTGTTTGCTGGTATATGCAGATCATTAAACATAAGAGCAATTGAATAAGTTAATGGGATTGTTCCGAATTTTCATTAAGTAGTATTGGAGGTTTGTTTTCAATAGTTCAACTTTAACTTTGTGAAATGTTATTTTTAGATAGATTTCTATTTTGTTACTTTACTACTCTTCTGTTAAGTGCCAGTAATTTGTTTCTATGTAGAACTATTTCTTCGTAGGTTCCTGCCACACTTGTGATAAGAAGTCTGTTAATCTTAATTTTTCCCATAAGTAAATTATATTAGGTTGCATCCATCAGCCCTTGGTTTGTTAATTGCAGCTCTTCAGAATATTGCCACAACACAGTTCAAAAGCCTATGTTCCTAGATTGACACTTTAGGATGAACTGAGGAAGCCATTTCCAAAAAGTACATCAAATCCAATTCAAAGAGTAATTCACATATTACAGTTTTATCCAATCATTTTGGTGTCGTTGCCAAGGAATGGTGTTAAATTCCTGCATTTCTAGTAAACCAAGTTAGGAGCATTGCGCTAAGGAGAAAATCCACATGATAGTTGACCTCATTTGGATAATTACCCTTGGTTTGCTTTGTCATAGCTCATTTAGCTACATGAATCATAATAGGGATAGTAGAGGAAGATTTATTAGAAAAGAAAAGGGAAGTAGTTTGCAACCTAAAAAATCCAAAAAGAAATTAGCACCATCCATTGAGAGCCCAGAACCCAAAGAATTGCAAGATAAGTCAAATTCACCTATTGAGACAAGTACCTTGACTCAAGAGAAACCAAAAAGTAAGTTGCCATCACTAGAATTGCCTGAACCCGATCTTGAGAAATGTTCTATTGATACCACCATTATTCAGTCACCCGCAAATACCCAACCAAGCTCTTCTAGTATATTACGCAAAAAAGTTGAATTTTTTTTCCAAAAATCTTACGGGGATCAAGTTGGTCCATTTTTCGAAGAAATCCACAAGCCATTTAAAACCTATTTTACTCCATGGGCATTTGAAGTCATGGATCCCAACAATAATAATAACAATAATAACAACAACAAAAACAATCACAACAATCACAATAGGGCATTGGCCAACAATAACCCAGTCACTTTTGAGTTCCCAATCATAGATCCTGGAAGAGGCGCCCCTATGAAAAATATTCCTCATTCTGCTTTGCCCATTTTTCGTGGTCTTTCAATGGAAGATCCTGACATGTTTTTGTTTGAATTTGATGTGTTATGTCACAACTATGACTATCAAAATGATGCATAGAAACTCAAACTATTTCCGGCTACATTAAAGGATGTCGCCCTACGGTGGTTTATGAACCTTCGAAATATTAGAACATGGACGGTCTTGAGGGAGCTATTCTTGAACAAGTACCAAGAATACTACAAGACAAAGGAGGTTTGGGATGAGATCTTTCACATGAATCAAAAGGAAGATGAGTCTATAGAAGACTACCTTGAATGTTTTATGTTTAGTCTTCAACGGTCTTGTCAGGAGGGACTAAATGATGATACCATTAAAATGTTATTTCTTAGAGGGATAAGAGATGATGTTATGGAAGCATTAAATTTAATAGGAAAAGGGAACATCTCTAAAACAGAATTTGATGATATTTGTGATATTTGTAGGAACTATTCAAGGTCGCAACATTCAGGGAGGAGCTATCCAAGTAAGCCTTATGCCACAACCAATGCAACAGGTATCACAAAAAGGGAAATAGGCAATTTACTTGAAGACCTTAAAATAGATTTGTTGAGTCGTATGGGAAACAAATAGACACTCTTTACACCCGTAGGAAACAAGAAGCCAAAAAATCCCTAGCTGTGTTTTGTCTAATGTGTCACAAAAGACACGGTAGTGAGGATTTCCCATACAATAGGACAAACATCTCATCTTTAGAAGAACTCAGTAAGAATTCTACCTTGAGGCCTCTTCCTATAGGAGCAACTGAAATGGAATATTCTGAATAACCTATCTATTATATGGTCCCTAGGCAACCCTTTCCACCCTGAGCAATGTATCCCAACATGATGAACTATTATCTTGCCCCAGGACTAAGCCAACCCAACTCTTATCAAACAGGATGGTATGGGGGGTGGCAACAACCCCCATAACCCCCATACCCTCAATGGATGCCTCATTATCAATATACTTCACAACCATGGCAATAGGCATGGAGGCCACAAACGCCACAACCATCCGCATACCAACAACCATTCCCCTCACAATCACAATTTCCACCTCCTCCTATGATTAACCCATACCAACAAGCACAATTTCTAGCTTTTCAATCATTAGTTGCCCCACCTATTAATCCAACCCAGCCACTAAGACCTACATCAATGCCATCCCAGCCCAACCCCAATCCCAACAATAAGGCCACCCAACTAATATATAATAATGAGACAACAAGTTACTCCACCTATCCCATAAATACATTAGAAGTAGATGGAGTTTAGTTAAGGTTAGAGAAGGCCCTTCAAGGGCCCACCATTACCGAAATCAATGAGTAATTAGAAACCGAGCTAGCCAAAGACCCCCCTTTTCCCAAATGATTTCAATCTGCACCAATAGATAGGGAGGATTCTCAACCTAAGTTCAATTTTGTTAATGAGTTGCACAATGTTAACATTAAGATTCCTTTGTTGTAGGTCATCAAAGACATTCCTATCTATACAAAAACAATTCATGATCTATGTACCAGGAAGCAACAGAAGAAGCAAGACCCAAAAATGGTTCAAGTCATTGGATAGTTGGCAAACCTTATGCTTGGAAACATTACCATTCCAAAGTATGCCGATCCAGGGAGTCCAGTCATTAAGGTAACCATTGGAAAAGTAAGTATTCCTAATACCCTTGTCAATTCGGGTGCTGCAATTAATGTAATGACAATGAAACAAAAGAAAAATTGTCATTAGAAGGACTTAGGCCTAATCCTACAGTTCTTCAAATGGTAGATTGATCTTTGGTCAAACCTAAAGCTATGATTGAAGATGTAATCCTTTCTATTGATTCATGGGAATACCCAACTGACTTTGTGATCTTGCAGCCAAAAATTAAGCTAGGGGGATACCCCCTGATTTTTCAATGCCCTTGGTTAGCAGCTGCAGATGCATTTATCAATTTTCGATCAGGGAATCTGGTTATTTCCAATGGCGAGCACAAGAAACAGTTGACTCTATACCCGCTAGCACAACCTTTGTTGGAGATAGAGGACCTCGTTTGGATTGATAGTGACTTGGATGAATCATTACCAATCCTAACAATTGATGAAGCCTTAGTAATGCAAGAGCCTACTGAGGATAATTTTCTTATTAGTTTCCTTCAGAATAGGTATACATTTAATGAAATATTTGAAAGCATGGTCCTCCATTCAGGTATAAATACTCAATGTCCTTTTGGTGATTTTCCACCGGTGGGGAGTTCACGCTTTGTTTAGCACTTTATCACACTACATCAGTTATTACCCCATAATTGCTTATATGGCTCATTCTTATCTTCTGCAAAATCAAGTGATATGACATCCACCTCACAAGTCTTAGCCACTAAGTCACCAACACAATCTATCGCTATGGAAATCCTACCTAATCGCACACTTAACATTAATCCACAACTCATCCCTGAACAAATCCAAGATCTTATTGCCATGCTTAGAATGAATAAAGAAGCCTTTGCTTGGGAATACCAATACATGTGTGGCATTCATCCTGATACCTGCACCCATCATATCTATATTGAGGAAGGTAGTCATCCAATTAGCCAACCACAACGTCGACTAAACCCCACTTTGCACGACATAGTTAAAGAGGAGTTACATAAACTATTGAATGTCGGGTTTATATATCCTATTTCTAATAGTCAATGGGTTTCTCCTTTAGTTGTGGTTCCTAAGAAAAATAGTAAATGGAGAACTTGTGTCGATTATAGAGCATTAAATAAATCTACTAAGAAAGATCATTTTCCATTGCCATTTATTGATCAAGTATTGGACACTCTTGAAGGTAAAAATTTCTTCTCCTTTCTGGATGGGTTCAATGGTTATAACCAAATTCGCATAGCACTAGAAGATCAGGACAAGACCACTTTCACCTACCCTTGGGACACCTTTTCTTATCGCGTCTTTCCATTTGGTTTATGTAATGCCCCTGCCACTTTTCAAAGGGCAGTTTTGAGCATTTTCGTAGATCTTGTCAATGATTGTGTTGAGGTATACATGGATGATTTTACTGTCCATGGTAATACTTATGAAGAGGCTAAAACAAACTTAGAAAAGGTACTTAGGCATTGTATAGACACCAACCTATCCTTGAGTCATGAAAAATACCACATACTTATGCTTGAAGGGATAGTGCTTGGCCATTACATTTCCTCCAAGGGTATTTAAGTAGATCCTAAAAAGGTCCAAATTATCAAAGACTTGCCTATACCCTCTAGTCAAAAAGATGTTTGAATCTTTCTCGGCCATGCAGGATATTACTAGAGATTTATCCAAAATTTCAGTAAAATTTCATCTCCCTTGTTTGCCTTGCTAGCCAAAGATGTTTTTTTCTCTTGGACACCTAAGTGTCAGGAAGCCTTTGAATCCATCAAAACAAAACTCGTCACCACACCCATCCTTAGAGGACCAAATTGGGAACTACCATTCCATATCCACATAGATGCCTTTGATTGTTCCATGGGAGTTGTGCTTGGACAAAAAGAGGATAATCTTTTCTACTCCATCTACTACATTAGCAAGAACTTCATGAGTGCCAAGGTAAATTACACTGTAACTGAAAAAGAGTTTTTAGCTATTGTGTATGCCATTAATAGATTTTGTTATTACATTATTGGCTATAAAGTATTTGTCCACACAGATCATTCGATTATTCGGTTTTTAATGAATAAACCCATGGTAACTGGTAGAGTTATTAGATGGTTTCTTTTACTTCAGGAATTTGATATAACTATACTCGATAAGCCTAGTTGAGAAAATTTGGTTGCAAAATTTATGTCCCGATTGCAATTGTCAAACAATGAACCTACTCCAGTTGATGATGCCTTTCCAGATGAGAACCTCTTTGCTATATCCACAAGGAGTCCCTAGTTTGTTGATATTGCAAACTACCTTGTTACATGCAAGTTTCCACCATATTTCTCTTCAAGGGAATGATGGAAGTTGGTTGGCCTCAGTGGATAGTATACATGGATAAATGGATTGCTCTTTCGCACTGGCATTGTCAATATCATGTGGCGTTGTGTACCCGAAGATGATGTCTTCGATATACTTTGTGCATGTCATACAAAACCATGCAAAGGACACTTTGTTTCTCAGTGGACTACCCAAAAGATTCTCACTGTAGGCTACTATTGGCCTACACTGCATAAGGATTCTAAATGCTATATTCATCATTGCAACAAATGCCAGTGCATGGGCTGACCCACATGCTCGGATGAGATTCCTTTACATGCACAGTTGTCCATAGACCCATTCGAGAAGTGGGGCCTTGATTTTGTTTGCACAATCAACCCGCCATCATAGAACAAGGAATACATCCTTGTATATACCGATTACATCACCAAGTGGGTGGAAGTGTTAGCACTAAAGCATGCGAGAGATACAAAAGTAGCCGATTTCTTGTATTCTGAGATTTTCACAAGATTTGGTGTGTCGCATGAGATAACCACTGATCAAGGACCACAACTTACATCAGAGCTCATTTCTGCCCTAGTTCACAAATACGAAATTTGTCACCGCAAGTCCACACCTTATCACCCTCAAGCCAATGGGCAAGTAGAAGTCACCAATTGAGAAATTGAAAATATTCTTACTAAGGCAGTTGCTCTTCATAAGAATGATTGGGCTACATGACTTACTAAGGCTGTGTGGGCCTATCGAACAACATGGAAGACCACTACTGGTCTAACCCCTTATGAGCTCATCTATGGTAAGAAGGTAGTCCTTCTAATTGAATTTGAGATTAAAACTCTTCGCACCGCACTACAATTGGGTATGAGTCTTTCTGATGCACAAAAGGTATGCATCAATCAACTACATTCCTTAGATGAATTGCACCAGGAAGCACTCTTCCACAATGAGATCATCCAAAAATAGCGTGCTCTATGGCATGACCACCACATTTGCCAATGGTCATTTCAACCTGGTGATTGGGCACTCCTATACGACTCTCACTTCCAATACTTCAAAGGGAAGTTTCACACATAATGGTTGGGGCCCTATGAGATTCAAATCATATATGCTAATGGCGTTATTCATCTCTGCATAGTTGACTCTGAAAGATGATCTCTTCTCATCAATGGTCACTGCCTCAAACTCTATAAGAAGCCTCTTTCCAAAGAAGCTTTATTTTTAGAGGTGGCACAAGAACTTACTATTGTTCCTTTCGGCCTCCTACAAGATTGATCACTCCTTTTAAGAAAAAAAAAAAAAACAAAACAAAACTTAGTGGTGAAAACCGATTTCTCGATGCCACTAGGCGGCGGTAGATTGAAAACTGGAAAACCGGTGGTCTATCGTCGATAAAAAAAAAAACAACACCTAGTGGTGAAAACTAATTTTTCGGTGCCACTAGGTGGCAGTAGATTGAAAACCAGACAATCGGCGGTCTATCATTGAAAAAAAAATTAAAAAAAAGAGAGACACCGCACAACCAAGCAAGATCTTCAATGATGGCACCCCACCTTCTTGGCCAATTCTTCCTACCACCCAGCAATTGGCCTTGCCTTGTTCCTATCACCTGGTTGCTAGGAGCTCCTTTCTATTTCTGCTGGTTGGTGTTGTCCTTTTCACCTGGTCGGGTTCTATGACCCTTCCCATCTATTGTCATCCCCCATGTCACAATGGTTGTTCGTGGCTTTTAGCCAACACCCATTACTTTGGCTGATTTGATGTTCCTATCTCTCTCCTGATAGGAACTAATGCAGTTACCTCCTGGTCGACTTTCCCATCTCTTCTTTGCCAGGAGCTATTTGCCTGCTCGATGGTATTTTTATCTCTCTATGGTTACACCTACCCTTCTTCATAGTTTCTCATGCTTCATCCGGTGGACCACCACCTTGTCTGTCATTGTACTCAACCTTGATGTTGTTCTCATCCATTTTCTTCCACGAGGCATTCTCTGGCTAGTTTGACTTTATCATGACTGCACTTCCTATGTTATACTCTTCCATCCTATCATAATTTCAGGCTCTCACCGACATCATTACCGGCTTCGAAACATGTGCTGCCACATCGCCCCTCCTGTCCATCACCAATCATCGGTATCGGCATTATACGTTTCTTTCCTTTTCTTTTTATTTTATTTAAATATTGCTTGTTCATTTACTGATGGTGACATCACCTATTGCCAGGTAACTTGCTAAACTGGGGGGGAAGTGTCACATCTATTGTTGTGTCTCGTTCTTTTCACAAAATCCCCATCCCATCGTATCTACATTCATTGATTTCCTATATCTTCTGTCATAAATAGCACACTCCCTCTTAATACCATTGAAATCATTACTATTCGCTACAAATAATAAATTAGAAACCTCCATTTTTTTTAACCACTTATCATAAACCCATTCTCACCGCCCACACAAAACTGCTAGTTAAAAGTTGTCCTATTCCTAGTAATAGTTGTCTTTGCAAAACCATTTTCACTCTTTACTAGGTTTGAATGGTGAACTGTTTGGATTACACCTCCTAGTAAGAATATGGCAAGAGAATGCAAACACCACTATGATCCAACAACTGTGGATGATTTAAGGGCTCCTATGATGTCTGAGGCCTACAAGATATTCAAGCAAGCAGGATGGGATGCGTATTTCAAGAGATTGTGGGGGTTTGATAAGAAACTGGCTCGTGAGTTCGCGGCAACTTGCAACACTACACGGGCACGAGTCCGCGGGCTCGCAATTCCTATCTCAGTCAAAATTATAGTAGATGTCACAAGATTTCCTTTGACAGGAGAACATTATTTCCCTGACAATTCTGGATGTGAGAAAGACCTCAAATCCCTCTGTAAGAAGTTCTTGGTGCGTGGAGAATTGGTCGAAATGGTATCAGGTCAGGGCACAAAGTTATATTCACTCCTCGCTCCCTGGAACAATGTGGCAAAATTTGTTATCCAGTATTTGACTTGTGAAGGAAGGTATGTATTGCCCCAACATTCCCCTGTCTTAGAGAAGATGCCATGCAGTCAAGAAGATCTTCCTGATGAAAATGTTGTTTAGGCTGAGTCTGCCTCGGCTAAAATTTATAATAATCTTCACAATCCTGATGATCACACGCCGCATGACACTACCCAAGAGGAAGAGCATCAAGTAGAAGAAATAATAGGGTTTGAAGTGGATATGCAGAATCAGGAATAGGGCAATATTGAAACCCTTCACTAGGAACAACAAACCAACCAAGAGCTAGAGGCAGAGGAGGAGTATGAGGAAGAACAACCCTTGCTCACTAATGATGACATTCACAGCCTACAGAACTTGGTGACTAAGCTAACTGAGGAGAATGAAACTCTACAAAATCAAGTTCAAGCGGTTGAGTCACTCAAATCATCGCAAGCAATTGAAATCGGTCAGTTGAAAGTAGCACTTGAGTAGGCATAGGCCTCCAAGACATCAATGATAACCATTCAGGAGCATGAAAAATAGTTGCAGTAACTTCATCAATTGTGTGTCAAAGAAATTTCCAATAACCTGTAGAAACTTGTCCCTTCTCTCTCTGGTTTGTATTCTACACTCTCTTTGCATGAGGACACGCAAGGCCTTCAGCTAGGGGGAAATGATGATGGAAAAACATGTCATCCTTTTACCTCTTATTTGTGTCAAACCTTGTCATCTTTCCTAGTGTCTCCTGTCATTCTTGTCACTTTTTGTTAATGAACAGAAGGTATTCTATGAAATAGAAGAAAAGGTTAAAACTAGTGAAAGTAATGATTTTGCTGACTGTTGTTAACTATCTTTTTGATTCTGGTGACGGGAAGTGTTTAATGGTTGATAGCGCACATGAAGGATATCGGTGGAAGGATAACTGAATTGCTGAAGTTATATTGTCATTTTGGTTCTACTCATCAAAGATTAGTCATTCTGTTTTAGGTTGTTACGTTGTTCTTGGAAAAATTTCAAAAGACTTTAAAACTATTTTTGATTATCTTCTAGAGGTTGTTGGCTGAAAGCCACTAACAACCAAAACATTTTATCGATTACATCTAAAAGACTGTTAGACATTTAGGTAGCTTCAAAATGTATATATATGTGTGTACATTGAAACTATATATCAATATACATAATTAAAAGCAGAACCATGGTGACTTTCTTTATACTTTGTCTATGATTGTTTGGATGAATAGAAGTGATAGTAGAATAATTCTGTGAACGTGAGTTTTATCATCCAACGACCAGCGAAGGCAGGGCCCACTTCCTCAGTTGATTGGTGATTATTGCATTAAGATTATGTGTGTGGTGATGTATGCTTTGAATTTATAAGTTGTTTAATTATTTCATTACTGTATTGATGTCTAAATCTTTTGTTGTGTGATTCATTTCCACAAAGGTATTAATCGATATTGAGTTGTTAAATACTTACCAATACAATTTGTATTCATTCAATAGTTGTTTGCTGGTATATGCAGATCATTAAACATAAGATCAGTTGAATAAGTTAATGGGATTGTTCTGAATTTTCATTAAGTAGTATTGGAGGTTTGTTTTTAGTAGTTCATTTTCAACTTTGTGAAACATTATTTTTAGATAGATTTCTATTTTGTTACTTTACTACTCTTATGTTAAGTGCCAATAATCTGTTTCTGTGCAGAACTATTTCTTCATAGGTTCTTGTCACACTTGTGACAGGAAGTCTGTTAATCCCAATTTTTCCCATAAGTAAATTATATTAGGTTGCATCCATCAATCCTTGGTTTGTTAATTGTAGCTCTTCGGCATATTTCCACAACACAGTTCAAAAGCCTACGTTCCTGGATTGACACTTTAGGATGAATTGAGGAAGCCATTTCCAAAAAGTACATCAAATCCAATTCAAAGAGTGATTCAAAAACCATAGTTTTATCCAATCACTAGGTTCACATATGATTTGATGGGAAACATGGAATCTCATTCTAAGCATGGAACGAAAGATGAAAAGGATGGCCCCACTCATGGTGGTGAAGAGCAGGAAGGTGATAAACCGACGTCAGTCAAAAGAAGAACCAGGAGCCAAGCACAAGCAAAGAAAGGGGAGAAACCATCTCCCAAATCCAAGAGAACTCCTCAAGTTATCACTATTGCTGCAAAAGGTGAGACATCTCAACCTGTGAGGAAAAGGAGATTGGTTACAAAAAGACAAAAGGAAACAAATATGAAGAAGGAAATGTTGATATTGATGCTCCGTCCTCAGCTAAGGTTGTGGAAATTGATAGTTCTAGGTAAAAACCCCAAGTTTATGTAAGAAAAATTCCATCCAAGGGTAAGGCGTCTCTGAAAAAGGAAGTAGAAGAAGTAGAAGAGAAGAGGCAAGATGTATCCACCATTGACTATCAAGAAGAAGAGGTGAATACAAGGAATAATTCTCCTCAAAATGTGCAAACATCAAAAGAGGCTATCGAGGAAGAGGGTAATATATCCAATAACCCTGAACAACATGAATCAGAGGATGATGAACTTTGTACTCCTACCAATGAGGAATGGAGGAAGATGATGCAAGAATTGGAATAGTCTGACTTGGATGCATAGGATAGAAATGTAGGATCCCTAGTAATTGAAGAAAAGAAATAGAAGTCTCTGGAGAAAGAAGTAATCAATGAGGAATAGAATCAACTTGAAATTAAGAAGAACATGGAAGAGATAGTCGACAGTCCACAACAAGATAGGGATGAGCAAGAAGCTCCTTCTTTGGAGGTGAATGCAGAAAAACCAATTGTTCTAGAATGGCTTGAAAAAAGGGTAAGTAAGAAGCCAATTATTGTACAAGAGGAGACCCCAAGTTGGGATAAATTATTGGAACAATGGGGGAAACCAAAATAGATAAAAAGAGCATGAACAATCTTGAATATTACATGGGATGAATTTGATAATAGAATTGTGCATGTAGTAGTTCCTACAGCTGGTAAGTTCAAAGATGAAGTTAGGCCATCTGATTATAGGGTGAAAACTATAAATTTAGGGCCAATCAATAGAGAACAAGAGAATGAAATATTTCAAGAGTCTTCTTAGGAAATTTTTAGAAGATTGGACAGAGAAATGGAGGAAAAGGAGAAGCCAAAGAAGCAATTGAATGATGTTTATGCATATGTTCAAAATTTAATGAAGCCATTGTAGGTTGTTGGAAGCAAAAGTGTAATTCCTGAGAGATTGTTGCCTAAGGAGGTAGTGCCATAAATTGAGAGGCTAAAGACCTCTGTTGATAATACTCAAGGATGGCTTCAGGAAGCTAGTGAAAGAGGAGATGAAGTGATTGGAAAAATTATCAGAATTCACACTAGTGCTTCTAATTTTCTTGAGCATACTTCTCAATTGGTTGCAGACTGCAAGAAGGCTGACAAATCTACTATTGAAGAGTTAAAGAGAATTCTGCAAATACCCAAGGACCAATTGGCAAAGTTAAATGTCTTCTCTCCAGATGAAATTGGAAAGGTGAAGGAGTGGATTGAAGTATTGAATTATAGAAAAGAACTCCTCGATAAAGTTTTGAAGAAAATAATTAAATTACAAGGAAAGATGAAGGAGATATACAATAGTTGTGTTGGATTTCTAGAGATAATGATGGGGAGGAAGAAGTTTCTTCAGAAAAAAATGAACATCGATCAATTATAGGCTTGGTGGCATGAAATTTATGCTCCTCTTGATGGTGCTCCAATAGCGAAAGACCACCTAGAAGATGCAGCCATCTACATTTCCAAGCTAGAAAAATATCATGAATTGCAAATCGAATGGGATAAGGTGATGCCACAGTATTTGGAAGAATTTAAGGGTTATAAAATAAAGATTAAATTTATTCCAGTCCTAGACCCAATAGATGTGAATGAAATATTGGAAAAGGTTAAGGAATTAACCAATAAATTGGAAGATGACAAGGAAGGAGAGGACAACCAGTAGGATGCTACCTAGGAATCCATGTCAGACATGTAGAGACTGGTGAATTTCAGTTATATTCCAGAAATAGGATGCATCAAAAGGTCTTAAATTTCTCGAGCCCCCCCACTTACAAGTTCTAAAGTGTAATTTTGACTTATTCAAAGGAATCTTCTAACTATCCTTACATGACTAGCTCAATTTAGCAAATTCAGATGCATGGCCAACCTAGCTCTATGAGCCCTAATTTTAGGTCGCCCTAGAGGAGTTTTCCTAGAAATTGATGCTCTTGCTTCATTCTAAGGGTTAGACATTGTTGTAATAGCTGTAGTTAAGATAGGAGTTAGCATTTTCTAAGGGCAAGTGTTGAAACACTGAGAATACTGAATTGTTGCAAAATATTGGGTGATTCAATATAAGAGAAGACATTGTTCTTTGGTTATTTTTCTGGTGTTGTTTCACTGTGCATGGTTCGGGTTATTTTGTATCTTTAAAGTTACCTCAAATTTATCAGTTGCATGTTAGATCTTAGAGTTAGATATGATGCAATGGTGTTTATGGTTTAATATTTGAAGTGTTAGAGTGATCTTTGGTCCATAATTTTAGTAGCTTGTTGATTGTAAGTTGTGTAAAGCTAGATTGGGCCCTTAATACTATATGCTAAGTTCAATTGTGAGTGTTTATTCATTTCAATCATTGGATAAGGTTGATTTGTATGAATGTTTATGATTTGAAAATCCTTTCATTCCTTAGACGATTGCACTACTTCTGTGACACTGCAAGTTTACTCTGGGCTTAGCAGAATTTAGTTTTGAGGGATTGGTCCACTTCAAGTGTTGAATCATTTGCATTATTGGTCTTTGGGCTTAGCTTACCATTTAGAAAGTCTCTCTCTCAAACCCTTATCTCTTTTATCTTCTTTTTTTTTAAATTTGGGTTATTTTTAAGATTGAAAGCATCACCATATCCTCACATCTGATGAAGGTATACTTCCAGCATTGTTCATTTGTAAGGCCCCTTGTGATTACCAACATTTTCACATTTATCACTGAGTTGTTTATGCATTGTCAAGACCTAATATTAGAGACCTCGGGGTTATCTCTTGAGGCTTGCTGATAGAGATTTACCTTTCGAGAGAGATAGGATATTACATTCTATCTAAGTTGTTGCTATGTAGAAAACACCATCAACACCAACCAATCACTTCTCCTGAGTGATACTTCCCCTCCCTTCCAGAGGATTGAACCTATCCCTGAAACCAGCTTAGTACAACACCAAGGTAGTTAGATGTTAATAATAAATCCATATGCATCATAAAAATTTAGCATATTCAAATAGAAATGTATGTTCTTTATCAATGTAAACATAATTACTCTTTCAAACACATTTAACATTTATCAACACTTTCACTTAATATAAACATAATACCTATTTTAGTATTCCATTCTTTTAGCAAGAATATCAAAACCATGATTTCATTTATCATCCTTTTTACCCGTGAAGGTAAAAGTAACTTAGTAACAACAAGATAGTGTGTGACATACATGGTATCAAATATTTAGTGCTACATACTTCTTCCCAAATCTAAGGGACCTATTTTCTCTTTAAGATTGTGTTTGGTGTGATTGGGGGTTTCAAGGACCTAATGGTTGAATCCAGTGTTGGTGTAAATAAGTAATTTACATAACTATTTAATTAGTGGGGTCCTATTTACATGTTAAGTCCACTTAGTCCTAGGAATATTTCTAGAAGTCCTAGTTTCCTAGATAAGATCTTATCCCATCTTAATTTTTTTAAATTTTATTTAATTCTAGTGTCCTAGGTCATTTAATATTGACTCGAGTCATTTAATGTTTTTAATTAGGTTGTTCATCACACCTTTTGTATATAAGAAAGGTCATTATACACTTTATAGCATACCTCATCATCATATTTGATAGATCTTAATATCATTAAATCTCATTTATTGCATACTCTTTTGTGGAAGGTTTTCATTGTTTTTGCAGGTGGTACAGGGTATAGAGCCAATCTTCAACTCTTACATGGTATCAGAGCACAACCTTGAAACTTAATTCTTATATTTGAGGGTAGATATTTTACCAAAGAGAGATCTTGGTGAATTTTAGTAAAGTTGAGTATGCTCTTTCCTTGCACCATATGGTGATCTCAGGAATCAAAAAAACTTGAAAAACACACTAGTTTTGGAGGGTTCCTCTTTGTGGGTTTTATTGTAGGTTAATTTTGGTACATGTTGGAGGTAATCTAAGCTCACCAACAAGTCCAAGATATTTAAGAAAGTTAATATTATATTTCATTTCGTTAAAATCTGGCATAGTTTGCCAGATATGCAAGGCTTTGAAGTTGGGAGTCAGTTACCAAATCTAGGAGGTAGCTAATTTTTCAAAGCACTATGGGAAAAAATTAACCCTGCCATTATGTTAAGAAGGCCCAAAAACCCCAATATTGTCTATCAAATCACCATAATCAGCTATTTTACCTTAGGCCTTAGAGATTTTTTCTGATGTATTGTCAGTATTTTTCATATTGTATGGATCCATATAGTTTGTATGGTTCATACATATGTTGCAAGTTTTCAACACTAGCATAGGGTAGAGTCATTGACATCAAAAAATTGTCAACATATTCTTTTCTTGTGCAAGCATCATACTTTCTAGAATTGGTTTGCATCACCATATGCTATCCTATCACTTTTGTACATTTGGTCAACATGAATTATTAATTTTGTTTGATAGGTCTTAAAAAAGGTTTTAAGCACCTAGATTTTGTGGTAGGTATCATGGGCCTAGAATTAGCTCTAAGCCCAGTGGACACCTGACCACCCAACCATTGTGCTAGGAGTGACATGACTACACCTACCGCTAGTGAGCCACCCTGCCATCACCCAAGTGGCAATGCTCTTTTTCCACCTGTGTAACACTCAATCACATTGGTGGCCATTGACTAGTCCTCGAGGGCTAAAATTTGATCTCTAAGGCCCTAATTGGTTCATTTTATTCAACGAGGAATATCTATACACCCATATATCAAAATTTTGCAAACGAGATATCAATGAAAAGAAGGTTTTGTGTACTTCATAGTGCTATAAATAATTTTGCTAGATTTTTCTATAGTACATTTTATTGCCAACTTAAGTTTTTTTTAATTTTGTACCTTTGAGATCATTACTTCTTTCTTGGATCTCCATTTTTTGTGATTTTTATGAAATAAAAAAGGTATTGAGGAGATCTATCATTTTTTCACATATATTTTTTCTAGATGTAGCCCTAGGTATCATTTATTTAGATTTTGGCATATTTACATTTTGGTTGATTACTTGGACATCCTGACTCTTGGAGAGGTTTTTTCTTTTTGGTAAGGCTTAATTTGAAATATACATCATGTTTGGGGGTTTCTAATTGCTATTTAAAGTTAGTGTCTTTGTAATTTTGGAGAATTCTCATAGTTTACTATGGGGTTTTCATTTTATCCTTCTTTTATTAGCTTGAAAAGGGGAAACTATAAAAATTGAAGAGATAGCATCATAAAACATCTCCATTTACTTCATATGTTGCCATATTTGTATGGTCTTGTTCCCCCTCCTGGTAATTTTAATTAAACAATTTTCTTAGAATTGCAAAAGGGACCATGTCTTAGGAGTTATTGTTATGCATGTTGATGATGAAATATTGAATGCTATTGTTCATTTCAAGTGCCCTCATGCTCTTTGGACTAAAATTTGGGAGATATATGGATATCCTTATACTCAACCATTCCTAGATGATCCTACTTTAGATTATCTTGTTCCTCTTCATATTTAAGATAGGACACCCTATGACTATGATACAAAATTGAGGAGTTTGATTATTTGGAGTACTTTGAATCATCAAATAAGGGTGAGGTTTATTCAAATGCTCCTTCTTCTACTTTAAATGTATTTTTGGTACCTTTGTCTTCAATGATTCCTTATGTAAATTAATTGATTGAGGCTCCCATCATTCATGTTCAATAGAACCATTCATTTTATGTTAGTGAATCATTGAGAACTTCTAATGATTCTTTCCAATAGGTATCTCATTGTCTTCTTGACTGGGATTCCTATTTATCAAACATTGCATCTTTATTTGAGGAGTCTCACATTTTATATTTAAAGGACACATTTGAGGGGTTATCTCTTCTCTTTGATGATAGTCATTGTACTACCATTTTCAAACCATCTTTATCTTTATTTTTCACCTTCTTCATTGGTTGGGCATGTAGCTTTTTTTTACTTCTTAATTGGTTGGGCATTTACCTGATTTAATTATGGCATATTCATCTACCTTGGAAAGGAGACACATGAGTATATTTTAGAGACATCATGATACATGTTTATCATTCTTCCTTTCTTTTACCATCTAGAATGGGAAGCATTCTTGTATTTGTGCATTGTTTTGTTTCTTTCAAAAGGGAGACAAGTTGTTTGTCGATATTGGATCACGTTTTATCTTCAGGAATTCACCATTTTTGTAGGAGATTATACATTATGGGGGATAAATAGTCTCTCTCTTTCCTTGTTATGGGGGGTCATTAATTGTATATCCATGATGGATGTAGTGTATAGGGGTATCATTGAGTTCTCCATACATCATCCTTGTTTGTATATTTTCTCTCTTTTGGAGAAGATTTTTTTCCCATGTGATTTTTCTCCTTTTATCCATTTGTGAGAGATTGCATTTGTACATGGGTACCTAAAATGGTCTCATATTTAGGACCTATCCTCGCATATTTATAACATTTTCATAATAATTTCTTCTCCCTAAGTTGTACTTAGGGGAATGTTGGTATAAATAGGTAATTTACCTAACTATTTAACTACTGGGGTCATATTTACATGTTGAATCCACTTAGGTCCTAGGAATATTTCTAAAAGTCTTAGTTTTTAGATAAGATCTTATCCTATCTTATCTTTTAACTTTTATTTAATTCTAGTGTCATAGATCATCTAATATTGACTCAAGTCATTTAGTGTTTTGTATTAGGTTGTATATCACACCTTATCTATATAAGCAAGGTCATTATACACTTTTATAACATACCTCATTATCATATTTGATAGATTTTAATATCAAGAAAGTTCATTTATTGCATATTCTCTTATGGAAGGTTTTTATTGTTTTTGTAGGTGGTTCTCAGTACAGAGCTAATCTTCAACTCCTAGATGGTATGAAAGCACGACCTTGCAAATTCCTTCTCATATTTGAGTGTAGAGTTACTGTCAGTGAGACATCTTGGTGAATTTTAGTAAAGTTGACTATGATCTTTTCTTTTCCCACATGGTGATTTGGGAATCATAAAAACTTGAAAAAAACACCACTTTTGGAGGGTTCCTCTTTGTGGGTTTTAATTGCAGCTTAATTTTGTTGCATGTTGGAAGTAATCTAAGCTCACCAGTGAGTCCAAGGAATCTAATAAAGTCAATATTGGCTTTCATTTTTCAAAATCTGACATATTTTTCTAGATCTACAAGGGTTTGAATTTAGGAGGCGGTTACCAGATCCAAGAGGTAGCCAATTTTTCAAAGCACTTTGGCCCAAAATCAACCCTTCCACTGCATATGGAAGTACCAAAAACCCCAAGATCACTTGTGAAATAACCAAAATTAGTGTGTTTTACCTTGTGCCTTAAGAGTGTTTTTGTATCATTGATATTTTTTATACTCTACGGATCCATATAATTTGTACGGTTCATATGCAGATCACATGTCTATAGCATTAGCACAAGGTACAGTTATCAACGAAAATATTTTGTCAACATATTATTTGTTGGTGTAGGCATCTTACTTTTTGGAGTTAATATGCATCACCTTGTATCATCTTTTCCCTTTTGTATGTTTGGTCGATATGATTTTTTTGGTAGGTTTAAAAAAAAATTATGGTAGGTCCTGTGGGCCTAGTGTTGGGGCTAAGCCCAATGGGTGCTCGATCACCCAACCACCATGTTGGGAGTGACACAACCACACCTATTGTTAGTGAGCCACCCTATTGTTTCCCAAATAGTGGCACTCTTTTTCCACCTATGTAGCACTTAGTCACATTGGTGACCCTCGGCCAATCCCCAAGGAGCCAAAATTTAACCTCTAACGTCCTAATTGGAGTATTTTATTCAATGAAGCATATCTTTTTGCCTAGATATTAAAATTTTACAAATGATATATCAACAAAAATCTGGTTATGTGTACTTCATAATGATGCAAGTCATTTTTCCAATTTTTTCTATAGGTACATAGTATTTCCAATTGAAGTGATTTTTCCTTTTTGGACCTTTGAACTCATAAATTTTTGCTTGGATGTCTATTTTTCATGATTTTTACAAAATCATAAAGGTATTGAGGAGCTCTATCATTATGCACATGCATTTTTTATGGATTTAGCCCCAGGTATCATTTATTCACATTTTATCATATTTGCATTTTGGTTGATTACTTAGACATCCTAACTCCTAGAGAGGTTTTGTCTTTTTGGAAAGGCTTCATTTGCAGTATATATTATGTTTGGGGGTTTCTAATTTCTATTGAAGGAATATATGTAATTTTGGAGATTTCTCGTAGTTTATTATTGGATTTTGATTTCATCCTTCTTTAATTATGTTGAAAAGGAGAAACTATAAAAATGGAGAGATGGCATCATAAAAAGTCTACATTGGCTTCATATGTTGCCACATTTGTATGGTCTTTTTCTCCCTCCTAGTAATGATAGTAAGAAATTTTATTGGAATTGCAAAAGGAATCATGTATTGGGAGTTATTTCTATGCATGTTGATGATGAAATTTTGAATTCTATTGTTCTTTTGAGTTCCCTCATGCTCTTTGGACTAAAATTTGGGAGATATATGGAGATCCCAATACTCAACCATTCCCAAACAATATTGTTTCATATTATCTTATGCCTCTTCATATTTCAAAAATGATACCCTATGACTATGATAATATTTGAGAATTTAATTATTAAAGCGCTTTGAATCATCAGATGAGGATGAGGTTTCTTCATATGATTCTTATTCTCCTTCAAAGGTAGTTATTGTACCTTCACCTTAAATGATTCCTTGTGTAGATTCATTTATTGAGGCTCCCATCATTCTTGTTCAGTAGAACCATTCATTTTCTATTGGTAAATCATTGAGAACTTCTAGTAATCCATTCCAACAAGTATCTCATTGTCTTCGTGATTATTTATCAAACATTACACATTTATTTGAGGAGTCTCACATTTTAGATTTGGAGGACATATTTGAGGGGTTGTCTCTCCTCTTTGATGATAGTAATTATACTACTATTTTGAAACCATGTTTTTCTTTTATTGTTCAACATCAGTTTATAAATAGTCTTGGTTTTATGTATTCTTCATTGGTTGGGCATGCACCTTATTTGATTGTGGAATGTTCATCTACCTTGGACAAGGAGACACAAGAGAATATTTTAAATGCATCATCATACATGTTTATTATTCTTCCTTTCAATTCTTATCTGGAATGGGAAGCATTCCTATACTTGTACTTGGTTTTATTTATTTCAAAAGGGAGACAAGTTGTTTGTCAACATTGGATCATGTTTTATCTTCATATACTCATTTATTGTATATTCTTGGTGGATTTAGTATTTTGGGGTATCATTGAGTCCTCCATACATCATCCTTTTTTTTCATCTTTTCTCTCTTTTTGAGAGGGTTTTTTCCCATGTGGTTTTTCTCCTTTCCTCCATTTATGAGAGATTGCAGTTGTACATGGGTACCTAAAATGGCCTCATAGTTGAGACCTATCCTTTCATATTTGTAGTATTTTCATAATAATTTCTCTCTCCAAGTTATACTTAATGGGGGCATGTTGGTGTAAATAGGTAATTTACCTAGCTAGTTAATTAGTGGGGTCCTATTTATATGTTAAGTCAACTTAGGTCATAGGAATATTTCTAGGAGTCTTAGTTGTATAGATAATATCTTATCCTATCTTATCTTTTTAAATTTTGTTTAATTTTACTATCTTAAGGCATTTAATATTGAATCGATTCATTTAATTTTTTGTATTAGGTTGTTCATCACACTTTTTATATATAAGATCATTATACACTTTTGTAACATACCTCATCATCATATTTGATAGATCTTAATATCAAGAAAGCTCAATTCTTGTATACTCTCTTGTGGAAGGTTTTCATTGTTTTTATAAGTGGTCCTAGGTATAGAGCTAATATTTAGCTCCTACATCCAAGGCATCAGATAAATTTAGGTTTGCCTTTCATTTCATCAAAGTTTGCTATATTTTTTCTAACATACAAGTTTTTCAAGTTGGGTGAAAATTTCAAGATCCAGAAGGTAGTTTAATTTTTAGAGCACTTTGGGCTAAAAAAAACCCTTCCATTTCTCCAAAAAGCTCCAAAACCTTAAGATTGACTATTAAATCATTGAAATTAGACAATTTTGTCTCAGAGGCATCATATCTTTTTCATCTTGTCAATAATATATATATATATATGGTTGTATGGATCCATACCTATCCATACTATACAAAATTTTATGTTGGAACGATGTAGTCTGCGGTATGGGTGGCATATTCTAACATATTCCTTCATTGTGGTACTATTCTTGTGTCTATAATACCTTTGTTTGTTGTAATATTCTATACTCCATTGTCACATCACCATGTTAGTGCTCGGTATGAAATACACATTATTTTATTTAAATTTTATCAATTGGTATTTACCCTGCTTGTGGTCATGAGCTTAGCATCAAGGATCAGAACTTGTAAAAACATTTGTACCAAGGGGGATAAGCCTCGAGAGACACAACTATACCCTACAACCCCCACACCACCAAGATGCCTCTCATCCACTGCTTAATTGGTGATGGTAGTGTGACACACCTTTTTTTTAAACTGGGTGCTATACTAATGATCATATGGAGATCCAAGGGATTAAGGCCTAGGGGCCTAATTTTTGTGCCTTAAAGCTCAAATTGGGCATTTTTTTCAAAATTCCATAACTTTTCACCATGATTTTGAAATTTCAATAATGAGATATCATCAAAAAGTTGGCTTTGTGTACTTTGTAGTGGTGAAGGTATTTTTTCTATATTTTTATATTTAGTTCTAATATTTTTTTTTGAAATATTTTGATTTTTGCTCCTAGGCTCATATATTTTTTCTACGATCTCTAATTTTCATAATTATTGTGGTGTTGAAATGGTATTCAAGAGCTCTATCCAGCCATACATGCACTTTTTTAGGTTTAGCCCCAGGTATCTTTTATTCATATTTATTTGTATTTACATTCTGGTTGATCACTTGGACATACTATCACTTGGGAAGGTGCAATTTTGATCCTTGCACTTCATTTCAGTTCTAGAAAATGGTTTTATCTCCTATTGGTTCAATAATATTCCAAGGTTTCTCCATGTTAAGAGTTTTCTAGTATTCCTTGATGTCAAGAACACTTTTTCTTTATCATGATTCTATATTTTCTCCAACAATCAAGAGGTTCTAGTGTTTCTAGCATCAGACTCATCTTGTCCTTTTTTTCTTGGATTAAGGTTCTAGAGTTACTCCACCAATGTGCTTCTAGTTTTTCTTTACATCAGGTTATCTCATATAGGGTTGTTGCATGGTATCTCTTTGTATCTCTTATGAGGGGTTATTTTCCTCACATGGAGTTTTTTCCTTCTCATTTTTCATGGAGAGTATTCTTGTATCTTTTCTCTCTTTTGCAAAGGAGTTTTTTTCCACTTGTTTTTCTCCTTTGATATGTTTATAAGAGATTGCATTTGTACATGGGTACCTAACATGGCCTCATAGTCGAGACCCATCCTTTCATCTTTACATCATTTGTATAATAATATACTCCCTAAGTTGCACTTAAGGGGGAGTGTTAGTGTAAATAAGTGTTTTACCTAACTAGTTGATTAGTGGAGACCTATTTGCATGATAATATTACTTAGGTCCTAGGAGGGAATCTTTCTAGAAGGTTTTAGTTGTCATAAGATCTTATATTATATTTTAACATTTAATATTGTTGAGGTAGTTGTCTCATTATTCAAGATTAAGACACATGTCTTGATCTTGTCTAATCCTATCTCATAACTTGCCTTTATAAAAAATGAATCATATGTAAATCATATATTCAATCTAGAAATCTTGTATCCTTAATAATAGCATGATTTTCTTTCCATTTATCTCTTATGAATTTGTTTTTGTATTTTAGATAATCTTGGGGTGTTAGGAGTTCACCATTAATTCCTAAACCAATGTGAATGTACCTAAAACAACTTATGTTAGTCCTAAAAATGTACTCACAAACCAAGGGAGAGTCTGTTTCTCATACTTAGATCCTTCTACTTATAGTGTTACACAACATATAGATTCAAATATTGGTCTATCTTCTCAAAAGGCGTCTACCTCAAGAGTGCACTTAAAATTGAGGAGTAATTATTAAAAGAGGTAGATCACCTCAAAGAAAAATTAGATAGAATGGAAGCCATGAGAATAAGCGATGATATGAGAAGAATGATAGATTCACCAAAAATTTATTATGCAATTAGTAATCCTATTGTTACAAATTTTCTTTCTTTAAGTTCTCTTGTAAATAGTGTGGCACAAAATGCTCCCTCTACAAGTTATGTTCAATATAACCTGTAGACACTTAAAAATGTATTGAATGATATCATGCACTCCAATATGATATACTAACACAATTTCATGCTAAATCCCATCCTCTTTTCACTTAATTGATTAAATTATCCTGGCTATTTAATTAATTGCATCATCGTCATCTATTAATCCAATTGACCTAATTAGGTTAATTCGCCCCCTTTTGCACTAACCTTTCATCGTGTTAGATTCAATAATTCAAATTATCTAATTTAATACCTAAGTCCTCTTATTTAATTAAATAACCCTAAAGATATTTAATTAAATATCATATCGCGTGTCCTTTTTCATTAAATCATTTATTTAATGAATATCATTTAATTCCTCTAATCTGCATGATTGAAACTTTGTTTAATAATCAAATTATTAATTAAATATAATCCTCCCACTTGAAAGGGAATATTCCTCCTTTGCACATTCCTCCAAAAATGGAATATTCTCATGGAATATTCCTTTCCCTTCTCAAATTAAATCTAAAAGGGAATATTCCTTTTTGAAGCAAACTTTCAACAAGACTTCTTGTGCAAGTTCCTAAAGTGTGTTTGTTTGGATGAATGTAAGCCCTTGATTAAATTTCATCTTGCATCCTCAACCCTTGATGGGAATCCATGATCCATGCCTCCATCTTCCTTCCATTCTGACTGTTGATTGATTCTTTTGATCTTGGCTATCAGTTTCATTTTTCCTATCCTATAAATAGAGCTTGCATCTATTGAATAGGGATCCATCTTTTAATAGTAAATTTATGTTGTTAAAATCACTCTTATCTTGCACTCACATTTTATGTTTTAATATCATTTTAGGTCATTTTACATGCATATTAGCTTAGAACGTCCATTAATGGCTTCCATGATTACTTGTTTGCATCCATTTAACATATTTTGAAATTAGGGTTTTAATCTTTCAAATATTGCATACATTTAGAATAACTTTGCATATAGTCATATCAATCACCTTAGCATTCATCATGTTAAAATAGCTTTCATCACATTTTATCACACATCTCTCCTCGATTTCATGGATTCTCTTCAATAGAATTGATTGAAACAAGCTCATTATCCCAGGGATTAGAAAAGAGTCACCACTCCACATCAATGCGATACCACTCCACCAATAGGTTAAGTTACAATGGCTTAGAATAGATGTTTGTGAAGCTTTCATGTTTTAATATGTTAGTTTTATTGGCTTCTTCGCTTAGTTTATTTTTATCAAATTTTCACCACAACTCAAATTGGCAGAGTTGATTGATTAAGGTTCATCTTAAGGTGAAGAGTTTTCATTTTATTTCTACAAATGCTTTAACCATTGCATACATTTAAATGTTTAGTTGTTTAAATGCAATGTGTTTCAGTTTGTTGATTATCATTTATAGCATTAAGTATCATTTTAAAAATAAGAAAATAATTTCTTTCATTTTGATATTCATTCACAATGTTTCATACATTGTTAACAAAAATAAAGTATAGAATTGAACAATTATTTCACAAATGTTGTTTTGTATTCATTTGATAAAAGAAGAATCAAGAATCCCACACAAGTTGTGGGAATAACTGAAATAGTGAATCAAAAGGAGCACACAACACTACAGAAGATAGAAGGAAGAAAGAAAATGTAAAAAGGAGCATAATCGTCATTGTCTGATGGTGGTTTCAAATTTCCTTTGGATTGGTGCACCCTTCCTTGCTTCCATGCTCCAAGTGAACCTGCAAGTGATTTCAAAAAAAAATTAGAGCTCATACTATACACCTCTCTACATGATCTACCAACAATAATGTAGAATACTGCTTTTGATCCATTGAAATCAACCAAAGAAAAGATGAGTGCAAGTGGACCCAAAGGAGGAAACATCATGAGAAACACTGTAATTATGTTTTTTTATCTAACATTGTTTTTTTCCTGTACAAGTATAGGACAAGTCATGCTATTGTTTTGTTTCGAATATCATAAAGCATGTAGTGTAAAATGGGCTCCCACAAGGGTTGATACTCGGCATGTTGTTCCTCAACATTTCATAGAGGATTTTTAGAAAAGAAAAGTAGATAAAGGTTCCTCAAAGAAGTATACATTTAAAGGAGTGAATTTAAATATCATAATATCTCAAATGAGTGACCATCTAGGACAATCAAGTCTAACTCTACAATGAATTGAAAATCATAGGTGATCAGTTGCTCAAAATGCAATGTCATGAAATGTGATAGTGAAAAGCCATACATATTGCCTTGTTTGCAATGTAACCCATCATAAATGAAGTAGTTTGAGAATTTTTAGAATATTTTCATCATGACGCTGTTTCTCAGAATATTCTATGCATATAATAGAGTTTAATTTCAACATTTTCTATTTGGAAAACAAGAATGCATGAAGATTACAGTAAACTATAGTTGTGTCAAGCATCAACTATAGGTGGAGTGAAACCAAATAATATTGTGCTACAAGAACATATCATTTTTCTACAAAAGTCACACTGCATTGTTGCTTGAAGGAGGTGTCATTCTTGTTATTTTAGTTTCATAATGAAGAAAAATTGATTGCCCAAAATCCATGTTTGTTTATATGAGGGAATACAAAAATGCAGTGGTGAAGGTGTTTTGAGTTCATAACTTGGTGATAAATCTACTTGCCTAAACTCTCATGGTCATGGCCTGGGAATATTTTCCTTTCACAAATGCAAATACCCATTTAGGGTATCATGTTCTAAACACAACAAACTGCACAAAGCAAGTATTTCAGCCATGATGGGTTTTTTTTATAAACCCAAGAAATGAAATGTATATGTGGCTTATGCTTTTCAAAAAATCATGGAAAATAAAATGTATCAAAACCCTAATACATACTCTCATGGTCGTGCCCTGAGAAAGTGTTTTCTTCATTTTCGAGCAAACCCACTTGAGGGTTTCAAGTCTAAAAGCCAAATTCTAAGAAAATGCAGAGTTTCAAGCTCTTGAGCTCTTCAAAAATGGTAGAAACAAGGTTTCAGGCCGCGGCCATGAAGTTCTGGAAACCTTTAAAATGAAAATCTAGAATCCAAGAGATGCTTTCATTCAAAAAATTGTTTACTTTTACATCATGGGTCGAGCCCAAGAAAACATTTTTTGCAGAATAGAATGGAAATATACAAGCATAGTCACAACTATAATTATGGTCGAACCCAAATATTCACAAACTTAAATATTTTTGTAAAGGAAAATCTTGAATAGCTTTTATTTAAGAGGGAAATGCATCATAAACCATAGAACAGAGCTCACCTCTCATGAATCTATGGAGGAGTTCCTCATAAGCCACAACCGAAGCTTCCAAATGCTTACACACAGTTCCTCATGGTGACCAAATATCTCATGGCAAGTAGCATCGACACACAAGAACACAAAATCCATTAAAATATAGTCGAGCCTATGGCTTGAAGGCCATTCTTATTCATCGAATGAGGTAACAAAGGAAATGAAATGAATATAGAAGAGTTTACCAATATTTCTAGTGAAGGATCAACTGAGAATGGAAAAACCCAAGCTCGAATGATGGTGTCCAAATTTCCCAACCCTAATCCCATGGTGGCGGCTTGTAGAGTTCATTTCCCAGTCAGTCGAGCAAGACAAATGAAATGTGAAATCATAGGGATCCAATGTTTTGTTCTTAGGTTTTTTTCCCTAACCCTAATTCGACTTAGGGGATTTTAACATATTTTAAAATATCATTCCCCAAGTCTAATATCATAGTGGTTGAAACATGTTTCTTAGGTCAACCCTTTTAGGGTTCATTTTAATATCATTTTCCTAAGTCTTTTAGGTTAGACATTTAATTTGTGTTTCATAGTTTAAAATACCTTAGGGTACTTTATTTGGTTAATGTCTATGCCTTAGGAGCATCAAATCAATTGTATGCTTAGATACTATCATTTTTATTGATTTTATTGAAATCAATAATAAATATTCGTCAATATGTTTTTATGATTTTTTGAAGAAAAAGCACTTGTAATAGGCATCAATATGATTTTTTTTGAAAATATTTCCTAGAAATCTTGAATTGCGAAATTTTTTTTATTGGATTAAGATGAAGATAGGCTTATTTAGATTTTAAAACTGTAAATATTGTAAAAGTAGAGATAAAAAGCAATGTTTTTATAAATTGCTTTGATCTCTTCCTATTTTAAGCATTTTTAATGAAAGCATAAAAAAGTGGCCAATATCTTAGGGAGAGCAAAATGAAGTTTCCATTTTTAGTTGCTAGCCAAGTTGTTCTTGATTTAGAGGCTTTTTTGGATGGATCCTTTGGAGGTGATGAATTTCTATCTTTTTGGAGATTTTTGGAGCTGCTTGGTGTCATCTTTTGGAGCCTTTTTCCTAAGCTCAAAAATACATAATGGGTTGCTTTTTTCTGGAGAAGCAGTGGGATTGTTTTTCTATTTTTGTATGGTTAAGGTCACATAATATCTATAAGTTAAAGAAACCATAATTTCTCTGGGGTTTAGATACCAGTTTCTTGCTCTCACACACATTCAAAGATCTTGTAAAACCTTTTGTACTCAGATTTTGAGAGTTATCACTCCTTTAGTTTAATAAAAACAATAGAATACTCCTTCCTTATTTCTTGTTCTATGCTTTACAATGGTGATTGGATGTGTTTTGTGATATGGTTTATGGATCCTTTTCATGTCTCATTGTTATAGGGTATCTTGTAGGAGTTGTATTTGAGTCAAGTTGTGCCTTGTGTTTGTTTAGATCCTTTGCACAAATCACTATTGAGTCAAATGCATCATGAATTTGTGAGAGTTAAGTTTTAAAAGGTGTTGTGAGTGAGTTAATTATCATAATCTTTCTAATTTTGGTTGATCATCGTAGGTTATAATATTTGAATTACAACATCTTCCTCTAACCCTTTCCTTTGCAAGCCATTAGAATAGGTGATTCATCAATGAGGAAGACGACCTTCTTCAAATATCCATTCTCATAATGAGTTACCCACAACTCGAAAAAGTTTCCATGTTTGAATAGATTGTTAAACCTTCATGTTCAACTAGGTACAAATCATATTGCTAACAGTTTTTGGCACACCCGGTGGGACCCTAGAGTATTATCTTTAGGGTTTTTTAGAATTTTATAGGCGTTGTCTAGTATATGCAGTAGAGGTTTTTTTGCCTTTTGAGGTTTTGTTTAAAAATATACTTGGTGACTCCTATTTTTTGGTTAAATTGCAAATTCAGTGTAGGTAGCTTATGAGAAGGATCCAGACCAGATCCAACCCAGTCTCATTTGATTGTTTGCAGCTCTCCCCACCAAGGAGAAGAGGAAGAACACCCAGGAGGACCACTAACCCCGCAAGGAAAGAAAAATCCACACCTTCAGAGATCAGTCCTATTATTTTTGTGAAGAAGAACCCAACTCTAGTTTCACAAGCACCACCCATGGCGATAAAATTTTCCTTTGCACCATTTAACGGTGGTAGCCCATTGGTGTTAGTGAGACACGATGACATTCTGGTTGCTGATCTGAAAGGACTCCCTACTTCACTGGTGAAGACTAGATGACTCCCATCAAACACATTTGGGAAGTAGCCACCCTATGCTCAGTACACAACATAACATAAGAGAATGTGTCCTTGAGGTTGTTGGCTACTTCACTGAAGGGAAAATCCCTTCAATGGTTCAGAGGACTCCCAACCAACACCATTGCAACCTGGGACTAGGTTAGGGACAGCTTACACCGGTAGTTCATAGACAAGTCAGACCACCTATCACTGCTTCAAAAGCTAAGCACAATCAAGCATTACCCCCACAAGTATATGTCTAACTTTAACTTCATATTTCAAAGAACCTAGGATAGGATACCTCTGATTATCAAGCCTATAACCGAACATACCCTTTTGTTTTTCCTGAAAGCCTTAAATGTTGAAATATCAGTCATGATACAGTCTATAAGGGGTTTCAGTTTTCCTAATGCTTATGAAATTGCAATAAGAGTTGATAATTAGGTTATTCAAGTTGACAATATAGCCCCTAGGCTACCTACACCCATTTTTCCTGAGCTTCAGTCACCCGTTCCCATGAATTTGCCTCCTATTGTTGTTGTTCTACTAGTCCCAATGATAGGGTATTAAGTTGTTATCCATGAAAATGTCATTCTTGATCAGACTAAAGAAATCCAAGAGATTAAAAACATGTTGCAAAACTTTGGTAAGAATTTTAATAACAAGTTTTAAATCTAAAGAAGAAAGTTGACCATGAACACAAGCCTTATCAATTGCCTTACTAGCAGAACCAACAGATTAGGCTGCCATTCTAGAGTGAATTTCAAGGATATAAGAGTGGTTTTAACCCCAAGCCTTTCTAGCCTTATGATTCTAATCCATCTAGTCCTTTGAGAGAGCTTGTTCCGTAGAACAATCTAGCTCAAGATCATGATTGGTGTTACCCATGCAACTAACCGCACAACCAGGCTATGTGCATTAGAGGAATGGAGAACCAAGCTCAAATGGTGCATAACCATTATGTTGGACCTGAAGGTTTGCAAAGAGAAAGCATGGAGTAGCAAGACAACTCAAAAGTTTCTCTGATGAATTTGTAGAGTTTTGAATACTATAAGATTAACTATCCTGAAGGGCAGAACCAACAAAGTACATTTGTGGCAGCAAACACAAGAGCAAAGAGAAGAATGGTTGAAGTAGAACAAAAAGTTGTTACATCACAATAGAAAGCTATGAGAGACCAAGATCATGCCACGGCTTCACAAATTATCCCAGTAATCAAGAATTTGCATATTCTACAAAGAGAACAACAGTCTGAAAACCCATCACAACAAGTTCAACGGAGGAATTTGCATATTCTATAGAGAGAACAACAAAAGTAAGTGATACTGCAGCACCTTCGGGACAACATAAGGTAAATCTTGTGTCTTTCAATGTAGTTTAACACTTAAAGAAGGCTACATTTAGCTTACCTATCATGGACACATTGCATATTCCAGGCCAGAAGGATTTATTACAAAATGTTTTATCTAAGCTTTCATCTCTAGCTATTGTTAATGCAAAAAATAGCAGAGTTGTACTTGCTAACAACTTAGAATTCAAGTTCAAACAGCAAGATCAAGAGGTAAGACCCCCACCATTTTATATTTCTTATTGTAGGATATAAACACATCCATAACTACATGATAGACTTGGGAACCAGTAGCTCAATGATGCCTAAACATTTAGCAGACAGTTTAGGACTAGTTTATGAACCTATGACAAAAGGGGTAGTGAAGTTGGATGGTTCTGATGTTCAAATAGCATGAATCATTAAGAATCTAGCCCTCACCTTGCATGCTTTCCCTATTTTTTTTGTGCATCAAGATATCCATGTAACTGAGCTACCTCCCCACTTTGCACTTTTCCTATCTAGAGACTTTACTGCCAAGCTGGGGGGTTTCCTGTCTACTGATTAGTCCCACTTATTTTTTAGAACCCGCTATGGTACCAAGGTGACCATTAGGTTCAATCCTTTAGCCAAGGATCACATTGAACCATATGTCTTGAATCCTATAAATTCCAACCTATGCTTTACCAGTGGATAGGAAGATCAAGCTATGACCTTAGACTCCAACACACCTAGCAAAGATGTTAACCTGAATGAATGGGAGGTCAAAGATCACAATCTTGACCCCTTCAAGAACACTGATGAAGTGGGGTTAAGCATTTATGTGATCCAAGAACCTAATGTAGAAATTCCAAACCTGGTTAAGGATGAGGGTCAGCTAGTAGACAATGTCTCGAGGTTGATGAAAGATGGAGAAGTGACTAAGAAATGGGAAGATCTTCTCTTTCATGATCAAGCATCAATTTCAAAAAATAATGTTCAAGAGGATGAGAAGTCTATTCAAGAGTGGATGGAGTTTCTCTTTGAGGATCAAGCCTTGGAACAAGTTTTAGAGTAAGTTGTGAAATCAGGAATGGAACGAGCCCAAGACCAGATTGTTGCCCGAGAAAGGGTTTTCAAAGAGGAAATTTATGAAGAATCTAAGGTACTCCTCCAGGGTTTTCGCGAATGAAGACATAGTCTCTGTTTATTTTACATGCTAGAGGGAGATAATGAGAATCATATTCCATAATATTTCAATTTACCTATCGATACCTTCGAAGATATGGAGGATTTTGATATTGAATCACCAATCATGGACAACTGGATGGATGAGCTCCCCGATTTTGAGAGGAAAATCCAAAAGAACATGTTCACTATGGAATCCATAACAAAAAGTGATCAAAGCTTCTATGAAAAGTATTTTTACAAACTTTTGTTCCAGGGAATTAACATTAAGACGAATGAGGAGTTGAACGATTATATGATAAGAGAATTCAGTGAAACAAAACCCAAGGAATTCATTGTTGCAGACTTCGTGCTCAAATGGGATGAATACAAGAGAAATCTTGGGAGGAATTCCAAATTTTATGCCATGTGGGATGGGTCATATGTGATCATAGAATGCAAAGAGCATAATTCATTCCAGTTGTCTAAGTTAAGTGGAGAAGTGCATCTAATCCCTCTCAATGGGATTGATTTAAAACATTGCTTTTGAGGTTTGAAGTTCTACCCTATACTATAGTAGAGTAGTTGTTGTTAATAAGTGCTTGGAGCACTTTCCTTTCAGTTGTTTCATTTTTCATAAGTGCTATTACACATGGTTTTTTGGCTGTCAGGGAATGGTTGTTTGCTTTTGAATTGTTTTATTTTGTTCTTTGTTACTGTTTGGAGGATTTTTTTCAATTTCGGAATTTTTGAGTTATGGAGGGGCAGAATTGACTCCATGCTCAATGGATCTACATAAGGAAATTGGCCTAATGCTCAGTAGGCAAGCATCTAATAGATTTTTCCAAGAGTGTTATCAATTTTTCACCACAACTCAAATTGAAAGAGTTGATTGATTAAGGTTCATCTTAAGGTGAAGAGTTTTCATTTTATTTCTACAAATGCTTTAACCATTGCATACATTTAAATGTTTAGTTGTTTAAATGCAATGTTTTTCAGTTTGATGATTATCATTTATAATACTAAGTATCATTTTAAACATAAGAAAAGAAATTCTTTCATTTTTTTATTCATTCACAATGTTTCATATATTATTAACAAAAATAAAGTACAAAATTCAACAAGTATTTCAAAAATGTTGTTTTGTATTCATTTGATAAAAGAAGAATCAAGAATCCCACATAAGTCATGGGAATAGCTGAAACAGTGAATCAAAAGGAATACACTACACTAGAGAAGATAAAAGGAAGAAAGAACATGTAAAAAGGAGCATAATTGTCATTGCCTGATGATGGTTTCAAATTTCCTTCGGAGTGGTGCACCCTTCCTTGCTTTCATGCTCCAAGTGAACCTATAAGTGATTTCAAAATATTTTTAGAGCCCGGACTATACACCTCTCTACATGATCTACCAACAATAATGTAGAATACTTCTTTTGATCCATTGAAAACAACTGAAGAAAAGATGAGTGCAAGTCAACCCAAATGAGGAAACATCATGAGAAACAATGTAATTATGTTTTTTTTTACCTAACATTGTTTGTTTCTTGTGCAGGTATAGGAAAAGTCATTTTGTTGTTTTGTTTTGAATATCATAAAGCATGTGGTGTAAAACAGGGCCCCACAAGGGTTAAGACCCGGCATGTTGTTCCTCAACATTTCATGGAGGAGTTTCAGAAAAGAAAAACATATAAAGGTTTCTCAAAGAAGTATACATCTGAAGGAGTGAATTTAAATATCATAATATCTCAAACAAGTGACCATCTAGGAAAATCAAGTCTAACTATGTAATGAATTGAAAATCACAGGTGATCAGTTTCTCAAAATGCAATGTCATGAAATGTGATAGTGAACAGGCATAAATATTGCCTTGTTTGCAATGTCATCCATCATAAATGAAGTAGTTTGAGCAGTTTTAGAATATGTTCATCATGGTCTTGTTTCTCATAATATTCTATGCATAAAACAAACTTTAATTTCAACACTTGTTGTTTGGAAAACAAAAATGCATGAAGAGTACAGTAAATTGTAGTTGTGTCAAACATCAACTACTAGTGGAGTGCAACCAAACAATATTGTGCTACAAGAACATATCATTTTTCTACAAAAGTCAAATTGCATTGTTGCTTGAAGGAGGTTTCATTCTTGTTTTTTCAGTTTCATAATGAAGACAAATGAAATTCCCAGAATCCATGTTTGTTTATATGAGGGAATAACCAGGTGATAAATATTCTTTCCTAAATTCTTATGCTCAGGGCCTAAGATTATTTTCCTTTCACAAATTTAAATAACATTTTAGGGTATCGTGTTCTAAACACAAGAAACTGTGCAAAGCAAGTATTTCAGCCATTATGGGTTTTTTTCAAACCCAAGAAATGAAATGTATATGTAGCTTATGCTTTTCAGAGAATTGTGGAAAATAAAATGTATCAAAACCCTAATACATACTCTCATGGTCGCAACCTGAGAAAGTGTTTTCTTCATTTTCGAGCAAACCCACTTGAGGGTTTCAAGTCTAAAAGCCAAATTCCAAGAAAATGTAGAGTTTAGAGCTCTTGAGCTCTTCAAAAATGGCGGAAACAAGGTTTCAGGCCGCAGCCATGAAGTTCTAGAAACCTTCAAAACAAAAATCTAGAATCCAAGAGATGCTTTCATTCACATCATGGGTCGAGCCCAAGAAAAAAAAAATTTAGAATAGTGTTGTGCATTTTTTGCACACACACCCCACTGAAAGTGGGGACCCTCTTTTGCTCTCTTTTTTCGTTCGCTCTTGGTCTTTTTGACCCTTTGTATTTTGATTTGCTTGCTTGGGTATGTGCTTTGATGTTTATCTTGCCTACCGAAATAGTCCATCTATGATACATATTGAAAACCTTAATTTTTGGACTCATTCAAGGTTTTTCACTATTCTTAGGAAAATCCACTCTTGGCGGAATTTCCCGGTTTCCTTTTGAAACCTAGTAGTGGCTGCTTTTCATTGAAAATCCAGAGATTCTGGTCCTTCACAAAATTCTGTTAGGACCGGATTTCTCTAAATGTCCGTCACCATGTCAAATTCCCGGATTTTGGTTTGACCTGTCTTGATTGCATTAATTGTGCGATTTCCGTGGTGGGTATAAGTCGAATTTTGGAAGTTTTGTGTCATTAAGGTTTTATCATTTCCTTCCTTTTGATCTGGAGTGCTTGATCCTAAGTACTGTTGTTGGATTGTGCGATTGGAATTGTGGTTGATTGTTGCATTTGAATTTTATGTGAAGTCATTTACATTCAGCTCACACCTTGAGGTTTCTTTCTAGCTTCTACTATTTCGATCTTTTCCTATCTTCATGGTATGTATATGGTGCTTTCCCTCTTTTGATGATTGAAATGAATCACTTCATGCTTTGTGCATATATGTTGTGAGTCAAAATTTTGGTATGGTCAGGTTCTGCGATTTATGCTTGGGTTTTTGGTTTTCGTTTGGTGCCCTTTAATGTTGTTCGCATTACCTTTTTTTTGCTTAATTGAATGCGCGTGCTTCTTTGGAATTTTGGGTATGTATGGGGTTTGAGTTCCTGCCCTGTTTTGGCATTGTATTTTGAGGTTGAGGGTTTTCCCATTTTATTTGAATTTTGATCCCAAGTGAGTCTTCGAGCTTGCCTTTTGATTTCATCCTAAGATGGCTTGCTTGTGTGGATTGGCATGAGATTTCGGTAAACCTTTGCAAAAAAATGAGTTGATTCCAAGCTTACCCTGCACTCCCATGTCGGAATTTTAGGGTTTCGTGCCTAGGGCATCACCAGGCCTTCTCGATTTATATTAGGGTGAGTTTCAAACTTAGGGATGTTCTGTAGAAGGTTCAAATCGAGCGGGTTTCAATTCCTTGGTTCCTCAAATTTGTGATCATTTGATCAATTTAAGTGAGGTTGAGAGAAAACGTAGGTATTCGGGTTTTCAAAGTCTTTGTGGAATTCCTTATCTACCGGAATTCCTCAAAATTCCATTTTCTTTATGTCTTCTCGGGATGTGCCATGATCCAGATTTCCCCAGTTTGTTCGTCGCCTTGTCATTTTCCCGAAACTAGGCTTAATCTGTAAAAATTGTGTTAGCTTTGCTAAAATCCATGCCTTCAGGATTTTCCCGAAAGTTCCTTGTCCCTTCATTTTCTCGAAGTTTGTGAATTATTTCTATTCTCATGGATTTTCGTCCCTAACGGATTTTCTCGAGATTTTGTTGAAAATGGAGAATTGAGGAATTGCATGAAGTTTTCTTAATGTTTATACATTTGATAGTCAACTTGGAATTATTTTAAGATGTTTCATACTATTTATTAATGATTATCAGTTGATTAAATGATTGTTGGATGCTTGTGTGCTTGTTTCGCTGGAATCTGCCTAGTTAGGAATTTCCCAAAATTCCTCTATGGCCTGGATTCTGCGAAAGGGCTGAAAACCCGAACTTTGAGATGATTAATTTTTATGAGGGTTTTGAGAATTTTTCTTATCATGGGACTTGTATTGAAGGTGAACTTATCTTTGTTGTTGATTAGTTTGCATTCCATGTGATCCTTACTATGGTTTTTTGTCGAATGCAGGTTGAATCAGGTAAGGCGATGACAAGTGGAACCAAGGGTAAGGTAGTGGATCCAGGTGTAGAGGGGTCTTCCATCTCTGAGGCAGAAAGGATCAAGATGGATATCAAGAGAATAATTCCAAAGAGAAAGATTACTTCCATCTGGTCAAGGGTAACTGATACAAATGTTGGATTGTGCGAGTATGAAGAGTTCAAGACAAGAATGGCAGCACAAAATCCCTCTCTACTAGCCAAGAGGACATTGGAATCAGGATTAGCACATGTAGCTGGGTTTCCTCCTATAGTGTAGTGTTATGAGTTGGTTCTTGAATGTGCTAAGCATTATGATAGAGGTACACAAAGGATAGTTGGTCCCCAAGGGAGAATTGTGGAAAATTTGAATCCTATGTCTATAGCCCAGACCTTTGACATGCTTGATAGGTCTCATGTGGTGGCTTTTGACATGGATGTGGCAAGGAAGTTTTATGAGGAGGATACCATCAAATCCCAATAGGTCATTAATTCTTGGTTGGAAAAACCTAAGTCCCACTTCTCCAAGTTGCCCAAGTAGTTGGTCAAACTCAAATTTAAGGAGTATTATGTTGTTATCACCCTTCTCAGTAGGGTGGTAGGCTTGAAGAGTACAGGAATGTTTGAGAATTGGATGCTTCATGTTATTTCTAGGATGGAACAAGGTATAGACTACCACTGGGCAAGCATTATAAGTGCCATGATTCATGAATAGATGTGTAATGTCCTATAGACTAAGAGTTTCACAATCTCTTACCTGTTCTATGCTCTAGCTAGGTTCCACCCATACAAGGGCTTGAGCACAAGGGGTACGTTTGCACAAGATGTGATTTATGAAGTTTACCCACAGCTACACCTGGGTAACTCGAGCTACAGAAGGGTGAATGATGCATTCACCATGTATATCACTAGGCTGCTCCAAGGTGCAGAGCATGTTTGGATTTCAAATAAAGCCAAGGAATTAATCAAGAGGTTTGGAGCTTGGTTTATCCAATTCCCCACCTTCTCATACATAAGAATTGATGGTTGTCAGAAGGTTCCGTATAGACTCCCAAGGTACCCTACAAACCATGTTGTACTCCTAGAGGTCACAAGACAGATATGTGGCTTTGATGTAATTGTGAAGGGGGAAAATCACAAGACTAGATTTGGGAATGACTTCCATTTGAGGATAGGCACTAGTGAAGTATTCCCTTCTATCAACTCAGCCCATGCTTCTGAGGAAGAAATGAGCACTCTTGGTTTCTCCTTCCATTCCAAGAGATCTAGATTTGACATAACCAGTGAAGCACACAAGAAGGCTAGCAGAGAATACAACCACAAGGATGACCTAGAGGACTACTGGGCCAACATTGGTGATGAATTTGAGGTCAGAAAGAAGAAGTTCTTTAGGTTACCATTTAGCTTGCTACAGTTATACAACATGAGGGTTGTTCCTAATTAGGTTGAGGAGGATGGGAATTTAATCCAAGGCCATAACTTTGAGGCTGTGAAGGATAATCCAATTAAAGAGGTTGATTGGATGGAGGAAAAGAAGATAGAGCTAGAACAAGTTATGACTCTGGTAATCAAGTATACCAAGCTTTTGCTCAAGCATAAGATGTTGGAATTGGAAAGTGAGGGTGTGCAATGCACCTATGATCTCATGGGAGACTTAGAGTCTCACTCTACATCTGAGGAGTCACCTGAATAGGATCCTAAAGGCAAAACCAAGGTGGGCTCTCCTTTCAAAATTAATATTAAGGATGTTCATGCAGAGGAGGTAGGAGAGGCAAAGAAACATAGAAATCCAATAGCTAAGAAAAGGAAACATGTCTCAAGGAGGAAGAAGGCTGAAGGAGTTGAGCAAGGAAAAGAAGAGACCAGTGTCCCCTCGCCAAAGAGAAAGAGAATTGCAAGGTTGTCACAAAAGGGGAAGGGAACTTCTAAGGAAGATGAAAATGTTGACACACATGTGGTAGAAGTAGAGAGCTCAGGAGAAAAGACATAAGTATACACCAGGAGGTCAAGGACTCCTTCTCCCAAGGACATTGCACCGAAAGGAAATGTTCCCATGACTGCTCCTATCACCGAACAGGAAGGCATCCCTCCTCATGAGACTGGCAATATGCCAGATGAACCAAAAGATTCTAAAGATTCCCAAGATCATGGAGAAGAGGAATTCCAGGAGGGTGATCTCTACAATGTCGAGGCTGAGATAGAGAAGGTCTTGTAGTCTCCTTTGGTGGCTTATGGGGACTCACTTGCATGAGGATAAATCTCCATAGAAGGAGGAGATACCAGCCAAGATTCCCTCACCAATACAAGATAAAGGGGAGGAGCATAGTAAAGAAAAGGAGGATTCAGTTAGGGAGATCCTCGAGGAACCAAGAATGGAGGAGAGTATACCCAATGTTCAATAGGAAGAAGCTGGATAGGACAAAGTATAATTAGAATCCATTGTTCTGGGCGGTTGGGTAAAGAATTGAAGAGCAAAAAAATTGTGTTGGATGATACTCCTCCCAATTGGGATGAACTACTGGAAGATATTGGAAAGGGAAAGACAAAGAAGAAAGTCAAGATCATTTGCAAGATTGAAATGGATGATGCGAATAATAGGGTAGTCCACATTACTACCCCTACTCCTAACAAGGATAGAGATGAGGTGACTAGAAAGGATTATAGAGTGCAAAATATCAATCTAGGGCATGCTTCGATGGAGCAAGACATTGAGGAGTATGAAGGATCCAGTGTTGTAATCCTTGGCAGATTGAGGAAAGAGGTACAAACTAAATCAAAATTGGAGAAATAAAATGAGAAACTTAAGAGATATTTGTAGGAGTTGATGAAACCCTTGCAATCCATCAGTTCTTCCTCATCTATTGTAGGATTCCTACCTCAGGAAACAATATCAGAGTTGGAAAGAATGAAGAGCACCACACATGCTACAGCCAGTTGGTTGTAGGGGGTGCAAACCAAGGAAGATAATGCTATCAAAGAAATCCTTTCGACTGGAGGAGATGTAATGAGGTTATTAGATTGGCTAAAAGGTGTGTTGGCTCAGGATAAGGAAGATGTAGATCTCTTGCTGCAAAAGACAAAGACTATCATGGAGTACACTGAAGAAAAGTTGATAAGTGAGGGAATTCTTCCTTCCTCAAGAATCGCAGAGGCTTGGGAATGGTTTGAAATTATGTAGATAAGGCAAAAAGCTTTGAAGAAGATATATAAATAGGGAAGGCAGATCGAAGACACTTTGACTGAGATCTACAATAAGTGTATCTCTTTCTTTGAAGTGATGACAGGGAGAAAGAAATTTTCTCCAAAGAATCTTAGCCTGGAGCAATTGAGAAAATTGTGGCAAGATGTATATTCTCCCATCAATGAGGGCCCTATCACTGAACATCAGTTGGATGATACAGTGACTTACATTGTAGTTATTGATAGGTATCAAGCAAATAAGGTATATTGGGATAATATAGTGAGGTATTCAAGAGATGATATCAAGTTCCTTGAGAGGAGAGCTATGGTTTTTCCAATGCCACCTATTGTTGACTTGGATAGGGTATTGTTGTTAGTGCAGGATAAGGTGGAGCATGCTAAAGACAAAGGGGGAAGTAGTTAATGTAATGCTACATCAGAATTTGTGCTTCCCCATTATTTTCTCCTCTTCCTTCACATACATTGGACCAATTTTTGTTGGAGACCCCAAGCCAACTTGGATGAAATTCGTGCATATTGCACATTTCATATTTTTTGAATTTCTCTTGGCCGACTTGTTGTGTAGCCATTTATTATTGTAAACCCTAATTGGGCTAACATATCTTGGGGGGTTCTCTATAAGTTTGGCATTATGCCTCATTTGTAAGGAGTTAGAAGAAGTAAGACAAATTTTACATTACAGTGAATTGTAAGAGCCAAAATTAGAGTTAGAGTTTAGTTTATCTTTTCAAGCAAGTGTTGTAACAGAACACTAGAATTGTTGCCACTTTGGATGATTTAGTAGGAGCAAAGACATTATGATTTGGTCCCTTTTTTGTGTTGAGTTTTATCTGGCATGGTTCTTGACGTTCTATCTTTAAAATTGCTTAATTTTATTTGATGTTAGATGATTTGATGGTGTTTAGGGTTTTATGCTTGAAGTGTTCACAACAATCTCTAGTCCATACTTTTTGTAGTTAGCTAATTTTTAGCTGCTTTGCAAAGTTAGCCTGGACTTAAAACTGTGATTAGTTCAAATATGAATGTTTGTTCATTTCAATTGCAATAGGGTTGTCTTGAATGAATATGCATGATCTGAAAATATTTAACACCTTAGAAGATTGCACTATTTATGTAAGATTAAAGATTTATTTGGGTTAAACAGGAATTATTTTCTGAGGGATTGGTCCATTTTGAGCATCTTATCATCTGCATTGTCAATCTTAGGGTTAGAATTAGTCTTATAATTATCTCATAAACCTTTATCTTTTGTTATTTCTTTTATTATCTAGGTTAGATTTAGGCTTTGAAGTATCAACATATTATTTAGATCTGATAAATTTAAGTTCAGTATTTTCTTGTAGTAAGGTCCCTTTGTGATTACCAGCATTTTCACATTATCTTTGAGTTGTTTTATTTTCATTGTCAAGACCTAACATTAGAGACCTTGGGGTTATCTCTTTTTCCATAGAGATCAACCTCTCAAGAGAGATAGGATAACTTTTATTTTATCTGAGTTGTTGTCATGCAGAAAACACCATCAACAAACAAAAGGGATATATACAAGCATGGTCATGGCTATAATTATGGCCGAACCTAGAAATTCATAAACTTCCATATTTTTGTAAAGGAAAAGCTTGAATAGCTTTTATTTAAGAGGGAAATGTATCATAAACCATAGAACATATCCCACCTCGCATGAATCTATGGAGGATTTCCTCATAAGCCATAGAAAAGCTTCAAAATTCTTACACATGGTTCCTCATGGTGAGTAGCATCGACACACAAGATCACAAAATCCATAAAAATATAGTCAGGCCCATGGCCTGAAGGCCATTCTTATTCATCGAATGAGGTAAAAAAGGCAATGAAATGAATATAGAAGAGTTTACTAGTATTTCCAGTGAAGGATCGACTACAAATGGAAAAACCCAAGCTCAAATAATGGTATCCAAAGTTCCAAACCCTAATCCCATGGTGGCAACTTGCAGAGTTCATTTCCCAGTTGGCTGAGCAAGAGAAATGAAATGTGAAATCATAGGGATCCAATGTTTTGTTCTTACGGTTTTTTCCCTAACCCTAATTCGACTTAGGGGATTTTCACAATGTTGTTTAAAATATCATTCCCTAAGTCTAATATCAGAGTGGCTGAAACATGTTGCTTAGGTCATCCCTTTTAGGGTTCATTTTAATATCATTTGCCTAAGTCTTTTAGGTTAGACATTTAATTTATGTTTCATAGTTTAAAATACCTTAGGGTACTTTATTTGGTTAATGTCTATGCCTTAGGAAAATTAAAACAATTGTATGCTTAGATACTATCATTTTTATCAATTTTATTCAAATCAATAATAGATATTCATCCATATGTTTTTATGATTTTTTGAAGAAAAAACACTTGTAATAGGCATCGATATGATTACTTTTTGCAAAGATTTCCTAGAAATCTTGAATTGCAAAAAAAAATTATTGGATTAAGATGAAGATAGGCTTATTTAGATTTTAAAACTGCAAATATTGTAAAAGTGGAGATAAAAGAAATGTTTTTATAAATTGCTTTGATCTCTTGCTATTTTAAGCAGTTTTAATGAAAGCATAAAAAAGTGGCCAATATCTTTAGTTTGATTTTTCTGGGCGAATTGGAGAAGGGAGAGCAAAATGAAGTTTCCATTTTTAGTTGCCAGCCAAGTTGTTCTTGATTTAGAGGCTTTTATGGATAGATCCTTTGGAGGTGATTAATTTCTATCTTTTTGGATACTTTTGAAGCTGCTTGGTGTCATCTTTTGGATCCTTTTTCCTAAGCTCGAAAATACATAATGGGTTACTTTTTCTGGAAAAGCAGTGAGACTTTTTTTTCTATCTTTGTATGGTTAAGGTCACATAATGTCTATAAGTTAGAGAAATCCTAATTTCTTTGGGGTTCAGATATCAGTTTCTTGCTCTCACACACATTCAGAGAGCTTTTAAACTCCTTTTTTACTCAGATTTTGAGAGCTATCACTCCTTTAGTTTAATAAAAATAGAAAAATTCTCCTACCTTATTTATTGTTCTATGCTTTACAATGGTGATTGGATGTGTTTTGTGATTTGGTTTGTGGATCTTTTTCATGTCTCATTGTTATAGGGTGTCTTGCATGAGTTGTATTTGATTCAGGTTGTGCCTTGTGTTTGTTTTGAGCCTTTGCACAAATCATCGTTGAGTCAGATGCATCATGAGATTGTGAGAGATAATTTTTAAAAGGTGTTGTGAGTGAGTTAATTATCAGAATCTTTCTAATGTTGGTTTATCATTGTAGGTTATAGGATTTGAATTACAACCTCTTTCTCTAACCCTTTCCTTTGCAAGCCATTAGAATAGGTGATTCATCAACGAGGAAGTCGGCCTTCTTTGAAGATTTGTTCTCATAGTGAGTAACCCATAACTTGAGAACGTTTCCATTTTGAAATAGATTGTTCAACCTTCATGTTCAGTTGGGTGCAAATCTTATTGCTAACATTTACATTGAATGATCTTATTGAATTGATGCTTAGTGGTTTAAGTATGCTTTATATCTATATGGATCAAGTGTAGCTAGCCTATACTAAGTCATCGATCACATTTTGGCACTAGAAGGAGGGCAATATCGATCGAATATGATGAATTTTTCTCTATATTCTCATTTTTCTAGTTTTGTAGGTACAACGATGCTTTTGGAGGCTACAACAATACCTTTGTCAGGAATCGCCATATAGCAACACCCTTTTCTATAGATTTAGTGATGCTTAATTAAAGCAACATTTCCCATTAAAACAAATTGCGACACTAATACATTTTAGAGGTATTGAAGATTTGAAAATGATGATGCCACCAAATAACGATGCTATTGGCATCCTTGTTTTATTGTAGAGTGACACTTTTTCTCACCAGAGCAACCTTTTTGAATTATGGCAATGCCTTTGCAAACAATAATTCTTTTTGTTGGTAAGAAAAAATAGTGACTAAATTTTAGCATGTGCTATAAATTTTTGATTTTATCTACTCTTTAATATGTCACTGACTTCTGGCTTCTTTTTTTTAGGATGATTGGTTTTGCAGATTTTGGCAACAAAATTTGAAGTGAAGGAGCATATTATCATTTCATTATATAATTATAACAAGTGTTTCGACACTTATGAGGAAATTATAACCCATTTATGATGCTTTATTTCACATTTTAGGACCAATCAAGATTTATTTTGGGTTTAAAATGAACATTCAAATTGCTTAAAAATGAACCCACATCATTATTCTTGTTGGTTTAAAATTAAACAAAACAACCTACATACTTCATTTGGTGCTTAAAATGAATTCATTATGCTTGTCAAGGTTAAAATGAACATGTGTCTGATTTGCTTGTGTATGCTTGTTGTGTGTATCCTCTCCCCTTGCGCTTCGTGTGATCTTGGGTGAAGAAAAACACACAAGTATACCTTTTCTTCTTGGAAGCGTCTATCCTCTCCCCTTGTTCCTTTTGGAAAATATTGGGTGATGAAAATAATTTCACTTCAAAACATGTGTTACCTTTAGAGAGCCTTCCTCCCAACTTGTGAGAGGGAATGACCCAAGTAGTACTTTCATTTTTTTTTTCTATAGAAATAATTGGTTGTGACTAAAGTCATTAACTAGCTAGTGTTGTGTTCCTATACTAACGAATGTCTATATTAGTATCCTTGTGATGCATAAAAATCCTTAGATATTTCAAAGGGTTAGGAGGCCTCTTAATTGAGTGAATCACCGCATGTATAGCACTAGTTTATCCTAAAAATTTGAATTAAAAACCTTTTTTGTAGTGGCTCATCATTTCCTCCAAAGTGTATTTTGAATTAGTGCATTGGAATAGCATTTTTCCAAGAAGTTACTTACCATGCCCGATGTTTGATTGAGGCAATAAAGAAAATATGGAAAGGACTCTTTTTCTTGGTGTGTCAAGACATTATATTTCCTTGACATAGTGTATATTTCCATTTCATCTTCACAGATTAATCATCTCTTAGTGGATGATAGTAATCCTGATAATAAATAAACACATGAACTAGGATTGTTCATACTTGTGAGTCAGTTTAATACTTACTTGGTTTCAAAACATTGCAAACATCAATGCTCTTTCTCAAAATTTCAAACCCTTTGGTCTAATTATGGATACCCTTTGAAAACCCCTGATATTGATGCTTTTCCTAAGGATTTCCATCCTTAGAAACTTCTAAATATTTTGGTTTACATCTCAATCCATATTTCGCAAAGTTAAACTAGGCAACTATGATCCTAACTTCATCCTTTTTCACAAAATGGACCTTGTGAGAGGAATGATGTTTTTGACATAGAAAATCAGTTTGAAACTTAAGAAAGATAAGTGTTTGTGGTAAAAATAAACTCATTAAGCAAGATAAATTGACAAATTGAACCCCACATGACCATTTGGCATCCGATCGCTCCGATTGAATAACCAAACCATACGCCCGCTATCACTCAACCAAACTTTGAACTAATTGAAGGAGAACAAATGGATATAATTAGTAGTTTGAGAAGATTCACTTTTAAAATAAATGAAATACTAATGCAGTCAAGAAATACATCATACATCTTAGACAAACAAGAGGAACAAGTTGATATTGTGGCCAGAAGGCCCATATTACCACCTCCCATGTGGCAATAAATATCCTCTTTTCATGATCTTGTGCTTCTCTAAATGATCTCTCACCAAATAAAAATCCCCAAGAGAAGGTCTAGATGCTGCTATTTCAAACTTAGACATCATAATGCAAAGTATATTTGGAGATGTATCTTAAGGAATCACCACAATTGAGATATATCAATAAGAAGACATTTTCTATGCTATTTAATGGATGAACCAGATCTACACATTTCACAAGAACTTCTCCTTAATCATTGAGCCCTTAGGGTTTGAAAAATTTAGAGGTATAGCATGTTTCTCACCACATTGGTCTTGCAAAACAAAGTTTCACTCTAGGTCAACATTGGGTCAAAATTTTCATCTATCCCTCATCATATTTCATCCTTCACTTCACAAAACTTCACAAACTCTTGAACACACTAATACTTTGGACTTAGACATCTATCAATCCAAACCCTGACTTAGCTACTTTGTATGTGAAATGAATCCTTTTACATGCATTTAGCTAATTTAGTTGTCATTTGTGGACTATTTTATTTTGAAAGTCACAAGTCTACCTTAAAGATTCACAAGCTCATTGACATATTTTATCCAAACATAAAACATCAAACTTATAGTAAAAAGTGTTGTCCCAAAACATTTGCAAAGATAAATTCCCACATCACTCACCTTTTTCATCTCCCATTATCACCATTACTCCAAAAATACTTAGAGTGTCCCTGTTACCAATATTTGAGTCAACTAGAGACTTTAAACATTACAAATATCAACATAACTCTCCCATAGGTGACCCATAATTTATGGTAAATACAAGATCACAACACAAGCTAATCATGGAAAAAAACCAAATTCACATTCACTTTAAGACATACCAATCCTCAAGAATTTGATCCATGAATTCATGTTACCAAATCACAACAACCCTTGTCTCCATCAGGGCCATATTAGATAGAAGACATCACAAACAACCCATTTGGACTTAATAAGGAAGAAATCATGGATTACAAAAAAGAACATCAGGCCTTAGAAAAATTAGCTCCAATTTCTTTATATTTTATTACACAACCCTTGACACAAGGCTTGAATTCATCCACCATTCAAATGACTCCATCACTAGGGCTACTTCAAACACAAACTCCTAGTATTACTACTATTCTTGCTAAGGACTTTGGCCACACTCTTCCATTGGAAAGCAACACACTTGTGGGTACCCTAAACACCAATCCATCTCAAAACACCACTTGGACACAAACATTTGGGACTCCTCCCACTCCCAAGAATCCTCTACATCAACATAAACCACTTACACTTCATGAATCCATGATAACCTCAACATATTGAGGACACTCATTTTCATTCATCCCCATAAGTACAAGTATTTCAATACCCTTATGCAAAATTGACCTTCAACACAACATGGGGCATCTTCATCCAATCCTCTTGTTAATGCATCCAACCCAATAGTTATCCAAAACACATCTATCCCATCTTCCATCAACCCAAATCAAAAAAATCCCTTGGTCAAAAACCCCATCAACCAAGGTAATACCTTGGCCAAATCCCGAACACAAGGAAATCCCTAAAACATCGGTTAAGGGAACCCTTTCAATCGATGGAATCAAGGTCCTAATATGGCATTACCATCACAATACCTAATGGCACCATCATCCTCTTTCCCCTCAGTCCCTCTCATAATGAAAAATCAAATGGGACCTCAAACTTACATTCCTCCATCCCAATCCACAACTAATCGATCCTGCATTGTAAGAACATGCCTTAGCTTTATATCAAGCACAATAGGCTTATCAACAAGCCATACAACAATAGCAACAACAAAAAGTATCTTTAGTAGCATAACAATAACAACAACAACAACAACAAGTAGCCTTAGTAGCACAAAAACAATAGCAAAAATAGCAAGAAGCCTTAGCAGCATAACAACAATAGCAACAACAACAAGTAGCCTTAGTAGCACAACAAAAAAAACAAAAATCCCAACATCAAGACCTAGTGTCCCAACAACAACTAGAAAAAGCACACCAAGTAGCCTTAGCAACACAACAAGCAACCCTAATATCCCAACAACAACAATTGCTCACACAACAATAGCAAGAAGATTTATATGATAACCCTCAACAAAAAATAATCAACCCAAACATGTTAGAGACATATACACCTCCACCACAATCACCTTCACAATCACCTTCACAATATCCTACACCACCATAAATACCATACAACACCCCATCATATCAGGATCCCACATATAATCCATCTACCATCCCACAATATGCAACATATGTTCCTCCACCAATTTTCCAAGGCAATGTAGCATCACAATTTAAGGTGTTAACACAAGAAATGTAGGATATTCATATGGGAAAAATGAAGAAGCCCCACACACAACAAAACCTATTCCCATATCCCTTTGACCAAAACATCACAATGGTATCATTCCCTCCTGGTTTTGAAGTCCCTAAATTTGATAAATAAAAAGGAAGAGTAATTCATATAGGTCACATCAAAGAGATTGGCATCATGTGTAGGAGGTCACCTACAATGATTCCTATTTTATTCACCTCTTTCCACAAAGCTTGACAGGCCCAACCATTGACTAGTTTTCTCAATTGCCTCCAGGTATCAAAACTTTCCAAGAAATCACCAATAAATTCATAGATCACTTCTTTAATCTAGACATGGAAATGAGCTTAGAAGAGTTGTATACTCTCAAGCAAAAAAAAGGAGAATATTTCACCAATTTCTTGCAATGATGGAGGCAAAGAGCTAGTAAGAGAAAGTGGCCCATTCCCAATGAACAAAAATTAAGGATCATTATCATGAATATGGATCTAGATCTATCCTTCCACTTGAATATGTAGCGCATTACCTCTTATGATGAGCTTGTCCCTAGAGCCCTTAACATCGAAAGAGCTCTAATCTCACAGGGAAATACCCAAGCTTACAAAGACAACTACCCATCAACCAATTCCAACTAAAAAAATCATGTTTGGGCTAAGAACAAAAATGTGACTAATGATGGCATGGTAGATGCTATGGTGGTCCTAAGTGCTCCAAGGAAAAACACCAATCAAATAGCTAACAATCAACTAACTGTGCAACAAACATCATCACCTTAAAACAATCAAGTCAATAACACTGAAACACAACAAAGACAAACTCCCAACAAAAACAACTATCCAAAGTGCAAATACACACAATTGTCAAAACCTATCAAAACTATCATGAAGAAAATAGTAGAGTCAAACTTAATAATGCTTCCCAATTTTAAAAACTACCAACAACCATAGGATAAACCACCCTAGTACAAAAAAAAGATCTTTGTGAATTTCACAAAATCAAGGGGCACAAAACATCGAACTGCATGAGGCTCAAAAATGTTATCCAAGATCTTATTGAAAGTGGACATATCTATCGAAGTACTAGCCGATAACTAGGATCTCAAGATATACAAGAACCCCTTGTCAGATCACAACAAAAGAAACAACAATGGAAAAGGTAAGGATTACATAAACGTACAACATGTCTATTCCAATGTGGTTGCTTCTTGTGATAGCATCATCACCATCATCACCATCAAAGGGCCTAGCACATAGTGTGGAGTCACCACACAACATATAAAAATCACCATCTAAGGAGATCCATCTCAACCTAGGGAAAAACCTACTTTCCAACACCAAACCCTAGCAAGTATAGTCTCCTAGATCATCTTAAGAAGAACCCTACACATATTTCTATGTTGGAACTATTCAGGATATCCCCACACATAGGGAAATATTAAAGAAGGCTTTATCTACATCATCCATCCCTGAGGATATTGATACAAAGAAGTTTCAAGCTATGGTAGGGCATATCACTAATCATCTTCTCGCCTTCTCAGAACAAGACCTACTAATAAGAGAGGGGGACCAACCACACCAAGGCTCTAGGTCATGGAGAGTTGAGAGTAGAGGGTTGCCCTAACTTACCTCTCTCTAAAAGGACAAGGATTGAGAATGAGGAGCATTATGTAGTACTTATCTCACTCTTTAGATCCGAGTTCAGGTTTAGACTAGGCGAGATGGTTTTTGGATTCAGTTCTATGTTTTAGAAAGCTCTCTCTAAGGATGATAGCACAATTATGGGATGACAACATGACACATTGGCATCTCTTAGATGTGTTGGCATCCGTATGGTCAAAAATAAATAAACATAGTAGAAACTACCCAAAAAAATTGCTAGTAGTCTAGCTAGTTAATCTAGATGGTAAAAATAGAATGAGAAAGTATAGGAAATAGATACTAAAATGATAAAGCAAGTAAATAAGAACTAGGGTGATGAAGATGATCTCATAGAAGTGTTAGTTTTCCAGCTAGCTCCATGCATACATCCTCCTACACACAAGAAAGAGGGAAAACTATTGGGGCTATATAGGGGGCCTTCCTCAGTTAGACCCCCATTTCGGTGTTTCCACCTCCATGAACAAACAAAAATTAATAGAGTAAAATATACAATAAAGGAGGGAAAAGGAAAGAAGAATCACTACAAACAATATTATGCTACTCAACCAAATCATAGAGGAGAGGAGTGAAGCATTACCACCTCCACTCAAAATCTCACTACCCATTGGAAGGAGAAAGAAAGCTACAAACTTGGAAAAGTCACCACTTCCACAACCATGGTGAAAGGAGGTCTCACAAGACTCCAAGCTTGCAACATTTGTAATAGCCTCACACTTGCAATGTGGAGTTGATAGAGTGCTACTTCTATTGTAATGTTCAAAAGTGGAATGCTAGAATGTTGCTTGAGAGTGAATAAGATGCTAGAGAGTGAATGAGATGCTAGAGAGTGTGAAAATAATTGCTAGAGCATGTGAAGAAATGAAATGAATGAAGGAAGAATTTTTTTGAAGGTGGGATGGGAAGAATCTACCATTTTCAGGGTCGATTGGTTGAAGAAGGATGTTACAATTCCACACCAATTGGGTGTGTAATGCCTCTACCAACTTTAGATGGAGGAATCCATTAGGGATGGCAGTGCACCATGTAGATGGATGTGCACCCTACATTCATCCCTAACAAATATTCTCTCACCAACATAAAGGATAGATGTCGAGTGGATGGAAGGAAGTTGGGTGATGTGGAATTTTTCCTTTAGAATTTATTTTCTAAGGTGAGGGTGTGTGAAAGGGGAATTTTCCTAAGGGGTGAAAATTCACTCATACATTTTTCCCCCACTTTAATGAGCATGAATATTGATGAGTGCTTCAGTAAAGTAGATCGAAGAATTAGTAGGGTTATAAATTTATACCTGAACCATCGAGGAAGCAGATCATGATCTAGCAAGCTCAAAAGTGTAAGATGGGAAAAGGACTCCACGAGTACTCTCCCTGGGGAGCTTCAAACAAAAGAATCCATAGCCCCATAAAACTATGAAGATGCACAAAGTACACTGAAGTCTCTCAGACCAATTATGGATAAATGCTATAGGATGAAAGTGTCTCACAAGCTCATAGACTTGCAAGGAGGCAACCCCCAAGATCTATCACCTGAAGGAAGCCCTATGAAGTAAGTGCCTTATAGGTTCGTAGACATACAAGAAGGTTACCCCCAAGATCTCTCACATGGAGGAATCCCAGAGATGTAAGCACCTCACAGGACTGCAAACCTGCAAGAAGGCATCTCCCAAGATCTCTCACATGAAGGAAACCCAGAGAGGTAAGTCCCTTATAGGCATGAAGACTTGCAAGAAGGTGACCCCAAAGATCTCTCACATGGAGGAAGCCCAGAGATGTAAGCACCTCTAAGGCCCAGAGACTTGTAAGGAGGTATCCCCCAAGATCTCTCACATGGAGGAAACCTAGAGATGTAAAGGGACTCCGTAGAGTCAGAAAGTGGCTTCACAGGCACACCTACGAAGTGACATCTTAATCCATAGACAAAACATGCAAGGAAACAAAAGACAACCACATAGGAAAACAAGCAGATGCTCATGCAAACAATCATTTTATTGGAAGGATTTCAAAGGGGTATCTCAGGAACCTTTCAAGAGAAAATGGGTCCAATCAAGGGATGCACTTTTTGAAAGTGCAAAAGGGATATTTTTTCTCAAATTAATTCATCATCAAGGAATTCAAAAGGAATAAAATGGCCCCTTGCAAGGGGAAGGTTGAGGTTTCTCCCATAGGAAAAGTCTGCTTCCTCCTTAGAGGAGAGTTTTCAAGCTGCTTTTTTATGAACCCATGATGAAGGAAACACATTTTGTTAGGGGTCCAAGTCAAGAATGCGATTTTTTGAAAAAGTTCACAAAGGTTTTTGAGAAAAGATTTGTTGGCAACAAATGTATTTTCTAAAAATCAAAGTATCATGAAAGAGATATTGTCACACATATAAGGGACAACCCAAGCAAATAAGAGATAAATATAAGCAAAGAGCGAAAGATAGATATCACAAATAGAGGACACAGTGGGATCTGGTTTCATAGGATCAATTCTTCTCATGCTTATTAAATAATAGGTAATCATGGTGCAAGGTGAAAGATCATCAATCCTCACTAGATCAAGAAGAAAACACAAAAAAAAAAGTAAAAATAAAAATTGGATCAACATGGAAGGGAAGCCTAAATTCCCCCCAACACTTTCTATTGTCCCCAATTTTCCGAAAATCAAACACAAACATGGAAGAATGATGATACAAATAGAAGAAGGTTCATGACATAAAATCACTCCTATATCCAAGTACCAACAAGGGTGACAAGGGTCATCTAGGAACACATAGCACAAGTATGGGGGAACACATTAGTCACACTCTTTTAATCTACATATAAAGAAGAGGCCTCCCCCTAACTATCATCGACCAAGAGGTCATCTACTTCCCAATCTAGATCATTATAAGGAGAAGACAGATGAGCTTGTAGTGGTGGAATATTAAGGGGAGGTGCTTCTAACCCTCCCACAAAAAGGGCCAAGGTAGAAGGCCTCACAAGGTCTTCCCCACTCAGCTCTTGTGAAGCTATGGTCAATAATTTTGTGAAGATCTCCAACAAGGCTAGAACTTTGTCCAGAGAGTGCACTTTATAGGAGGTCCATGTCATACCTCAATAGATAGAGATAATGGCACCCAAGATACATCGCTTGGCTCACTAAGTGACTTAGGAATAGTGACAAACTCAAGGGATGCTGAAACTTGCTTTGTCACCAAAATAGAACAAGATAGCACTGGATCATCTCTTGGAGAAGGTGGGCTCCTCTTATGCCCTCCATTGCTGAAAGGGCCAACTTCCACCTTTTTCTTTGTCGAGGGATGTGAACTCCCCATAGATGAGGAAAGAGGTGCATAGGAGGAGGAGAAAACTACAATGAACACTATTGAGGTATATGACATATCAATGGGTTTAGGAAATGGTGGGATGTCTAGAAGGGACATCAACAGGGGTGGCTGAAACAAGGGGTTGATAAAAAAATTTACCTTTTTGGGGCCAAGTGCATTCACACTCATAGTAGGAGCCAAAAGTGATACTAAACTCAATTGAATAAAATTAGAGGGGAGGAGAGAAGAGGACACAATAGGAGACCCTAGTACAGGGGCGGTCATTTCCTCTTCCTTCTTCTACAAAGCAGTCTGCTCAGCCGCCAAATCCTTTCACTGATGCTTGTGCTCATGTGCAAGGTGATTTCTGCAACTCTTTGAGTTAGATTGCAAGAGGTGTGAAGGGATGGAAGGCCTCTACTCATCCATAGGGGTTTCCACTATATTTGTTCCTCATAGAGGGATAGGCTCCTGAATGGGAGCAGGAGGAGAAAATTGAGAAACAATGGAGGGAGTCGGCTCTAGTGCCTCCGTAGTAGGCCTCTTCCAGTTTACTACTTTGGGAGTAGGAGTGGTGGGAGGCTGCAAAGGCTGATACATAGAGGGTTCCCCATGAGGACCCTTCTTTCTACCATATTGAATGGGCCTATGCTCTGTGGGTAGAACAAGAAGCTCAAATGTAGGAAACTTGGGCTTTCACCAAGTGAGCACCATAGGATTCTCCTGCAAGCATGAAATAGAATCTGATAGTACCGCTGTGGGGCAAGAGGAAGTGATAGGCTAGACCGCTAAAGTGGAGGAAGACGGGCCTTGAGATCACCTCTCTTCTTCTCTTTTTCATGCCTTGGCACCATCACTATCAGGTTTTAAGCAGGCCCTATGTGAGACAGCATAAGGAGATGGAGGGTACTTCACCTTAGGAATTAAGCACCCTTTCTTGTACTTTTGATATGTTCAATACAAGAGGTCATTCCTAGGCAGAAGGGAACCAATAGGTGCAGGAAGAAATTAATATAAGGAATAGCTATCACTCATGACTAGTGGTTTATAACCAATGTCATGAATCACATGCATTGAACACTCATGAATAAAACTCATACATTTATGCACAATTGAGGGAACTGTATTCATAGCTACTAGCCAAGGGATACCTAGCTTCACTCTGAAGATTTCAAACCCTAGGATTATGTCAAATAGCAGGTTTATAGACTTAGGTCCAACAAGGACTAACAAAATGATACTACCAAGGGGACATATCAAAATTTTGTTATGCGTACGGATGGTGCTCATAGGTGCATTATACTCATCTTTTTGAAGGAAGTTAATTAACATAATCTCCTCGATTATAATATTTACTTGAGACATCAGGTCAACAAGAACACCTATTACAGTGTTCATGTTGATTTGTGTAGGGATATAAAGAGGAGATGGTTCTCTCTTAAAACCCATCAACAGGTCCTACGAGGTGAAGGTTATACTTGAACCATTTCTCATAGGCTATGCATAGGGGTTAGGAAAATGCAAGAAAGAGACCATCACACACACTAAACAATACTTTCACAAAGCCCCCAAAGGTTCACAATCGAACTGTGACCCAATTAAGGTTTTGCAATGCAACACCTATAGAACCTTCCAACTATGCCTACTAGGGGTTGTAGGTTGGGTTGCAAGGCAAAAGGCCTCACAACACTCAAACCTACAATGCTCCTAGAACACGAGGAAAGGAGATTTTAGTACTACAGGATGAAATGGTTCACGTTGGGTTCACCAAAAATGTAAGAGAGGGGTACCAACCACACCAAGGCTCTAGGTCATGGAGAGCTAAGAGCTGAGGGCTTCCCTAACTTACCTCACTCTAAAAAGACAAGGATCGAGAATGAGGAGCACTCTGTAGTACTTCTCTCACTCTTTAGATCCGAGTTTAGGTTTAGACTAGGCAAGCTAGTATTTAGAGTTGGTACTATGTCTCAGACAACTCTCTATCTGAGGACAACAACGTAGTTATGGGATGACAACGCAATGTGTTGGTGTTTGTACCATCAAAAAATAGTAAACACAATAGAAACTACCAAAAAACCTACTAATGGCCTAGCTAGTTAATCTAGATGGTAGAAATAGAATGAGAAAGTATAGGAAATAGATACTAAAATGGAAAAGAAGGTAAATAAGAACTAGGGTGATGAAGATGATCTCACAGAAGCACCTGTTCATGAGCTAGCTCCATGCATACATCCTCCTACACACAAGAAAGAGGGAAAATTGTTGGGGCTGTATAGGGGCCTACCTCAGTTAGACCCCCTGTTTTGGTGTTTCCACCTCCATGGAAATCCAAAAAGCAATGGAGTAGCATATACAATAAAGGAGGCAAAAGAAAACATGAAGCACTACAAACAATATTATGCTCCTTGACCAAATCATAGAGGAGAGGAGCGAAGTGTTACCACCTTTACCCAAAATATCACTAGCCAATGGAAGGAGAAATCAAGCTATGAACTTAGAAATTCACCACTGTTGCGACCATGGTGAAAGGAGGTCTCACAAGACTACAAGCTCGCAATGGTTGTAATGGACTAACACTTGAAACATGGAGTTGATAGAGTGCTACTGCTGCTATAATGCTCAAAAGTGGAATGCTAGAATGTTGCTTGAGAGTGAATGAGATGCTAGAGAGTGTGAAGAGAATTTCTAGAGTATGTGAAGAGATAAATTGAATGAAGGAACAATATTTTTGAAGATGGGATGGGAAAAAGTTGCAATTTTTGGGGTCAATTGTTCAAAGAGGGACATTACAATTTGAACCCAATCAAGTGTGTAATGCCTCTGCCAACTTAAGATGAAGGAATCCACTAGGGACAACAATGCACCACACAGACATCTGCATGATGCACATTCTTCCTCGACAAATATTCTCTCACTGACACAAAGTATAGATTCCAAGTGGATGGAATGCAGTTGAGTGATGTGGATTTTGTCCTTTGTATTTGATTTTCAAAGGTGAGGGTGTGTGAAAGGGTAATTTTCCTAAGGGGTGCAAATTCGCTCCTATACACTACCATCGAACAGTTATCTCATAACCATGCTTTACACCTTGAGTTCATTATTCATAAGAACAAGGTTAAATGAGTCTTAGTAGATAGAGGTATCAAGAACTTAGGGTATTCAAAAGTTTCTATTGAGAAATGAAAGAGTGCAACTATCAGAGCATATCATGATCAAGAGTTGGTATCACAAGGTATCATCGCACTACCCATTCAAGTAGGGCCCACAATTGAAGAGACTACATTCCAAGTATTGGACCTTGATCTCCCCTACAACATCTTTCTTTGTCAACCATGGATCCATGCCCTAAAAGTTGTAGCTTCAACCTATCATCAATGTGTGAAGTTTCCTTTTGAGGATAGAGAAGTTACCATCCATGAAGATCTTAATAATTTTTACTACTACAAGAATCTTGAGGCCAAGTTTTACAAAATAACCTAAATCCCTAAAAATGATGAAGTGTCTACACCATCCTCCTCATTTTTTGACCCATCATCCATTGCATCTACCTCTGAAACAAAAACACCCATTGTGCAAAACATCCCTAACATCAAAGCAGTGATCCAAGATGATGGTTGTGCAAACTATAAAATAACAAAGGATACTTTTATGTTGGGATACTTACCTCTTTCTCTCAAAACTCATGGGAAACCCACACCTATCAACAAGGTGGTCAAAACAATAAAGATGGCAGCTACTACCTTCACCAAGTGGGGGGATTTGAAAAAAGATGTTAATGAGGAGGATTTCTTTAAACTACTCTATTAGGATGACCGACCCATCCATGTTCTTCCCATGGAAGATGACAATAAAGGCTTGCAGCTAATGAAGGGATGGGGCTATAACAAGACTGAAAAAATAGGACAAAATGACAATGGTTTACTAGAGCCCATTGTTCTTGAGAAAGTCCAAAGAATCTTGGCCTAGGATGTACTACTAGAAAGGTTACCCTTCTTGGAAAAGGTACTTCTGTTAAAAGGGTTGAGGCTTCCTCTTAGTTACCAACATCACGTGATAATACCCTAGGTCACTTCCCTCTCAATGCGTCTAACCTATTTGAGAGTAACTCTATTTTCATGATATCCACAACTTTCACCCCAAATGACCAAACCACCGAAATAAGCCTAGTATATCCCCAACTCATTGATTGGGATCAACAAGGACCACTAATTTTAAATTTATTCAAAAGCGATGAAGCTATCTCAAAATTCATGAGACTTCATGACAAGTTACCATTGGTAGAACACAAGGTTGATTTTGATATAGATCTATACATATGGGTGTACTACGAGGAGACGATTGAATCCTTCAATCATAAAATTGATGACATGTAAATAACATGTAAATCATTGAGTGAAAACCACACTATGGCACACTCTAATCCTAAAATAGTAAAAATAAAGGATGCATCTAAGGGTGAAAACCTCTTTGAGGTACCCAAGTATGAGGGATTCAATCTCCCCCTTAGTGCAATGTATCCAAAAAAGTCAACAGTGTTAGCAGGGAAGGCTACTCTAGTAAATGTCAAAACCGACGAAGCAACTAAAATAAATTTTTATGCCAAATCCTTATTGGATGAAGAACAAAAAAATCTAGTAGTGTTCCTGAAAGAGAGAAGAACAAAATTTTCATTGTCATACATAAATATACTAGGCCTTGATCTAGAAGTGGTTGTGCATCATTTAGAAATTTATCTTGAAGCCAAACCAGTAAAGTGGAAATTAAGAAAGATGCACCCTCAAATAGAACTCTTGGTGAAACTTGAGTTAGAAAAGCTTCTTGACATTAGATTTATCCAATCGATTGATTATCTTGAGTGGGTTTCCAACCTATTACTAGTCTCAAAACCCACTAGGGGCATCAAAATATGCACAAGTTTTATAGACTTGAACAAGGCATACCCGAAGGATGATTTCCCTCTACATAACATCGACATCATAGTGGATTTAACAACTAGACATGAAATGCTATCACTAATGGACAACTTTTCAGGCTATAATTAGATCTTGATCGCTAAGGAAGATCAACACAAAACTACATTCACTTGTCCATTAGGAACATATTATTGGAACACGATGCCATTTGGGCTAAAGAATGTAGGAAAAAACTATCAAAGAGCAATGTCCCTCATATTTCATGAAATGATCCACAAAATATTTGAAGACTATGTGGATGATATTTTGGCTAAGTCAAAGAAAAGGAGTGAGCACATAGAAGTCTTAGGACCCATCTTCGATAGACTTGAAGAGTATAAAGTACGATTGAATCCAAAAAAATGTGTCTTTGGGGTTACATTAGGGAAGCTTCTTGGCTATATCGTATCACAAAGAGGGATAGAAATTGATCCAACAAAGGTGAAATCCATCCTAGACATGGAACGACCACAAACATTAAATCATATGGGAGGGTTACAAGGAAGGTTGCAATCCATCAGAAGGTTCATAGCACAATTATCAAACAAGATCCACCCTTTCTCACATCTTCTCCATAAAGGAATAACTTATAAGTGGGATGATAAGTGTTATAAAGCTTTCCAGCAAATCAAGGACTACTTCTTCACACCTCCAATTCACATGTTGTTGATACTAAACAAACCATTGATCATGTATATCTTAGCAACATTAGCAACATTAGGTACTCTTCTAGCACAACATGATGAAAAAAATAGGAACGAGATATTTATTACATTAGTAGGACCTTGGTGGATATGAAATGAACTATTAATCCATTGAGAAAGCATTCTTGGTGGTGGTTTTTTCTTCAAAAAATTTTAGACATTACATGCTATCACATCAAATCAAGCTTATTGCAAAGATCGATCCATTAAAATACATATTATCCAAAGCAACACTCACCGGTCGAATGGCCAAATGGGTAATGATCCTAATTGAATTTGAAATAGAGTACATGGAGCATAAGGAAATCAAAGGAAAAGTAATCATAGACTAACTATCAAAAGCACCTATCTATGCAAGGAACCCTTTGATCTCTGAATTCCCTGATGAATCAGTGTTCCTTATCAATATAACCAATCAATGGAAAATGTACTTTGATGGATCATTCACCCAACATAGATCAGGGGTGGGTATTATTTTTATCACCCCTCAAGATGATTCCATCCCAAAGCCATACAATCTATCATTTCCATGTACTAACAATATAGCAGAGTATGAAGCCCCGATAACCGGTTTAAGCATAGCAGTTCAATGGAAAATACAAGAGATGGAATTCTTGGGGACTCATCGCTGGTTATCAACCAAGTCAATGATGACTACCAAACTAGGGATGTTAAACTCACTCCTTACAAGAGGATGGTATAAATTCTTAAGGACTTTTTCATAGATATAAATTTTGAAAAGATTCCTTGCATGAACAATCAAGCAACAGACATTATGGAAATAGTTGGATCATTGTTAGATATGTCACACAATGTCCTTCAATGTGAATTATTTGTAGAACAACTTCTTGTGCCAGCTTTCAAAATCTTATAATCTATATTTGTTTGTAATCATTGGTCTTGATTCTTTTTTTTATCATGATATATTCACTTACCTTAATAGAGGAACCCTCCCATCCGATATCACCTCTAATATTAAGAAGACCTTTGTTAAAAAGGCATCCTGATTCATGATCCTAAGTGATACCTTATACCTCCAAAGCATCGAGGGGACATTACTATGATGTCTCAACCAAGAGGAAGCCTTGACTGCCTAAAAGGAAGTACATGATGACATATGAAATTCCCATTCTAGTGGTATGAATTTAGCTAAGAAACTATTGAGGACGGGGTCCTACTGACCAACCATGGAAAGAGAATGCCATCAGTACATGAAGAAGTATTTCTAGTAACAATAGCATAGAGATATTATTCATGATCCAACTAAAGAGTTACAACCAATGGTCACACCTTGGCCTTTATCAGAGTGGGGGATTGACCCCATAGGATAAATTACTCCCACCTCATCTAATGGCCACAAGTTCATCGTAATAGCCACTAAATACTTTACCAAGTGGGTCGAATCCATTCCCATGCGAGGAAGAAAATTTCCAAATTTATCTTGAATTACCTTATGTATCGTTATGGTGTTGCACAATCCCTTATTTTTGATAACCGAACACCCTTCAAGAATCAAGATGTGAAAGAGATATGTCAAAGATTCAACACCCAACATTGATTCTCTACCCCATATTACCCCTAGGGAAATGGTCAAGATGAGCCTACAAACAAGACAAAACCTAAAGAAAATAGTCAATGAAGCTGGTCGTGACTGGAATCTATAGATAAATCCCACCCATTAGGCCTATCTAACCAGTATCCACATTCCTACAGGCACAACCTTGTTATCCTTGGTCTATGGATCAGAAGCCATCTTGCCTATCAAGTTCGATCTTCCCTCGCTATGAGTCTCATTGCAAAACCTAATCACTAATGAAGAGTATTAAGTATCTTAGCTAAATGAGCTAGAATTATTGGATGAGTTTCACCTCAATTCCCTTAATCACTTGTAATTATACCAAAATTGACTAAAATGGAGCTATAACAAGAATATCAAGAGTCAATCTTTCTAGGTAGGGGATCTTGTTCTAAAGTAAAATCAGAAGAATCTTCCATATCAAAGGAAAGTTTGAGCCTAACTGGTTAGGCCCATTTGTTGTCACAACAAGCTATGAATCAAGAGCATATCAATTATTAATGCTTGAAGGTGAACCTTACAAGAACCAACCAATATTCTGCATCTTAAGAAAAATTATGCCTAGGCTTGAAGGGTATAAATTTCAAAAATACCAAAAAATAAAAAAATGATCAAAAATCCAAAAAAAGAAAAGAAAAAGGATTGAAAATAGTCAAGAAAAAAATTATTCTCTAGTGAAAACCACTTTGGTGGCGCTTTGGGCAAGTACCTTGGTGAAAAATTGGAAAATAGGTACCTTGTGTAAATAAATCACCTCCATCTATCTTTGGTGCTTTATCCTATCATTATTTGCATCATATTCATCCATTGCATCATTCATCCTATTTATTCCATCACCCCTCCATGTTTGTATCATAGCTTGATATTGTGAATTATCATATCCCTTTTAGTACTACTTGGCATATTCCTAAGGTCAGCTTGTCCTACCTATATCGAGGTAGTCTATTGCATCACATTGAGGTAAATTCATTATGGATCAGATTGGGTTCTTGTATGTCTTAAGGGTATTGGAAATCTCATCGAAAATCCCAAAAACATTCATAAAACCTCATCAAAATCCAAAAACATCCAAATCTTGTATAATCAAAAATCCCAAAACATCCAAAATCTTGTACAACTAAAATCCAAAAACATTTAAAAATTATAAAATCAAAATCCAACACATCCAAAACACATCAAAATTCCTAAACATGTCAAAACATCAAAAATCCAAAAATAGTACGAGTCTATGAGCTTGAATGTAGGCAAGGCTATCACTGATGTGCCCCCAAGACACCCTAGGTCAATCTTTAGGAGTCTATCATAATAAACTCACAATCCATCAATTGTTCATTTCTCATTGGCAATAAGTCAAGTCAGTCGAACTACTTGGTCTTTGCATTTAAAACGTAGGCAAGGCTCATCTTTGATAAGCCCCGAGGCCCCTAGAATAGTCTTTTAGGTTAGGTTCTTAGTCAAAATCTCAAAAAATTCCCAAACATTCACAAATATTGGAAAACCCCTTAACATTTTTAAATCTCAAAAAACCCCTAAACATTCACAAATCTTGGAAAACTCCTAACCATTCACAAATCTCGAAAAAACCCTAAAAATTTGCAAATCTCAAAAAAACCCTAAACATTCACAAATCTTGGAAAACCCCAAAACATTCACAAAATCTCGAAAAACCCCAAAACATTGGAAAACCTTACAAAAACCCTAAAAAGCCTCAAATAATGGAAAACCAAAACATTCACATAAACTTTCAAAAAGACCAAAAACAACCTCAAAACATTTTCAAAATACCAAAAACATTGAAATATTCCTAGAAAATTCATAACCATCCATCTCATTTCACTTTCACCCATAATATCCTTCATCCATAATAAATCAATCTTCACCTTCAACCTTTGGCAAAACAAGTAGAAAACAAGTGTCACAAGTTGTAAAGTGAGGACTTAAGTGTCAAAATCTAAAGTCTAGATCATAGGTAAACAATTCAATAGAGTTTGTATCAACTGCCTATCATACACCTAATCCTAATAAAATCATCTGATAAACTATCTTAGGATACATCCTTCCAAGAATGGACATCAGCATCATAAATCACCTTAGCTATATCAAAAATCTGGCAAGAGATATAGATAAGATTGACTATTTTTCTTTGATCTTTTCTTATGATTTATCCTAGATTGACCCATTCTGATGACCTCTTGATGATACCTAAACAATTTAGAGAGAAAGGAATGGGGCATCGATCATTATCTTTTTTGTTGTTCTTGTGGGCATTCTTGTAAAATAATCTTGGTGTATACTTGCTTAGTTGTGTGTAGGGAGGTGGATTGGAGTACATTTCTGACCATTGTGTATGCTTTCATTCGATATATCTAAGATTCTAACCTACATTTTAATGAAATTTCTCATATGTCAAGATGTGAACAAGAATTATCCTATCTGTTTGCAAAGTCAAAGTCCATTACACTAGATATAAGACCATCCTGGTTATCAATACCATGATGCATCGTGTCTATATGTTATATCAAACATAAGGAATGATAGAAAATCTCAATCCTTAGATATGAGCAAAATCATTATCACTCTCATCACCATATCTAATAAAGTCTCGGTGGATCATCGACTTGTTGGAATTTTTGAGTCAATCTTCAAAATTAGTGGTCATTCATTTTATTCTTCTATCTTCTTTCCACACTAGCCTGGTATCATGACAGTAAAAAAAACATCATTCATCCATCGTGCATCCACAAAATTATCAACATGCATACATCTCACATTATCATAGCATATCATAATAATGGTAAGCAGAATTCATTGCATCATCATGATCATCATTTAAGTTGTATTGAATAATATAGTTTTTCATTCTAAGCATCTTAATACATTGCATTCTCATTCATAAACATCCATATCATAAGAATAAACATAAGCATCATCCATACACATACACTCATCATCATGCCATTATAAATCTCATGGAAAGGTACACAAAAAAATGAAATGCATCCATCCATACATCCTACATAAGCATATCATATCATATGCATAACATCCATCCCATAACATTGCATTTCATACACATTACATCATAGAGAATCATCACATGTCACATAAATAAAAGAAGTGCATCCATCACATTTGCATCCATACATAAATATAACATCACATCATGGATCCACAAAGCATAATATTTACATCCATAAAGCATGAAATAAAGGTGAATCACATCATAAATCCATATCATCTTATATATATATCAAAAAATTACTATCATGGTACAATATTTGAATCGGTGTGTGTGAATATCATCAAAATATACAATATACAAGAGGCTATAAAAAATGAGCCTATGAATGTTTGTATAAATAATCAGGCTATACAAAAAGGTGTCTACAAAATCAAAGGATCTCTATCCTTGGTTGCCTATGTACCCATCTCCTAGATGATCTAGATGCCTAACAAAGGTGGAAGCACTCAGTTGTACCTAGCTCTGATGCTCAAAATCGAGTTGCCTATGGTGGGGAGGGATGTTTCTGTAATACAAGGTTTGCCAGTATGCCACCTCCTCCCTCATTGTCTTGTATAGCTGCATAGACACTATCTAGAAAAATAGCCCCTATGCTTGTTGAGACTACTATTGAGACAGAGCCTCTAACTGCTATCACTAGCCAACCTCCTATGCCAACTGAGCATCAGAAGTCTATGTGAACTAGCACTCATGATCCCTCTCAAATGTAAGTATTATAACCTACTTTCGAGCCTGATCTCGCTTAGTTGTCACAACTTGTAGCTACCATTGCAACCAATATATCTCTACATCTTGGGGATCTAGCCTTGATAGTGGTTGTTTAACTGGTGGCTATTGTACTAGTGGTGGTTGTATAGGTGGTTGTTGGCATAGTGGAGGTGCATTGGGGACCTGTTCATCATGTTGCTAGCCATCTTGATTATCTTGTCCTCTCCCCTATCCTCTACCCTACCCATCTGGTCCTTTGCCTGGCCCTCTACCTTTCCCATACTATTGTTGGCCTCATCCTCTACCTACTCCCCTTCCTCTTGACCTCTCTTGTGGAGTTATGCTCACTGGATCTGTAAGATGGGGAGGGGGTACAAACCAAGCATCATATGCAGGAGTAGTCTGAGCATTGGAATTCCCTTGATCATAGGCCCATGGCCTATCAACCATCTATTTAAATCCCTCAATAACCTCATGAGGACGTATCGTGTGCCCCAAATTCATCTCTCAAGATGATCTTGCAAAAATGGTCGTATATTGATCATCAAGCCTGGCCTACCTCTCCCAAACTATCTAGCTACCCTATGCAACAAGTACCACTCGATCATGCACTCGAATCTAATATACTAACACTATTTCATCCTAAAGCCCATCCTCTTTTCGCTTAATTGATTAAATTAGTCTAGCTATTTAATTAATTGCATCATCTTCATTTATTAATCTAATTGACCTAATTAGGTTAATTCACCCCCTTTTGCACTAACTTTTCATCTTGTTAAATTGGATAAATTAAATTCTCTAATTTAATCGCTAAGTCCTCTTATTTAATTAAATAACCCTAAAGCTATTTACTTAAATATCATATTACATCCCCCTTTTTCATTAAATCATTTATTTAATGAATATCATTTAATTCCTCTAATTTGCATAATTGAAACTTTGTTTAATTATCAAATTACTAATTAAATCTAATCCTCCCACTTGCAAGGGAATATTCTTCCTTTGCACATTCCTCCAAAAAGGGAATATTCTCATGGAATATTCCTTCCCCTTTGCACATTGAAATTTGGTTTTAATTAACTAAATGCTAATTTTCATCCAAAAGGGAATATTCTCATAGAATATTATTTCCCTTTGCACTCATTTAAAAAAGGGAATATTCCTTTTTGAAACAAACTTTCAACAAGACTTCTTGTGCAAGTTTTAATAGCATGTTTGTTTAGATGAATGTAAGCCCTTGATTAAATTTCATCTTGCATCCTCAACCCTTGATGGGAATCCATGATCCATGCCTCCATCTTCCTTCCATTCTGACCATTGATTGATCCTTTTGATCTTGGCTATCAGTTTCATTTTGCCTATCCTATAAATGGAGCTTGCATCTATTGAATAGGGATCTATCTTTTAATAGTAAACTTATGTTGTTAAAATCACTCTCATCTTGTACTCACATTTTATGTTTTAAAAACATTTTAGGTCATTTTACATGCATATTAGCTTAGAACATCCATTAATGACTTCCATGGTAACTTAGTTGCATACATTTAGCATATTTTGAAATTAAGGTTTTAATCTTTTGAATCTTACATACATTTAGAATAGCTTTGCATACACTCATATCAATCATCCTAGCATTCATCATTTTAAAATAGCTTTCATCATGTTTTATCACACATCTCTCATCGGTTTCATTGATTCTCTTCAATAGAATCGATTGAAACAAGCTCATTATCCAAGGGATTGGGAAAGGGTCGCCATTCCACATCAATGTGACACCACTCTGCCAATATGATAAGTTTCAATGGCTTATAATAAATGTTTTTGAAGCTTTCGTATTTTAATATATTAGTTTTAATGGCTTCTTAGCTTAGTTTACATTGAATAATCTTATTGGATTGATGCTTAGTGGTTTAATTATGCTTCGAATCCGTATGGATCAAGTGTTGTTAGCCTATACTATGTCATAAGTCACATAACCCATTAGTGAACTTAGCTACTTGTCCCTTACAATGGAGGATTATTCCAATATCTTGCTGCAGTTTCAGTGCCTATAGTTATAAACAACATACTCAACCCTCCATTAAACCAAGTATTAAAACCAGAACCTAATTCTCTTACACCTCCACATAATTTTTATCTTGTGGGAATGGGTCACCCATCAATGCAAAATTTATTTCTAAGGGGATCCATGGGTGGACAAGGAGCAAGCCAATTGGGAGGGAAAATATAATCGAATATGAAAAAAATGTTATTGTGGGTAATTTGTACGATAGAAGACCTTTACAACTTGATAGGTATATAAAGTTATATTTTACTGATATACCTGGTTATCCTAATGTCATTTCTAATGAGGCAAGTTATTCTCTAGTCAAATTTTGTAGAAACAATCATCTATGTGGCAAAGAACCACTTAAAAAAAAAAAAATTGGTTGATGACAACTTTGAAGTTAAATATGAATATGTGGTGATGAAATTATTCATTTAATCTTTGACTTATGAAGCCAGGAATTGGTACAAAAGTATTAATAATGCAAGTATTGGAAACAAAGAGTTCAAAATGGTTTTTATAGAGAAGTGTGGAGATTAAACTAACCCTAGGTTCATTATTAATGAATTTACTAGTATTAGTAATTGGGTTAATGAATTTTCTTATTAGTTTAATGCAAGATTCATTAGGGTTATGAATAGGATTCCCCCATACATGAGACCTAATGAACCTATGTGTTTAGTGTTGTATGATAATACATATGATGCCAAACTGGGCTATGAATTAAGGGATAAGGGACCTCAAACATTAAGAGATGAATTCAAAATCACCAACCAGATTAAAAAACTGGTAAAGTGCACAAAAGAGATGATGTGAAAATATTAAAAAATACTAAAAGGGTCTCAAATAAAACATATCCATCTAATTACAAGCTTGATAGGTTCATGAGTGCCTAAAAATATTTAAGCTATAAAGTTACCAGAAATGAGAAGGGTTTATCCCATGAAAGACCTAATTACAAAAATAAGATAGAATTCCTAAGTTGTCTAACCAGCCATACAATGCAACTTCACATAATGTCAAACCTATCTATGGAAACCAAAAGGTTTCATCTAGTAGAGAAACCCTTGGTCCTCTAAAAATTCCTTATGCAAATTTTGTAGAAGACAACCATTGGTGCATGGCCTGTCAATTTCCTCAATCACCTATGCAATGCATGGTTGCTCAATCCTTTGAGGATTTTTTTAACACATGTGATGATTATAGTAGCACTCATGATGATGAGAATCATGAAATCAATATGTTACCAAAAAGGTTGTGTTCTAAAAGTGAATATATTCTTCTTTTGATGAAGATGGTACTTAAGTAAATAGAGTTCAATCTGATAGCCTTTCTAGAGAAGAATTTCAAAATGAATATAATAGTGGTAGATATCTCACTTCAATATGGGATGTTGTTGTTAATAAAATGGTCTGCAATAGTTGGTGGTAGCATGTAGTTAGACTTTTCATATGTCATGATCCCTATCATGGAAATAATGTAATATTAAATAGAGAAATAATATCTCCTACTTTAATTGAATATCTAGAGCTTGATTAGGGGGTTTTTTTAATTAGCACTAATATTGAAAAATTCATAGTTGAAATGCCTCAACCTAAGAATAAAAATCCAATACCATTAGCCCAATAATTTCAATAAATTATTCAAAATAATGATCCATGGTCATTGTACATTGATGGATCATGTTCAAATTAAAGGAAGGAGTAGGTGTTGAAGTTAATCTTATATCACCAAATGGTAAGTCCCTTAAGTATTCATTATCCCTAAAGTTTGAATGTATAAATATTGTACTAGAGTATGAATTATTGCTTTTAGGACTTAACATGATTGTCAAACATAATATAATAAAATTAGAGTGCTAGGGGATTTTGATTTAGTAGTGTCTTAAGTTAGAGCCAAATATTTTTCTAAAATAAATAGGATTAAACAATATAAGGTTGTTGTATGGGATACTATAGAAATGTTTGATGCATTTTCTATAGATTAGATTCAGAGATAAAAATGTAATGGTGGATATCCTTGCCAATATAGCTCTCAGACCCAATGATATAATTTTTTTTTTAATATCCAAAGTAGAAGTGAAATCCAAACCATCTATTCCTAATAATATATGTAATTGGAAAATGTTTAATGATGATGAAGAGTTTCTAAATTTTTTGTATTGTATAGATGAGTATCACAATCAAGAGATTGATGTCCAAAGTTTTGTTGAGGTTTTGGATGAAAAGGAACTTTTTTTGGGAGTGAAGTGATTCAACTAAAAAAATAAAGTCCCAAAAGGTTAAGTTTCATTAGAAAGAGTTTTTGACAATTTTGATAGGCATATTGCAAATCTAACCCGCATTCATGAAAAGGATATTGAAGAGATCAATTTGGGTATGGAAACCTCCCCTAAAAAAATTTACATTGAGAAGAGGTTAGACCCAAAAATCAGAACTATACTTATTTCTCTGCTCAAAAAATATAAGCATGTTTTTGCATGGTGTTATGATGATATAAAATTCATACAAAGAGGACTTATTCTAGCATTAAATTACTCTTAAACCAAATTCCAAGCCCTTCAAACAAAAGCAAAGACCTATCAACCCTACTTTGGCACCTAAGATACAACAAGAACTTATGAAGCTCGGGGATGGGGGAATTATTAAGCCCATTGGACATTCCATGTGGGTTTCTAATTTGGTGCAAGTAATGAAGAAGAATTGAGACATTAGACTATGTATTGATTTTATAAATTTAAAGTATGAAGTATTGCTTTTAGAACTTAACATGATTTCCAAACATAATATAATAATATTAGAGTGCTAGGGGATTTTGAGTTAGTAGTGTCTCAAGTTAGAGCCAAATATGTTTCTAAAATAAATAGGCTTAAACAATATAAGGTTATTTTATGGGATACTATAGAAACGTTTGATGCATTTTCTATAGATTGGATTGGGAGATTAAAAAATGTAATGGAAAATATCCTTGCCAATATAGTTCTCAGACCCGATGATATAAATTAATTTTGAATATCCAAAGTAGAAGTGAAAACCAAACCATCCATTCCTAATAATGTATGTAATTGGCAAATATTTAATGATGATAAAAAGTTTATGAAATTTTTGCATTATATAGATGAGTATCACAATTAGGAGATTTATTTCCAAAGTTTTGTTGAGGTTTTGGATGAAAAGGAATTTTTTGGGGGGAATTAAGTGATTCAGCTAAAAATAAATACTCCCAAAAGGTTTAGTTTCTTTAGAAATATTTTTTTATAATGTTGGTAGGCATATTGCAAAGGTAACCCCCTTTCATAAAGAGGATATTGAAGAGATCAATTTGGGTATGGAAACTTCCCGTAAATATTTTACATTGGAAAGAGGTTAGACCCAAAAATTAGAACTATCCTTATTTCTCTACTCAAAAATATAAGCATGTTTTTGCATGGTGTTATGATGATCTGAAATCATACAAAGAGGACTTATTTTAGCATGAAATTCCTCTCAAACCACATTTCAAGCCCTTCAAACAAAATCATAGACCTATCAACCCTACTTTGGCACCTAAGATGCAACAAGAACTTGTGAAGCTCAGGGATGGAGGAATTATTAATCCCATCAAACATTCCACGTGGGTTTCTAGTTTGGTGCAAGTAATGAAGAATAATGGAGACATTATACTATGTGTTGATTTTAGAAATTTAAACATACCTTCATTAAAATATAACTACCCTTCACCCAATATGGAGGATGCTATAAAAGGTAACTGGTTGTGAGCTATTTTCAATGATGTATGGTTTTATAGGATACAACTAGGTGAAGGTGAAAGAATCAAAGCAATACAAAACTTCCTTCACAACACCTTGGGAAACTTATGTGTATGTAAGAATGCCTTTTGAGTTGACAAAAATTGGTGAAACATTTAAAAGAGCCATAGATGTTGATTTCTTTAATTCTATAGATATCATCAAGGTGGTATACAAGGATGACTTAACTACCTTATCCGAAAAATATTAAGCTCATTGTATGCATCTTGACAAGGTATTTTCTAGGGCTATTGAATATGGCATTTCACTAAATCTAAAGAAATGCATATTTGGGGTAACAAAAGGAAAATTATTGGGCCATATAGTATCTAAATATGGAATGTGAATTGATCCAAAAAGAGTTGCATGTATTGAAAGAATCCCATTGACCAAAAATGTTAAAGGAATGTAATATTTCCTTGAGTAGGTTAAATTTTTCATCATATTTATCATAAATTTTTAGAGACAACTAAAATAATCTCTAGAATTTAAAAAAAGGAGAATCAATTCCTTAGGGAGATGAGGCTACACAATATTTAAAGAACATTGGATGAAACTTATCATTGTCCATTCAAGTTAATTTATTTCTCAATTTCTTACCTTACCTTAATCTTTTGTCATTTATTTTAATCAAATATTTAGATAATTTTAAATCTTCAAAATGTTCAGATCTGCTAAATTTGATGTAACATTGGATAAAATACAATGGATCTAAATTAAATGGTTTTAAGAAATGTGTCAAAGATAGATATGAATTTTATATAATTTTACATGTATTTGAGAGTACATTTTCTAGGATTCTAGGTTATAAAAGACTTTGTATTTAACTGATCACATAGACCACTAAGCTACCCATCATAGTCAAGACCTAGCTATAAGGTAACTTTGAAGTAGAGACTCTTACTTTTCAAGAGGAGTAGTGATATATTGCTACTTAGAGTTGGTTGTTCCAAAACCACCATAAACATATCCTTAAGGAAATTAAGGTGTACTCTTTCCTCCATCTCTATTGAGATTTAGACATTACAAAATATTTCCCCAAGGGTTTGAGATATGGTAATATATTTTTATTACCTTCCTAGTCGACTATGCAGTTAAATGGTCATCTCACTAATCATTCTTTAGTAATTTCTTAGTTGCATTCCTCACCAGGTAAGCGCACACATTTAATGAAACTCCCAAATCATAAATCATATTCATGCATTGATCTAGGAACAATACTAAATATGTCTCTTGGATGCACATATTGTATGATCCTTGATACAATTTTTCCATTATTTTTTGTGTGTGTACATATGTGTAACATGTGAAATTTTTACCAATAAATATTCTTTTAATTTAAAAAATTAAAATGTGTACTCAAGGAATTTGTTACTATAATGAGGTTTAGGAAGTTTCTACTAATTTTTTTTATAGACAACCAGATTTTAATAATTGGGGTTTCACATTCCGCTCTAACATCTTTTGTTCAACATGAAATGGATTCTAGTTAAATGTGCCTCAATGTTGTTGTTTTCTACATAGAAAAACACTTTGGAACCTCCCAAAAATTATCTAAAATTTATTATGGATAGGAAAACAAATTCTATGGCCTATAACATTTGTGACATTTACACTAATATGCCCATTAGGAATATCTAAATTATGACACATTAAACCTAACTTTTTGCATAGTTATTTGTCCTTGAATGCCTTTATCACTTTATATATTTTCCTTCTCCCAAAAAAATCCATTAATCATAAGAACAACACATTCTCCATATTCAAATTTCATTATATTGTTAGTAGATACCAATGAAAAACCTATTTCAAGTAAAAAAATGATGCAGAGAAAAGAGGATTCACAACTCAACATTCCATCCACTTGAAAACTTTCATAAAATTATTCATCTCCAAGAATGATTAAGTGCATTCTAGATCACAGTGTAATCATTCTCATAACAACCCACAATTCAATGTAATGAACAGTCATTAATAACTTCTACAAAACAAAAAATAAAGCCAATCGCTTCAGTGAGATTTCCAATACCATAATTTCAGACCTCCCTTCCAATATTTGTGAAGATCCAATGGTGGAAAATAAAGTTATTGCATTTTCCCCAAAACTGCAAACCCTTGGCAGTGTTCAAAACTGCCATCACCAAAATTGTCATAACTTACTCAATTTTTAATTAAAATTGATGAGACTTGAAGAAAATGAAACTAGATTCACATATCTAAAATTTAAAAAAAAATTTACATCATTATTTTATCTTTGATATGTGCCATTCTCTACAACATCCTGCAACTTTTAGAGAAAATAATCCCATAGGGTTGCCAATGGTAAAATGATCATAACTTTCTCCAAACTCAATGAAAAAATACCAAACCAATTGAAAATGAAAGCTAGTTCATTATTCTATCAAAAAAAAAAAATTTCAGGTCTTTAAAACTTCATACAAAACCATACCATATAAAACAACAGGGCAGAACATTGGAAATTGCAGAAAACTTCATGCCTTCCTTTTAAATTCTTGTTCAAAACTACATTCCACCCCCTATTTCGACTTGGAGGCCCATTTTTATACTTGAACAATCAAGTTATTCTCCAACCAACCTAAAACTACCATTGAAAAACTTTTAACAAACTTTTAAAAAGTTGTTATTTAACAAGAAAAGTTGTTATGACAACATTTGACAACTTTTGACAATGTTTTCATTTTTTCAACCAAATGACACCAAACCTTCATCAATGAATCCAAATGATTTAAAACATATATAAAATGGATCATTCAACCTTATTACATGATTAAAACACCTAATCTAATAAATTTATACAATATGACCTCATGGAGGCTTGAAGGAAAATAGGTGCTCCTGCACCAAAAAACATATCATTCATGTGTATAAGAAAATAAAAATTACTAAGTTGAGTGTTTGATGTTTGTTGGTTATGTTAGAGAAAAATATAAAATATATTACATACTTCATATTTTGAATTGTTAAAGCTAACATAATAACATATGTATTTTAGTGAAGAAACACACTATGATAAATTTCATGTAATGCTAGTTCATATTTATAATATATAACATAAAATTTCTAAAACTATGAAGTTACCAAGAAAATCTATAGTAAAAAATATGATTAATAGAAAATAATAAGCCACACAAATAGTTAAAAATAAATATCACTATTAAGTATCACGTAACATGAACATCAATAAATACTATTATGCAAAGAAATATTTTGAAAATTTTAGTTGTGCACATCTACAACTTGTTTTCAAAAATCTAAACACATTATAAATTCAAAAATATTGGATCATATTACACCACAATTTAGAAATTCCTATGCTTGCATAGTTATTCTATGGGATCATAAATATTGTATTATCCTCTAAGGTATTGTCGAGGTGATATCTATAAGTGGTTTTTGAAATATTACCTAGGTGATAGTTATGTTTTGGTACATCAAGGTATCATCTGAGCAATAGATATCATAAGGTCCTCTCATGCATTTCCTAAGAAATAAACATCTTATAGAAAACATATTTATTTATTAATTATTTACAATATCAAAACTATGATTTGGGTTATAGCTTCTTAATAGTGTAAGAAACACCTAAAATTTCTCTACTCGATTGGTCATTGGTTCTATTATAAATACTTAGATTTTTATTTTGACACAAATAAAAAATTATATATAATTTGATATACTTTGGCATGAACTACAACAACAAAAAAAATACAATATCAGAGAATCTTAATTTAATTATATGAAGGTCTTTGATTCGTTGCAAATTTGTAATCTAAAATTTATTACATTTAGAATATATGTTTGTTAATAGATCACTTGAGAGTAAAAATAATCAAGTAGTAAAGTACTAAAATGTATATTAAGAAAAAATAAAATGAGTAAACTTTAGGAGAAAACAATATTAAACTGTAGAGAATATACATGTTTGGTAAGGGAGGAAAAATATTTAACCATATACTTTTGGAGGTGCATCTTGAGTTGTGTGTTGAAAAATAATAAAATTTGTTTATATTACATTCTAGAATTTAATATATTTAAAAATCATATCAAACAAATGAAACAAATTTATTAGCATTACATAATGTTAAATGTATGTGTAGGAACCTAAAATTGTCTAATGCATCACACATTCTCCTAATTCACCATTTTCTCATCATTTTGCTCATTATCTGTTTCATCATTTTTTCTATTAATTGAATAATATTAATTATTTGATTAATTCATCATTTTTCCCTTTATCACCTTAACTAAATAATTTTCATTATTTAATCAATTTTCAAATATTCTTCTATACCCCATCTTAATTAAATATTTTTTATTATTTAATTAATTTCTAATTTCTCTCTCACCCACCTAACTAAATAATTTGTAATTATTTAATTAAAAAATCCATTCTTCTTATCTCACATTATTAAATAATTTTCTAATTATTTAATTAGCTAATATTCTTCAACAATTTAATGAGTGGAATAAATTTATAGTAAATTTTAACTATAAATTATGGCAATCTGTGTTCGGCTCTGCTCTGCAACCTTTCCACTTCCTTGTTTTTTAAATTTTATCCATGTCCTTCTCTTGATTTGACTATCACATTGGTTGTTCATGTCGGGGGTCCAAAAAGGCTCCCCAATCCTAGAATGTTGTTTGCAAGTCTGGTAGGGTGTTGGGTTCTACTATTTCCAAAAATGATGTCCCCCATTTTGGTACTTCTAGTATTGGCATATGGCTTCTAGTGTTGACATTGATGGCAACCTAAGTCACTCATTTGATCTATAGTCTAGTATTGGTTCATATTGGTAGAACAAAATGAAGAATAGGGCATCCGGTTAAAGGCAAAGATGTTGATATGAATACCTCATCGAACTATTATTTTGAGTTATGGATCTCATAGGAAGGTTTTTTGATGTTTGTATTACCTTATTCAAGAAGTATATTGATGTGCATTCATTGGTGTACGGTCTAGGAGATCCGGTGCACTAATTTTATGATTATGTGTTAGAAGGCTGACTTGATGAAATTAATCATTGCAAATGTTTAAGAAGTAATTGGTTAAATGTTTTTGTGCTTGAATATGTTTATTTGGGTCCTCTCTATGTCTTAAAATTTTGGAGGATATGCATAAAGAATTAGTGGTGGATTTAGCTGACAATTGAAAAGTATTTTATGTTTTATGTAATTGGACATATGAATGATCAAATCCTTCATAGTTGATATATATATGAGATCGGTAGTATCATTTTGATGATTTGAATGTGTAGTATGCAAATTATATGAGTGTGTGATGCAAAGATCAGAAGGATAGTGATGTGAATTCATCTGTGCATGGATTTGTTTTGTGAATTGCAAAGGAGAGCATAACAGAACAGAGCAAAGAACAGAATCAGAATGAGGATCCAAAATTTGATCCATGAGCCTAACTAGAAATATAACTTGGCATAAGTAGATGCTACTGCTTCAGTTCAACCCTTCAGATGGTTTTAATCTGAAATTTTGTAAGGCAGTGAGCTCTAGGCAGTGTGCCTGAATGCAAGTGCATTCCCTTTTGTAAAAACTTATATTTGAGTACTCAAATTGTGGATTAACCTCCATCATGGTTTTTCCCCTAATAGGGTTTCCACGTAAAAATCCTTGTGTTGTGGTGTTGTGGTTGATTAATTTTGTGTGTTTGCATCTTTCTTTGCTTTAATGTTGAAAGGGTTCAATTATCAGACTAATTAAATTTAGATTTGCAAAACTCAGTGTTTCCTTGAGTCCAACAATTGGTATTAGAGCATCTCATTCCTCGAAAGAATTTTAGCAGCTTGAGGTGGATCTTGGAATGTAATGGACTCTGGTAGTCTTCAATAGCAACTTGTGGTGGCACTTGATGACCTTGATCTTTCTAAAGTAGAAGACTAGCAATTGAAAGCAATCTGAGGGATGCTGAGAAATTCATTTAAACATTGAAAGATCGGATTGTTAAATCCAAGGAAAAGAGGAAAGATCTTTGTGACCAGATTAAGTAGAAAGAAATTGAAAACATGGATGATGCTCACCTGAATCAAACCTTGAAGGAAACAACTGAAGAATGTGAAAAGATTTCCAGAGACAATGCTACCCTAAAACATGAAATGGAATCTATGGTGATGAAGTTGACTTAAGAGATTGAAGAAAGGAAGAAGAATGAGAAGAACCTTTCCCAATCCTTAAAAGAAAGATCTGATGAATGTAGAAGAGAAAATAGAGAATTCATTCAGTTAGAAAGTGAATTGCAACAATCCATAAACAATGACGAAGAACTTGAAAATAAACTTATTATTCTCAGGGATTAACTTGCTACTACAAATGAATACAAGGAGAAGTTCAAGATTAGTTTTGATAAGCTTGATGAGCTGACTCAAGGACAAAAGAATGCTAAAGACAAGCGAGGTATAGGATATGAGAAAGGAGAAAGTTTTGGATCTAGACAAAAGAATTGCAGGCAAGGAAATTAGATGAACAACAATGGAAGGTATCTGGAAAGACAACCTAATGTTAAAAAGTTTAATGGATATTGTTTTGCTTCCAATAAATTAGGGCATATGGCTGCTCAATGTATAAGTAAAATTAAATCAAGTAATCCATCATTCTCTGGTCAGTGTTTCAATTGCAAAAAGTTTGGTCATAAATCAAATGAATGTAGAACTATGTCAAACTACTTTGTCAATAAAAGAAATATTGAATGTTATACCTGTGGAAGATTTGGACATATTCCTAATCAATGTAGATCAAGAATAAATCAATGGAATGATTGGTCTATACAAGGAAATATTGTGTGTTACAATTGCAATAGATACAATCACATTGCAAGATTTTGCAGAAACAAAAATATGGATAAAAGAGGTATGGTGTACAAAGACAAAAATACACAGAAAAATGATAAAGGAAAAGGAAAAATGATTGTGTAACAAATAAGAGATCAGATGGAGAAGACATGGGTAAGGAAGAATGAATCTAATGCTGGAAAATGTTTTGCATTGGAACCTACTTCTGATAATTCCTCCGAAAATTGATCTCAGTCCATTGGCCGAGGGGGAGTTTTTCAAGAAATTTTTTTTTCCCTTGTTAGTAAGCTAGTACCGGAATGCGAAGGATGGTTGAAAAGGTGTATCAATGATCTGTAGATGTTTTGGAAAACATTCACAAGGAAATTTCAAGAAATCATAGGTCCATGAAATAATTTTTCTCTCGTTGTCTGAGAAAATAGAGTATCCGAGAAACCTAAGGCAAAGACATTTATTACAAGCTTGTGAGCTATAAAAGATAAGTTGGAACTCTCATTTGTCACTTAACATTGAAGGAGAAAAGAAGGAGAACACTCGGTAGTAGAATTTTGAAGAAGTGATGTTAATTCGGTGGTGAATCTCGAAACACATTAGGTATTTCAATTGTTTTTGGATTTTCCATATAATTTGGTGTGCGGTTGATAAACGTAAAATACAAAAGGAAGAATGGAAAAAATCAAAGGGTCAATCAATTTGGATGAATACAACAGTGAAAATATTAGGTCCATGAAAAATCTATTGTTACCCAATGAATTGAAGTGGTTAAGAGAAGCTAAACACAAGAATTTGGATATTTAGAATGCATTTTTGTACTTCGAGAACGCGGAATTTGTTAAATTCATCTTAAGAAAATTGCATGATGACACCTTGATACTAGACAAACCCTACATCATTTCAAAGGAAGTAATTAAAAATTTGACTGGATTATGTAAATTCGAGGACATACCAAGAAAGAAATCCATCTGGAACAAAGAAGTTGAAACCCTAACTGGAATAATTGGAGATCAAAGGGCATTGATAATCTTGACAATCAAGAACCCTATGACAAAGTACATTGTGCACGAAATATCATATAAAGTCTTTTTCAGAAATAGAGAAGGAGCAACTTCGGCTGGAGCAGTCTACATCTCTCACAAGATGATAATGGAAGGTCAGGAATTTGACTTGTGTGGACTGTTAAAGGATCAATTGATGGAGAATGTACAATTAACAAAAGAGACAAGATACCCTTTCAGGTTTGGCATTTTTCTCATATGTTTGGTAATGTATTTTCTGAATTATTTTCCGATAATCAACAATGTGGTGTGGAAAGTAAATGAACCGGTATGCAAACAAATCTACTCATACTCTAAGAGCTTGGCTAATTGGGATCAAGAATTTGAAAATTTCCTTAAGATTTTACTTGGAAAGTGTGGCTCAGTTGATATTTCTCTTCCGATAAGAGCACTTGAAGTTGGTTCCTCTTCCGGTGGCATGGAGAAAAAGAAGAAAATAGAAAAAGAAACTGTTGAATATAGTCCTCTGAAATGCAAGATTCCTTAAATTGAAGGAAAAGGAAAGCAACAGGAAATTATGGACATACTAGATGAAGAATTTGATGAAGAAATTGAGGATCCATAGGAAAATGAACTAGAATTATCTGAATCAGAACCAGAAAAGGAAATTTCATAAGCAAGTGAAGAAGAAGATGACCTGTCAAAGGAGAAGCTTCAACAACTTATTCACAAGGAAGGTGGAATGCAAAAAATTGCCAAATTATGGTCTATCTGATCAGGATATGATTCTAAGTGTTCTAAGTGCTCATATTGTTCAAAGTCAAATCAAATTGGAGAATTTGCAAAACATCTTACTTGAAGAAATGATTGAATGCATAAAAGAAACAATGAACTTTGAATCTCAAGACAAAGAAGAAGGTGAAGTTATCTCGCATTTGAAAGGGCAGTTCAGGCTATCTCTCACCAAGTTGAAAAATAGGATGATTGAGTTGAGGCAATGCATAAATATAACAAATAATATCTACAACTATTGCATCTATTGGCCTCATGCAGTTGGAAAATACAAAGAGAAACTAGAGCAGATTGAAATAGAGTTGAATGGGATTGGAAAAAGCTTTGATATGTTTCAGGATCAGGATGGTAAAATCAAGAAGATAATTCAAGAACTGCAATCTGAGCACACAAAATTTCAGTTCACTAAAAACAAACTTGTGGACACTTTTTGGAAAGTGAAGGACCTAACTGAATGCAGATTGGAGCAGATGGTTGAGATACTGAGGAAAGGTAAAAAATTAGAGGATGTGATTACAATTTTGGAATCCCTCACTAAGATTGTCAACAAGACATTCAAGAATAATCGTATGATTATAATAATTGGGATTACTATAGATGCTTGGAATAAATTCCTTCCGGAGATGAAGGAAAATCAAAAGATAATTTTCTAAGTTGCAATTGTTCTTTTCCAAAGTTTTGAATCAATTTTGAAATTTTGGTTATTTTTGAAAAAAGGGAGAGAAAGCAACACATGTTTTGTAGATTGGTGGAGATAATTATTGGCATAGATTTTTCATTGATGTGAAAGGGGGAGAGAAAGCAGTGAAAAATGCCTCATCAATCTAAGGGGGAGCTATGTTTTGGAATTTTATTGATTTTGACACATTCACTTTTCACTAAGTGTTACCATCAATGCCAAAGGGGGAGATTTTTGGCCTATGGCTTCTAGTGTTGTCATTGATGGAAGCCTAAGTCACTCATCTGATCTACAGTCAAGTATTGGTTTATACCGACAGAACAAAATGAAGAATAGGGCATCCAGTTAAAGGCAAAGATATCGATCTGAATACCTCACTAGACTATTATTTTGAGTTTTGGATCTCAGAGGAAGGTTTTTTGATGTTTTTAATACCTTATTCAAGAAGTATATTGATGTGCATTCATTGGTGTACGATCTAAGAGATTCGGTGCACTAATTTTCTGATTATCTGTGTTAGAAGGCGAACTTGTCAAAATTAATCGTTGTGTATGTTTAAGAAGTAATTGATTAAATGTTTTTGTGCTTGAATGTTTATTTGGGTCCTCTTTATGTCTTAATAAACTTTGTAGAATATGCATAAAGAATTAGTGGTGGATTTAGCCGACATTTGAAAAGTATTTATGTTTTATGTAAGCCGACATATGAGTGATCAAATCCTTGATAGCAGAAATATATGAGATCGGTACTATCATTTTGATGATGCGAATGTGTAGTATGCAAAGTATATGAGTATGTGATGTGAAGATCAGAAGGATAGTGGTGTGAATTCATCTATGCATGGATTTTTGTTGTGAATTGCAGAGGAGAGCATAACATAGCAGAGTGAAGAATAGAATCAGATTGAGGATCCAGAATCTGATCCATAATCCTAATCAGGACTATAACTTGGCATAAATAGATGCTACTACTTTAGTTCAACCCTTCAAATGGTTTTAATCTGAACTTTTGTAAGGCAGTGAGCCTTTATATTCAGCAGTGAGCTCTAGGCAGTGTGCCTAAATGTAAATGCATTCCCTTTTGTAAAAAATTATATTTGAGTACTTAAATTGTGGATTAACCTTTGCCGTGGTTTTTCCCCTAATAGGGTTTCCATGTAAAAATCCTTGTGTTGTGGTGTTGTGGATGATTACTTTGTGTGTTTTCATCTTTCTTTGGTTTAATATTGAAATGGTTCAATTATCAGATTAATTAAATTCAGATTTATAGAATACTAATTCACCCCCCTCTCAGTGTTCCCTTGAGTCCAACATCTAGTACCACTGTCCCTTCCTCTTCTATTTTTCTATATGTTTATACAACTGGTAAGTCACCTTTGTCCCTATCATTGGGATTGAATTCCTTTTTCTTTGAAGAAGTGCCAACTTCTTTTGTGGATAAATTGGTGGGTGCTAGCTTGCCAGCTTCGGTTAGGCTAGACACTGATGCTAACTCTTCTTCAGTGATTGGTCAAGAAATTGACATTCTTGAAGCCCTAATGAGTAAATCTATGGATGGCCTCAAGTTTTCATTGGTGGTAAAATTCCTAGCGTATCGTCTAAACATTGAATAGGTAAGGAACTGAGTTGTCTTTGTTTGGAATTTAAAAGGTAGTGTTTCTATTTGTGATGCCCAAATTTATTTTCCTATTCTCTTTTGTGATCTATGAGGATATGTTAAAGGTCCTTACGGGCGTTCTTGGGCATCTTATGTTGTATTTAAGAACTTCCTCTCATTGTGTAAATAGAATTCGGGTGTTGACCCTTTTGTAGACCTGGGTGCTACTACTCCAATGTGGGTACACCTACCTAGACTACCTCTAAAATTTTGGGATATTGGTATATTTTAAGGGATTGATAACTCTTTTGGAAGCCTTTTGGCTGTTGAAAAGATCACCTAAGAAAAATATCATCTAGTTTTTTTTTGGATGTGTGTTAATGTGGTCATTAACACTATTTCACCTACTTCAATTCTTTTGAAATCAAAGTTTGGAAGCTAGTCTCAACCCCTAGAATATGAAAATGCTAGGTTTTTTTGTCAATCCTGCAAAAAAATTGGCCATCTAATTGACTCTTGTAACAAGAGGCCTATAAGTGTATCTGGTGAGGATCCTTGTCCTATAATAAATTCTATGTAAATGGAACCAAAGGACCAACCAAGGGTAAAGGAAATTTTAGATGGAGAGTTTGAACCCTTGAAAGAGGATGCCTCTAAGATTGTTCAAATCCCTAAAACTCAGGAAAAGGCCTTGGAAATACCCCCATATATCTTTCAAGGACATGGGGAGTAAGGTAATTTGGGAAGAAGCCTCTTATGAGGATAAAAATTTTACAAAAGACCAATTGGCTTTGAAGGAAACAGATAATGATGTCAAGCAAGTTGAACATTCCCCTAAGAAGCTAGAATTAAATCAAGGTTTGGCCAAAATATGTTCCAAGATTTGATGAAAATAGTGAGTTCATTGAGGAAGGAAAAATTGTCTCTCAAGTGGCTAATGTTGCTTCTTCCCCCTCTCGAGTTAAGGGAGATATCTTTCATAAAGAAGGGAGGAATATCAAGGAATCAATGGTGATGTTGGCCCTTCAAACCTAAACTCTTAAACATTCTACCCTATACCCTCAACCATCGACCCTATTCCCTCAACCCTCAAACCTTAAACCCTAATACCCTAGAAACCATCAACCCTATAGGTCCTCCACCCTAATCCTTCAACCCTATACCCTCAACCCCTATCACTTTCTCTCTATCTATACATCTCACCTCTCCCTCCCTCCCTCCCTCCCTCCTACCCTCTCTAATTGTCTCTATCTACCCTCTCCCTCTTTCTACGTACCTCTCGTTCAATCAATCCCTACCACCCTCTCTCACTCCCTCTATCCATCTCTCTCTATGTCCCTCTCACTCTATCCCACTCTCTCCCACTCCCTCTCTCTCCCTCTCTCTCATGTCTTTCTCTCCCACCCCCTCTCTCTCAAGTCTCTCCCTTTGGAAACCTACCTAGGTAACTCTCTCTCTTTCTCTCTCCCCTCTCTCTATCTATCCCTCCCACCCTACCTAGATAAGTCCCTCTCACTCCACCCCCCTCTTTCTCTACCTCTATCAGGTCACTCCCTCCCACAACCTCTCCCTCTCTTAGGTATCTCACTCACACTCCCTCTCTCTCCCACTCCCTCTCTTTCACACTCCTTCTCACTACCTATCTCTAAAGTCTCTCCCTCTCACCCCCCTCATACTCTCAAGTCTCTCCCTTTGGCATCCTACCTACATAACTCTCTCTTTCTCTCCATCTCTCTCTCCCCCTCTCTCCCCCTCTCTCTCAATTCTCTCTCCCACCCCCCTCTCTCTCTCTCACTCCCTCTATCCCTCCCACCCTACCTATCTAAGTCCCTCTCACTCCAACCCCTTCTCTCCCACTCCCTCTCTCTTAAACTCTCACTTCCACTCCCTCTCCATCTCTCCAGAATCTCTCTCTCTCTCTCTAAGTCCTCCCTCCCTCTAAAGACATACGTAAATACATACATACAAGCATGATACATATGTACATACAATCCTACATCCATACAATCATACATACATACATGTGTAGATAAAATATTACATACATATAGGCATACATACAATATACATGCATTGATACATACAAGCATACGTACATACATACAAGCATGCATACATGCATACATACATGACATACAAGCATACATGTGCATACAAACATACAAATATATCAACATACATTCAATATATTGGAATTTAACATAAATGAGGACATAATGTGAGCGTGTTATAACGCACTTATGTTATGTCTTAGTTGACATGTTTCCCACAGAAGCAAAAAAACCATGTCAAAACTGAGCTATAACGCGAACGTGTTATAGTGAGCTCGCGTTATATCTTGCTTTGGGAATTCCCAAGCCTTAGGATTGGTATTTTCCTTGGAATACCAGCCCAAAGGCTTGGAGGGCATGCCCAATGACTAGAGATGTATTTAAAAAAAGTCTACCATATTTCACATAATCGAGTTCATGCTCACCGTCAGGATTGCATGTGGTTCAATATCAAAAAATTTGAACACATGGGTAATGTTGGGTTCTCTCTTAGCTATCCAAAGATGTAATTTTTTTCAGTTTCTGACAATGTTAAGCCTCTCATCCATAATTTATTTTGTTTGTATGTCTCATTTTTGCCAAAATGCAGTGTTTCATATTTTTTTCGTTAAAAATTAACCATTCATCAAATTTTCAAATAAATTACATTTTTAGAAACTAGACTCCATTCTACAAATTTTAAAATATAAAAATAAAAATTCAATTAGTTTCCAAAATTTCTAGGGGTAGCACGACCAAAATTATGTTTTTCAGGAAGTGTCCACTTCAAAAATTAGTAAAAAATCAAATATTCATTAAAAAAATTATCATAAAAATCGTGCATCAACTACATACTATTAGCTAACTTCTAACAGTTGCGATTTTAAAAATACTAAAATAAATTCACTGTACGAGGGTCGTACAAGAGTTGCTATGTTATTTTTTTTTTGAAAAAATCAACACCAATTTGTGTTCATCCCTCTTTTGAATCCCTTAATCTCAACCATTTTAAAAATAAATTAGTTGTTTGGAAAGTAGACTCAGAGCACTTCAATCATTTTTTTTGTTCCATCTCAAAATTTTGAGTGTAACTATCCTCAATTTCACATCCAAGGTCAGTATTTCCCAATTTCGGAAAAAATCTGTCCACTTAAGTCCCTTTTTGGGAACCATCTTGGTGCACTTACCCATATAGTTCAGCACATTACATTCTAGAACACTACATTTTCCATTAGAAAAACTAGAAAAAAACTCAAACATACCCATATTGGGACTAAGTCACCACCTTGGGCGACCTAGTCCTAGTACACATTTTGCATCAGTAATTTTTGCATTCATTTCCTAGATTCTAAAGTCTCAGTTTGTTTCAGTTTGTGCTCTATTTTAGTTTGGTTACTTTCTGACATATGGTTGTCACTAGCTTAAACATCTTTTATTTTGATGGAGTTTATGAATAGCATTAGATCTTTACAAGTTTCATTTTCCAATTTAGTTTCTAGTTCTTTTAAAGAAAATTCAGTGGAACATGAAAACAAAAACATAGAAATATCACATGACATGATGCAGACACTTCTTCACTTTAGGAAAACTATATCATCTAGATCCTTTAGTAGAGATGAGCTATATAAGTTAGATGAAGCTCTTCAGGGCTTCCTCTCACTAAGTTCATCCACTAAGGTTTGTGATGATAGAGCTAACACCACCCCTAACATGCCTCCCAAACCTTTTAGTTGTGATGATATGGGTATGTTAGATGAAGTTCTTTAGGATTACATTTCACCTAACTCATCCACTATAGTTTGTTCTGAGAAAACCAAAACAAAATATGTCAAATTCATCCAACCACAACTTGTTCTCTACCCACCCTCCCATAAACCCCAAACACCCTCTAAACTTGAATTTACCCTTTTCCCACCTAAGCATGATACTGTTGCCCATACTCATTATAATCGCAATAAACCACATCCTTACCATTGCCCAACCCCATCTTACCTGTGACACCTCATTTAAATTCACAACTTAGGGAGTATGATTTTGTGGAACAACTTAAGAATACTCCCGCCAAGCTATCCCTTTGGGATCTTCTTCATAACTCTCCTAACTATCATTCTATGCTTCAAACGATATTGCAACAAATAGTGGTCCCTCCTGGTACAAATGCTAATGATGTGGCAACCCTCCTATAGGAAATGAACACAAATAATGTGGACATTACTTTCTATCAACATGAGCTCCCTCCATTAGAATTATGAAAGAAAAATGAAGACTTTATGATAATAGCCCAATATGATCGAATAGAAATCAAAAGGACCCTTGTTGACAATGGCTCTGCCCTAAATGTGTGCAATGTAAAACTTCTTGATAGGTTACACGTGGATAGATAAAAAATCAAATACGATTCCTTATGTATTAGAGGATTTGACAATGTTACAAAGAAACCCCTTGGTGTCATCACTTTACCTATAACCATCGGAATGGTTACAGTACAAACTCATATTCATGTCATGCCCTATCACCTTTCTTATAATCTCCTCTTGGGAAGACCATCAATACATGAGATGAACGTTGTACCCTCAACCCTTCATCACAAAATGAAATATGTATATAATAAAAAAGTTTATTAAATTGACATAGACCTTGAGCCTAAGAGTTGCTTACAAATTGAAAAGGGAACATCAAGTCCTCTCAACACATTAATTCCTACCTCCAACATCGCCCCTTCTAAGAAGAATCAACCAAAAGACAAATCCAAGTTTAATTTACTTGGTGATGATTGGGGATCTTTAGAATTCACACCTTCATTTATGGGTGAGTGTATTGTCACACAAAAATAGGATGACCAATAAGAGAAATCGATTGTCCTCTTTACCCAACATGAAGAACACCCTACCCACACATCTACCTCATCTCTTTTGGAAGAAAATGCAACATATACAACAAATTTTGATGAGATAGATTATCAACAACCACCTAACCCATAAGAAATGGAAATAATTTATGGATGTGGTTATGATCTTGTGAAACAATTAGGCTACAATGGTAAAGGATGTGGCAAGCATGAGCAAGGAATTCATGTACCCATTGAACCTAATATGCAAAGAACTAAGACCAATCTCGGGTTTTCCTTTTCTAAAGCCACCAAGGCCAATCAACATCCCTCACTCAATATCAACACTATCACATGCACATCAAGAACTAATATCACTCTCCAACATCCTGAACTCTTTGATATGGATTCCCCCATGTTAACTTGTGTCCATGATGATGAAGCTTTGAAACACCTATTAGGTGCTTCAGATAAGAATTCTCATTCCAAGATCCATGCCTCTTGTGCTATGATAAGTTTCAAGCTCAACATTCATAACATTCATGACTCTCCCACAAGCATGGAACTGTTGATCCTAAAGTTCCTAAGTCCAATGCACTCCCTTTAGGAGATACCCTTGACATACCAATGGACATAGATGATAACTACAAAGTAATTAAAATTGGGTAGTGTCTTGATGATGAAGAACAAGAGGATCTTGCAACCTTGCTCCACACTTTTCCTGAACTATTTGCCTGGAAATATTCTGATATGCCCAGAAAAGATCCAAATATAGTTACCCATAACATTATTCTTGCTGAAAATACTAAGCCCGTTCACCAAAAGATATGAAAGATGAACCCTAAGATAGCCTTGCATGTTAAAGGAGAATTTGAAAAACTCCTTGACGCGGGTTTCATTCACCCTATTGATTATTCACCTAGGATATTGAACACTGTCGCAGTTGCTAAACCTGATAGTCGTGTTAGGATATACATAGATTTTCGAGACTTGAACAAAGCCTCTTCAAAATATGACTTTCCTCTTCCTAACATTGACATGATTGTGGATTCAACTGCTGGACATGCTTTGTTATCTTTTATGGATGGCTTTTCTGGATATAATCAAATCTTCATAAACCCATAAGATCAATACAAGACGACCTTTACATCCACTTGGGGAACATTTTGTTGGGTTATGATGCCTTTTTTCTTAAAGAACGCAAGCGCTACCTATTGTAGACACATAAAAATGACCTAGGCCTGCAAGCTCTATTTTAATCTCTTTCTTCCTAGCATAATTAAGACATTTTAATTATGTCCTTGACTCACTTTCGACTATTACTTAAATAATTCATAATTATTTAATTAATTCATATCTTTTTATTCTTCATGATTATTAAATAAATAATTCTATCTATTTATTTAATGCATCACTAATTATCTAATGCCTTCCTATAATTAAATAAATCTCTTAATTTATTTAATTATTTTTGTCCACTATGTCTTCCTGTTATTAAATAAATAATTCTATCTATTTATTTAATTATGTCACTAATTAGGTCCTCTTCTTTCTAAAATTAAATAAAGTCTTATTTATTTAATCCACCTTCCACTATAATTAAATAATTATGCTTAATTATCTAATTATTCATTAGCCTCTTCTCTCCTAAATTAAATATATTTTATTTTTTTTAATTTGGTCCACTCTCTTGAATTTTGAATTAAATCTTTATATTTAATTTAAAAGGTTCCCTTTGTCACATTCTTCTATAATTAAATAATATCTTTATTATTTAATTCCCACCTAAATTAAATAATTTTTTATTATTTAATTTCTTCTAAATTTTATTTATTAAAAATAAGTCCCAACACCTAAATTAAATAATTTTATTATTAAATTTCTCCTCTTTTACTATGCTCATTTTAAATAAATATTATTTATTTAAAATAAGTCCCACTTTCAAATTCACTCTTTTAGTAAATAATTTAATTTAAATTATTTACTGTCACATGACCCCACCCCTTTTGAATTAAAATAATTTTTAATTCAAAAAGTCAACATCCCCTCTTGAATCAAATAATTTTAAATTATTATTTGATTCTCCAACAACTTCGGTTTGTGTGCCCAAAATCTCTTGTCACATGCATTGTCAGCCATTGATTTGATTTTCTAAAAATCAATCTTGACCATTCATTTCGAATTTGACCTAATGTTTCCCTAACCCTAATTGTGGGTTGTTATATTGAATCTTGTCCACAGATTCTAGGGCACTTATCAATCTTCAATCTCATCCATCCATACAAAATTGTATTTTCTATAAAATGTCAATTTTGTCTTGATTTTGGGATATCTCTCTCATATCTCTTTGTCTCTGAATTTTATCTTCTTCTTCTTCATCTTGCATTCTTGCATATAGTTATTTAAAATCCTTCAACATTTGCTTAGGGCTTGTCATCGTCATTAGCTTGCTCATCATAAATTTGAGGGCAACAACATATTTCAGCAAGTTGAGAAGGTGTAATGGAGGTCAGTCATGGAGGATGAAGATATTTTGGTGAGATTGTTTCATTTGTTTTCATTTTATTCCTTTGCACTTCATTATTTACTTTGGGTTTTATGTTATGCATGTGATATTGCTAACCCTAGAAAAATGCCCATTGTTACACCTATCAATGAGCAATGACCTTAATATTTCATGATTACATACATAAAATATTAGAATATTATGTTGATGACATTCTAGCTAAATCTTTAACCTAACACGATAATGTGTATGTCCTTCGACAACACATGCATAATATAACATGTGCTTAAATCTGAAAAAGGGTGTCTTCAAAGTAGATAGCGGTAAAATTTTAGGGTTTATCATATCTCATAGAGGCATTGATATAGACATGAAGAAAATTGATGCTATTATTAACATGCCACCTCCTCCTAACATCTCCCAATTGCATACATTGCAAGGAAGGATTCAAGCCATCTATCATTTTGTCACATCCTTAGCCGATCATACGTTGCCCTTTACACACCTCCTCAAAAAGGATGTAAATTTTGATTGGAATGACGATTTTAAATAGGCCTTCGAGATTTTGAAGGAATACCTTGTAACTCCACTTGTTTTACAACCTGCTATACCAAACCAACCCTTCATCCTTTATATAGCTGCTTCTACCCATGCTCTTGTTGTATTTTTGGCTCAACAAGACACCAATGGCAAAGAGCATCCTATTTATTATATCACTAGAACACTCATAGATTATGAGACCTGTTACTCAACAATCTAAAAAAAATGTATGGCTCTTGTATTCGTTACTAGTAAGTTGAAACATTACTAGACTAAACACAGAAATACACGTGCTGACAAAGTTTGATCCTCTCAGATATCTTTTCAATAAAATAGATCTTTCAGGACGTCTTGCTAAATGACTAATGTTGTCAACTGAGTTTGACCTTAAGTTTTTTTCCCAAAATAAATCCAAAGGTCAAGCCTTAACTAACCATTTAGCCGATGCTCCTTCTCCTTTAGCATTACCTCCCAATGACTCCTTTCCCGATGATAGTGTGTTTACCATAGACCTTCCTACATGGGAATTGTATTTCGATGGATCCAAGTGTCAAATAGGCTCCGATGCTGGAGTTATTTTAATTCCACCCATAGGTAAGCCTATTCCCTTGTCCTATCACCTTAATTTCCTATGTATGAATAGCACAACTGAATATGAAGTGTTAATTGATGGATTGCATAGTGCTTTAGTCATGGGAATTAAGGATATAAAGATCTATTGTGATTCACAATTAGTGATTAAACAAATCAATGGTCTCTATCAAACTAAACATGATAAACTATCACAATATAAGGATCTCATCCTAACTTTTTTAGAGCAGTTTGACTCATTCACCATTGATAACATCCCTTGAAAATACAATGGAAACATGGATGTAATGGCTAGTGTGGCCTCTCTTATCTCCCTTGTAGATCCTTCCGAAAAGGTCATCTTTACCATCCACCCCATTATGAAACCCTCCATCAGTGATAAACCTGATGATGTCCTTCCTAATTTTTTGGATAATTTGTGTGAATGGTATGATGCCATCTATAACTATTTAAAGGATGGTACCATTCCCGAGCCTACAACTAGAAATACCCATATTCGCCTCAAAAACTTAGCCACTAAGTATATAATCCTTGCCAATACATTGTATAGAAGATCCTTTGATGGAATTCTTCTATGATGTCTCATGGATGCTGAAATTCATATTACCTCCGAACAAGCCCATTCTGGCACTTGTGAAGGTCATTTTAGAGGAAAATCCTTAGTGCAAAAACTCCTTCACATGGTTTATTATTGGAAAAACATGGAAAAAGATTGTTATGTGTATGTTAAGTGATTTCATAAATTCCAAGAACATAGAAATTTGATCCATGCTCCTGCTTTTGAGCTTCATGCCCAAATACCCATTTGGCCATTCTCTGTGTGGGGATCGGACCTAATTGGAAAAATCTCACCACCTTCTTTTGTTGGACATATGTTTATCATTACTGCTATTGACTATTTCACCAAATGGGTAGAAGCTTATCCTCTCTGATCTACACTTGTTGATGTGATATGTAATTTCTTATTGGAACACATCATCGCTCACTTTGGCCTTCCTTCCACGTTAGTTTCGGATAATGGCACACCACTAAAAAATAATGATGTGAAGAATTTCCTTGAGACCTTTCATATTCAACATCAATTTTCAACACCTTACTACCCACAGTCTAATGGTCAAGCTGAAAGTACTAATAAAATCCTTAAGAAGACTATTAACCAAAACTAAAAATATTGGCATACACAACTGCAATATGCATTATGGGCATATCGCACTAGCGTTCACTCTTCCATAGGAAATACACCTTTCAACCTTGTCAATGGCACTGAGGCTATCCTACCTTTAGAGTTAGAAATCCCCACGTTGCAGATTTCTCTCTAAGGTCTTGTTGATAATGACACTTATGCATAACAAAAATTACACTAGCTTGAAATGCTTGACGAATAGCACATCAATGCTCTCGAGCATCTTCAAGCTTATGCTAAAAAAATACAACGTAAACATGATATTGGTGTCATTCCTCAGACATTAAACAAAGGTGATTTGGTTTTATATGAAAACCAATGTAATACTACCACCAACTACGCTGACAAAGGCAAGTTCAGCCCTAATTGGTTAGGCCCCTATGTGGTCAATACAAATTATGTATTTGGTGCTTATATATTAACCGAACCTGATGGCACTCCTCTTGAAGACACCATTAATTCTGTGCATTTGCATTAGTATTATGTCTAATCCCCTTTTTGAATGGTATGAAGTATAGAGTAGTGTTGTTAGAGCTATTGGATTATATCCTCTTTGGTTTCTCATTTCTTCGTTCTTGACAAATCATTATGCATATGTCCTGAACACTAAAGTGATTATTTACTTCATTTTATAATATCTATAGATTGCATACTATTCAATATTTCTTCTTGTGTGTTATGTTACTAAAAATAAGTGCATAACATAATTAATCTTTATGTTGTATCTCATAGAAAATATAAGTTTTTTTTAATTAGATCACATAAATATTGTTAAAGCATGTAGACATTAGTTAAGTAATCCTATTTAATTAATCACATTGATATTTAACATTAACACATTAAATCACAACATGTAACATCAAAATGCATATATATATATCAATTTTTTCTCTATACATATGACCATAATCTACAATGTCACTAAGAACTATGATTACCAGATTCCCCAGGATTTGGTACTCACACTACATCAGTAGTAGGATGATGAGAGATGGTCATGCATGATCATGATCATGATCCATTGAATCTGATCTCAAACTCCATCCCCTCCATCCATGCAAGTTTCACCCGATGCTCCCTTGCTATCTAATCCCTCTCTACATGTAGCCTTTCTACCTCTCTCTCTAATATCTTGACCAATGCTAGAGTCTATGAGGATTGTTCCTATGGTGAAGTCCTGGCTCAATCAACCTGCCTCCTTAGGCCATCATATGCTGCCTGTAGTCTTGTGAAGGGTCTCAATGACTCCAGATCACGCTCCATAATAGGTGGGGGAATGTAATCTGATTCCATATCCTCCTCGTCGAATGACGCCAACACTATCTTTGGGACTGCCTGATGGTAGAGCTCCCACCAATCCTCTGTGGGCCCTACAAAATAGAAACAAAAGTTGATCTGTACACATCATCTGATATATATATATGCATCAAATCATACATAAAAATATAAAATACATGTATCAAAATTAAATATCATCACCTATATCTCTAGTGGGATGAGCAATATCAACCTCATCCTGTGCAGGGGGCATGGATGATGTGCTAGCCTCTCCTCGGTTGTGAGTACTAGTGCCTGCTTCTGCTATTGTCTGGGATCTACTCATATGGATGGGTGAGGCCTCTCCCCACTCATATCGGTCCCCAATTTTTGCCTCATCACTCTCACTCAAGGGTGGATCCTCATCTCCATCCTCCTCCTTCTCTTGATCTTGATCCTTATCCTCCTCCTCTCCATCATAATTGGGGTCTACATCTTCATAATACTCCTCATTGATGATTTTAGTAAATATATCTATAGCCCTATAGCATGTATCCTTAGCTCTTTCCTCCCTCTCATCCCCCTCATCTGGTACTAGTCTCGTGTCCCCTACTAGCTCATCCATCAAAAACATGAGATTTGGTCATGATGCTATCCACCACTCCTCATGATCCCAAGTAGCGTCGACATCATCTGTGTTAGACATCGATAGTTGATCATGATAAAAATAGTTAGAGTCAATCTCGACAACATCATCTAGTATGAACCATGTTGTATCACCTAGCCTCTAGGAACTTTGAATTGGCCTCCTAAAAGACGACTGTGTCTAGGGTGGACTCTGCACCTGTCCAAATTGTCTCATCACTCGATCATAGTAGAAGGGATGCACTATGTGATCATGTCACCCCACCAAAAATCTATCTATCTACAGTCTCCACATCTATCTGGTATGATCTGGCCACTGTAATATAAGTTGATATGGTCTCCACAAGATGTCATCCTCCTCTAGTCAGTCCAGCCTCACCCTCCAAAAGTGTAAATCCTCGTACTTCCATAGTCATTGAAGAGGATAACCAAAGGCCCGAGGATATCCTACTGTTGTTGGACATGGAAAGCTAGCAGACCTAGTACACATGATATGCTCTAGACACCACACCTACAAAATTTTATAGCGTACCATGTTATCTAGCTGTTGGAAGACAAATCATACAAGATCATAACATAAGTGTGTCAGGATACACCGTCTCCAAGCGTACACTATCCTATGCTCCACCATCTCTCATGTCAAATGCATTAGCCCACCCTCAAGGTGTGATATCCATCTGGAAGGAGAACCAACACAATAGTGTGCATCATGGTCTACCTCACTAATGGTGCTCGTGAATATAGTAATAGTGCTAGATCAATCCATCTCGCCACTATCATCATGGACTGGTCTGCCAAGAAAATACTACATGTCTGCCCACTGCTTGTGGAAAGACCGACCCCTCTGGAGGTGCATCCACTCCCCCTGAATAGGGACTTAAAGTATCCAGTGTACCTCCTCTAAAGTGATGGTCATCTCTCTTATCAAAAGGTGGAAGGTACAAGTATCCACGTTCCAACGTTCAAACATCACCATCAAAATCACATCATGGTACCTCATGGGGGCATGAGGTATGCCCAATATATACCTACCTCCTATAGGTGCTCTATATCTGTTACTGACAAAGCGGGGGCTATATCTCTCAGAAAACTCAGTTATCTCCCACTAAGATGCTAATGAGATCGTGTGGGTACCTATCAAAATCATCAAAATATGCTCTCTAAATCATCTAATCTCTTCAATTATACTCTAATTCATTATAAAAGTGTGATAATGTTATTCTAGTGTGATTTTTCTAAGGCCCTAGACACTTTAGAACCCTTTTGGGACACTTTGTGAAGAAACAAGACAATTTGCAAAAAAGTGGAACATTTTGTGAACAAAAGGGACACTTTGCGAAAAAAAGGAACACTGTGCGGAATTTTTTTCCATGCTCCTAAATTAGCCTAAATATGCATTAAATTCATCCCATAATTGAAAAATCACAAAGCAAAGGCTCCAAAATTGACTCACCTCATGTTGTAGCTCACCGCTAGCTACCTAGTCGCACAATGCATCCAATCTCGTAGGTGTGAATCCACATGTGCTCAAAATATTTCATTCTCTCCTCGTCACTCTCACACTACAAAATTTAAATGAACAAGTTACAAGTTACACCATTTTCATTCCTTTTACTCTATCTCATTTTTTATATAGGCACATTTATACTCTTACCATGTTAGACCTTTTAGTGTGCTTTTCATTCAAATCAACATACTAGGTGCTAGTGAGCTCCATTTTTGATGTCATTTTTTTATGTTAGAATCATGTTTCCATGCCCTATATCATCACTCACCTATCATTGTGTGGCATGGTATTTGGAAATTCCCTTCGATATGTGTGTCCTCATTCGATGTGGCTAGATTGCTACCTTGATTCCACCTTCGTAAAGCAAGTGAAATCAAGGGGGCATACATCTACCCTTGAATTTGATCCCTAAGAATTAGATAAGAGGATTTTTGGACTTCTAACAAATTTTTGTTGGAGGATTTGGTTCCTAACATTGTGGTTTTGCAGATAACTACACTAGCGGCTTCATTCTCCCACCTTTAAATGAGTATCCTTTTATGAAAATAAAGTGCATTGTTTAGAGTCCTTTAGCTTACATATGCACATAGAGTCATATGGGCGCTAAAGTGGGGGCTAAATGTGTCTCCAAAAATTGTATACCTTTGAAGAAAAGGATAATTTTGTACCTAATTTGGTACTACTTTAGGTACCCTTGCATCAATCATCCTCCTAAAACAACATTTATAGGCCCCTAAGGTTCGTTATTTTTGACTTTGAGGCCTATTTTACCTAAGGAATTATGCAAGCCTCGACAAACAACATCAAAATTATCCAAATATTACCAATCCCACCTCAAAAACCCTTGGCAAGACTAGGTCGCCCAAGTTGGTGACCTAGTCCTTTTTAGGAATTTTTGCATTTTTAAGCAGGAAAATGTCTATCTTGCTAAAAATTCTCGATGGGTGTCAGCCTCTTAGGTCAAAATAGCCAACAATTAGGTATTTTATCTTATAAATACATATTTTTAGGTCATTTTTCAAGCTCTCTTGGTCATTTTTCACAAGCAACTTCAAGAATCAAGTCCAAAACATCTTCCTCAAGAAGTATCATCTCTCTTCTACAACAAAGTTGAAGCTTTTGGACAAAAAACTAGGGCTTTTGCAAGTCTTCAAGCTCACTTCCCATTCAAGATCTTACATTTCCAAAGGTTGATCATGGATGCCTATGGAGAATCATGGAGAAATCTAGGTTCAGGAGGTGCAACTAGCCACCAAATCATACCTAAAGACTTGTTTTCAGATTGACTCCATCTTCCATTTTCTACATATCTTCAGATTTGAGGTTTGCATCCCATTTGCATTCCATTTCAAATTAATTTTTAATGTTGTAGGGTTTCTTGGATTGAAGTATTACATCATGCAAATCTCTTGCATGCATCTTATTCTAGCACAATAGAATAGGGTTTTGTCTTATTTCAAGTTTTCCTAGTTCTAGACACACTTAGGGCTAGGGTTTATGCATATTTTCTATCTCTTTCAAAGTTTAAATATAAAATAAAGGTTTGACCAAGGTAAACCCCACATTAGACACCAAAATATACTCTATTTTATAGGTGATTTTTTGGGTCTGAGTCTAGATTTCAGTTGAGAAGCAAAGTGTAGATTATAGACCTCCATTTCCACTTTTAGTTTTCCCAAAAAGCTGAAAGGGACTAGGTCACCAATAGTGGCGACCTAGTCCCACTGGAGGTTTATGTCAGAGTTTTTTGCAGATTTGAGCACCCAATTGACTAGAATGGAGCCTAGAATAGTTTACCAGGAAAGAGACTAGGTCACCCAGCTTGGCATAAGTGTCCCAGTAGGCATAAAACTTAGATTTTCTAGATTTTCAGAGGCTTCTGCAATCTCTACCTCGGCCCTCATCAGTTTCCAAGTGCACTTGTTTGATTTATTTGGTTATCTTCCTTCATAGAATATTTACTTTATCTTTGTTGCATTACATTATGTGTTTTCAAACAATATAGTTTTCATTAGCTTGCATACAATAGTTAGATTTACTTATCAGATTTCAGCATTTAGCATACCTCAGATTACCATTTTAATCACATTTCAATTCCTAAAAATTGAATAAACAAGATTTATGTTTCCACAAAGGAAAAATCCCCTTTCTTCTAGGTGAGAAACCCAAGAAAGCTTTAGGGGACCCATTCCTTTACTCTTCCAAAAACATAAATTTTGCGGTTCAACCAAAAATACAAATAGACAAATTAAAAACTAAATAAAAGAATAAATAAAGAAAATAAAGTTTTTCATTTATTGATTGTGTCCCTCTTTCAAAGAGGTGTGACCTTGCCATAGAGAGGCCATGACTTCCTTGCAAGGTTGTAGACCTATGGTAGGAATGACCCACCATAACTCTTGACCCTTCCATCTTAAAGCTCACCCATTTAAAATTAAAAATTTAAATCCTTTCTTTCAAATAAAATAATTATCTACACATTATATTGCTTGTATTTTAGTTCTTTTACCAGAGCCTTACTCTTTTCCCATCCAAATACCAATACTTCCATTTCAACCTACAACTATGAATCAAGAAAAATAAAATAAAATAATTTTTTTTAAAGAAATTAGCTACACCTCAATTTGATATGCACTAATATCTCATAACCACCGCTTTCATTTTGGGAAGCTATCAACAAAACAAACTATAGAAATAAGGGTTGTGGTGTAGCCATAATACCTGCCTAAGAGATAAAAAAATTACTAGATCAGATTAAGTTACTTAGAATTAAAGAAAATTATCTTTCATAGCCAACAAAAGTTATCTGTTACCCCTATTATTAAAGCTTTATCTCAGCTTAAAAGTAAAATGTTCTCTTAAACACTAAGAGAACATGCTACTTTTAATGATCAGAAGATGTCCAAGAGAGTTGCCTACTTATTTTTGCATGTTGTCTATTAAATTAGATGCTTACTTAAGAGAGTATTGAACTCAACCTAAAAATCTCTTTTAGCAACCTGCAAAGAACCGCCTTCACCACCTTTTTCTTGTGTAGCTTGTTTTTAGCTAAATTAATTAGATAATCTAACGCATAAATACCAAAAATCTACATGACATCCATTGTGTGAGCCTCAAATTATTCTTGAGATGGAGAGATGTAGACAGTCAAAGCAACACAATTGAGAAATATATTAAAAAAAGGGAAAATTACTAGAAAGGCATAGTGGCATCTACCATAGGTGACACTTCCTATAGAAAAATAATTAGCTACAATTATAAATGTGTCACCAAAAAGTGTAGCCTAGACACTTTTCACTCATTTTAGCATTTTCCCATGGATTTTAGCCTGATTTTGCCTAGATCTAATGTTGTAATGTGGCCAACATATTCACATTATGACTTGAACACTTTCAAATCAACCTAATGGTGTTTTACAAAGGTGTTTTGAAGTGTTGTAACACATCTTCCCATTTTTCTAAAACTCTTTCAACACAATTCATCTAAAAAACCCCTTTTTACCTCTTTCCAAGCCTTGTGCCAAAGTGTTGTAACACATTTTCACACTTTCCTAGGCTTGTCATCAACAAATTCACCCTTTCTTATTACAAACTGGCCCCTTAATACACTAATAGGCCTGACTTAAGTGTGTTTCAGGAGATAATCTCGTTAATCAACATTAAACACCACTTAATTCCTGACTACCACTTGAATTTTTCCAAGTGGACTAAGTCGCCACCTTGGGCGAATTAGTCCCATTTGGCATAAAATTCAAAATTAAAATAAAATTCTAATGAGAATTTTCCTCCAAAACCCTATGGTCTGCCTATGTTGTGTTATATTTTGGGGAATTAGGGCTTCACATGTATAAATAAGGGATTTTCCCTTTATTTTCATCCTTCATCTTCATCATCTCTTGCATTCATATGCTCTTGCATCCACAAGCAACCAATCTTCTCAAGAAAGCATTCAAGCACTTAGCATTTCAGACATCATACATTGGAGCTGATTCTTGCATACCTACAGACTTCTTCAACAAGGACTTGGAGAATTTTTACATTCACATGCTATTCAATCATCTTTCCCTTTTTATTCTATTTCATTTGGGCTTGATTACCAACATGAGATTTGACTAAGGCAAACCCCCATTCTCTAACCCTAACCTTTTCCTTCTCTTTGCATGTGTGCTTTGCAGGTTGTATGAAAATTAGTCAAAGAGTAGAGTGCTAAAAAGGTGTCATCATTCCATCCACATCATTCCAAGTCAACAAACCCTAGGAGGAGCTAAAAGACAACTTGCAGGTCATTTTTTGAAGATTCAGACATAGGTCTTTGTTAGAAACAAAGTACAAGTGGGTACCTATAGATTCCAACCTCGAAACTCTCGAAAGTTCCAGGAGGAATAAGTTTCCATCATTGGTGAATTAGTCCATGTACCAGGTTTGAAAAGTGATTTATGTGTTTCTAGATACCCTTTTACCAAAAACCTGTTCTGGCAGAGTTTCCCAGGAAAAGGACTAGGTCATCCATTCTGGCATAAATGTCCTAGTGAGCATTTTCATTAGATTCTAGAAGATTCCAAAGCCCCTCTTCTCCAACATTCAATTTCCAGGTGCACCATTTCTATCTCTTCTAGTTTCTTTACAACTTACATACATTTTAGGTCATTCTTAGGACATTGCATATAGTTTACATTTACATTAGTTTACATTTCATAGTTAGTTTATTTCATTACATTATAGCACTTAGATACATTCCACACACATCACACCCATTCCAAAACCCCCAAATATTTGAATGAACTCACCAAGAATACCATTAGTGTGAAAGAGAGCCATTCTTCCACCTTGCTCCTAGGTGAAAAACCCTAGGGGCACATTGGGGAATCCTCTTTCCCTATTGCTTTCATTTTTGGTGGTTTTTTTTGGTGAACCCATCCTTAGAACACTTCTTTTTCACTTCTAATTTTACATTTGCATCCTAGGGAAAAGATTGCATTTCCATTCTATGTCTAAATCAGAAAAGCATAAAAAAACATAAAAACCAGTTAAAAACTATGGAAACTCTCAAAAAAATCATTGTTGGGACTAATTCGCCACACTGAGTGACTTAGTCCACTTGCACCATTTACACTGTACTTTCTGATATTTACAAAGCATTTTGTGCACTTTTATTTTTTGTTTCTGCATTTTTGTATTCTTTTCCATAATTTTAGTTATAAGCATTTTAGTATCCTTTGCTTGCATTGCATTTGCATTCACCCCGCATTTAGGAAACTTTGCATGAGTTTTTGGTGTGTTATTGCTGGTACTTTGGTGAGAAGAAGTTCGAGACTCATGGAATCTCATGACAATACACTTATTGTAGATCTTGGGTTATCTTAAACTTCCACTCCTAGTATTGCAACTAGTACAGTAGGCCTAGAAACTACACTTAGTGACTCTTTGCATTCAAAACACATGAATACTGAACCTAAACATGATAATTTCCCACACGAAAAAATATTTCACATTCATGCAGACCTAGCTGACCTCCAGCATGAAGTGAGCTTTGAAAACATTTATGCCAGTGCTATCCCCACTATAGAAAACATTCACCGTATGCCTGATAGTGATGATGGCCTAAGTGTTGTGAAGAAAATAGTCAAAATATATCAAAAATATGTCTCTTCTACATCTAGGGCCTCTTAACCAACCACACCTATCATTAGCCAAGGAGGACCTCATACTCCTCATCCCTCAATGGTAGCCTCCATTCCTACGTATGCTTCCCCTAATGTCACAACCACAAAGCAGCCAGTTAGCAATGTGATTCCTTCCCTTGGTATTCCTACTAGTATTCTACCTCCTTTGTGGCATCACAAGATTTATATTCTCACAACATACCATCCATTAGTATTCCCTTCACTTTCCCCACCACCACTTATACTGATCCCCTCTTAACACAACTTTTCCACATCGTCTCCTCCATGCAACAACAACTTTCAACCATCCATCAAAACCAACATGGTTAACCCACATACTATGTCCACAATAATACCTTGTCCTTAGACATCTTGCAAACCCCAATGCCACAAGGAAAATAAATACCTAGATTTGAGAAGTACAAAGGGAAGGGTGATCCTTCTAATCATGTTAATGCTTACACTGCTCTATGTAGTGACTTTGCTCTTGATGACAAATTGCTAGCTAAATTGTTTTTGAGAACCTTAAAAGACACAACCTTGGATTGGTTTTCTTCATTACCAAAAAATTCAATTCATTCATTCAATGAAATTGTTGATGCCTTTATCAACCATTTCCAAGTGCATATGACTCCTAAAAAGACCTTGGCCAATTTGATGAGATGTAAGGAAAATAATGATGAAAAGATCACAAACTTTATCTCACATTATCAATCGCTTTTATCCCAAATTGATGTGAAGATCCCCTATATGCATCTACAAAATATGTTTACTGAAAACCTGCATACCAACCTTCAAGACAAACTCACCATGATGAAGTTTCCTTCCTTCATCCATTTATGCACAACACTCTATGATTATCACAATTCCACTAGCAGTTGTGATACGTGATCCACTTCTAGTCAAATTGAGAAGTGCAAAATGGTGACTCTACTAGGGAGAATTTTGAATCTCCAGTTGCAGACTGATATTTCATAGTCATATTATTTTATATTCTACATTTGGTTTAAATATTGAAGGATTTCATACCTAGAGAAAGAATTTTTTGCAGTGAATTTGAAGATTTCATGATTTGTGGTGCTCTGCTAGTGAAAGGAACTTAGAAGAAAGTTTACATGTGAAATAAATTCATACTACTTGAAGTTCAGTCCTCTATGAAGAGATGTGGTGACTTTTTCAAAACAACCTATTTGAGATCTACAATATTTTCATTCAGGAAGATAATTTGCAGCAGCTGCAACATTTCCAAGTATTCTTCACCTTTGGTTTTCAAGAAAATTGTGTATGAAAACCATATTTGAACGTCTTAAATTTTTTTTGGTTCCCTATTGAGTGAATTAGCACTAAGAAAGGGAAAGGACAATAATATTGAGTTTGCACATTCCCATTTGATGGTTCTATCATATTAAATGTAATTGTAGTTCCATTGAAATATTTTGTCTAGTGTTCAAATATTTACTAGTATGGATGGTTAGAATAAATTTGTATATCTTAGGGATTTCCATCCATTTACATTATTATATGTTTCAAGCCAAGGTTACCATCATATTAGCAGTCACCCTTTTAATCCTTCATTTGGTCATGGTTGTGATTATGAACAATTAGTTGAGCATTGATCTGCAAATATCTATGGATCATCAAGATAAAATAGCCATACCATTAGACACCTTGATACAACTTGTCAAGAAGCTTCAAAAATTTGATAATCCTCAAACAATTGATACTGCAAAGTACATGAAACCAAGAGTGCACAAGCCTAGGATAAGGCTAGAATGGAAAGTCATATTTGAGAGAAAAATTAAAGAGATGGACAAAAGGCACTTGATGTTTTCACAAGCCCAGTTAAAAGATAATCATACTATATCTACTTGCCAAATCATTGCACCTTTTGTCAATTCTTTTGACTCATTGTATAATCAGTTAGACTTGTCATGGGTTGATTACAAAACTATAAGTATGTCAAGCCAAGTTTACAAACAGATGCCTACATTTGATGGATACAACATATGTGAAGGAGATGCACATATCCAAAAAAATTCTAGCTTCATGGAGAAACATTCATTCAGAGATCAGGATATGTGGATAAGACTTTTTGTTAAATCTCTCGAAGCAAGAGCTAGGGATTGGTACTTAAGATTTCTTGAGAAGACCTTTTCCTGTTGGGATAAGCTAGTGGATGCTTATAGAGAAGAATTTGCAAAAGAGCCTTCTGACCTTGTCACAAGATTGAAGGAGATTAAAAGAAAATATGACGAGTCAAGCATTGATTTTAGTCATAGATTTGTTGTTGCTCTTTCATTGGTCCCTAAAAATTTCAGACCTAGTGCTCCAGATTGCATTCATATGTACTTTGAAGCTTTTGAGGAAGGATCTATTGCACTGTTAAAATATTTCAGAATATCAGATATGCAGATGACTTACACAAGTTTAGATAATTTGGAGAAAATGAGGAATGAGTATGCGCAAGGTCTGTTGTCTTCATTTGTGCATAAACATGTTGATAAAATCAGCAATTGTGTAAGTACAAATGATCAAATGTATTTGGTTCTAAATAAAGACAAGTGCATGCTTGAGAAGGTATGAGGTAGGAATGATGCATTATTAGCTGATGAGGAAGTTCTCCTTGAACAACCTACAAAATAAATGTACCTAGCTAAAAGTTGTAGCCATGATGATGAAAGACATGATGAGATGAATGAAACATTTGAAGTTTCTCCTATCTCCTCTGAAAATGAAAAAATAGAGAGTAAATATTTTGCAGAAAATGAAAGTGATGATAATACTTTTGAAGGCTCACAAGAACAGGATGAGGGATATGAACTGAATTTTTTCTTTCAAGAAAAGATGAGCAATCGACAGTGTTATGGTACAATTGATCATGTCAAGTCTTCATGATGAGACAAAGGAGTTTGCTGATTTAGGAAATTCTCTTGAGAATGTAAGTGTATCAGCTGCAAGTGATAAGGTATGCAATGAATTTCAGTTAGTGAGATCAACCACTAGCAGTTGTAAGGAAGAAACCATTGATGGTTTTCAACTTGATAGTGAAAATGTTTGTGTCTTTTCTCAAGAGGCTGTAAATAAAAAACTCAATGATGACACCCAGTCTATTACTGAAATGCAAAATGACATGGATTGTTGTTATGACAACCCAGAACTAAGCAAGAATGAACAAATAGACAACTTGTTCTCTGTGATAGATTATGATCATACTGTTGACAGTGTTGTTGTTGATCCTATTTCTTATGATTGGGTAAATCCAATGTATGATCAGGCCATTGAGTTTTCACTTGTTGATTATGATGACATCATGATATATTCAAATTTTCAACTTGGTAGTGCATGCAGTTCTAGTGAAAGTCAAGGAGAGGAATTGGTTGAAGGAATGGACCAGAATGATGATCTATTGAGTAGTGAACAAATTTCAAATATCTTGACCAAAAAATATTAGAAATGTACACATGTGAATGACCCTAAATTGTTGTGTGATTCTCATATTGATTTTGATAATGATGATAATTTTCACTGTGCAAGGTATGATGCATGTGTTTCTAATTCTCTTTCCAATTATAAACTAGTTGATCAGCATGATGATAATGTGGATGAGGACAAGCAACAATTTGATTGTAAGGATGTATTGTATGATGAATATGAAGATATGGATACTGATGCAAGTTGAAAAATCTGTTTTGATGAATTAGAAGCAGCAGATGACCATGAGTTGTGTGTATCCAATGAACCTAGTCATGAGTCTTTTCATGTGGATATTAATGTTGATTTTAAAGTAGAATTAGATTATCCTTCTGAACTAGAATTACTTATTTTTGAACAAGCTTGTGATGATGAAGATGCTGATATGTTATGTTCAAAGGATAACAGAGTGATTGAAGATAAAGATAAATCTCAAATCCTTGATGATTCCTTACATCAACATGATGGAGGACAGTTCCAGAGTGTGCCAATGCATGATTGTATCTCTTTGCATACAGTCAGAGATAGTTTGTATGATGTGCAAGATCTATTGGTGAGTTCTTGCGATAGTTTCACTTTTGATGTGCAAACTAGTGATCAGGATCAGCTTAATAGTACCAACCATGTGGTAGAATGTGAGTGCTACTTTTGTCAGTTGGAGGAAGTTTTCATAGATTGTGGCAATGTGCAAAACACTAAAGAGTGTTATTTTCAGCTTGAGGGTGATTTACATGATGAATATGACAAGTTGTTGCCACATGATAATCATCATTCTGAGGGTATGCCTTACTTGCAGATGCATAGTGATTATGAATATGTTGATAATATTGTATTTGATGATTGCTTGTTGGGAGGTACCAACATGTTTAATCAGGTAGATGGTTGTGATCAGACTATGTTTCTGTATGCTCTTGATCACTATTCTAAAATGTTGCCACTTGATGCAAAATCAGAAAATGAAGAGAGTGGCAGTGAGGTGGCATATGTAATTTGGTTGCCACTTGATGATAATGGAGCCAAACAAAGAGAAAATTCACACTTGTATATAGGTAGCTCAACATAAATGTTTGCAGAAGTGTTGCCACTCATGTTATTGTGGTGTGATAGAGACAAGTTGGGGTTAAGGGAGATCAACTCTTTTAATAGATTGGTGTTTGACAGAGGTAGGAATTGACTCCCATTTTTTATTTGCTGACTTGGGGTCACCAAGTGAAGTTGAAAAAGGAAGAATGAATAAAGGAGCAATTTGAGAGCACCTAACAAAATTAGTATTTGGTCTACTCTCTAGAGATATGGAATCTTGCTATGCCCACAGAGGGCATACATCCCCAATCGGAGCCACTTTTGGCACTCTCAAATTTTGCAAATTTGAAGTGCCCATATTAAAACTTTTGCTTTTGCACTTTCTGAGGTACCCTTGAAAAATATGCCTAAATGACCTACTTTGGAGGGTCATATTTCAGAGCCTGTTGATTTTCAAGACAAAACCCTTGGGGGACCCACTCATGTGACATATGTGAATGTGTATGTTAATTTTAAGCTTCCCATGATAAGTTTTGTCAGGGTTTTTAAAAGTGAAGCTAGAGGGTTTTGGCACTTTTATGTTGTTTACAAACTTTCAGCTTTGCAAAGTGGCCTCCTGTTCAAGTTAATATTTCACAAATGGTTGATTGTCATGACAAAAGGATTATTTATCTCCATTTTCCCCACATGAATGTACTCCCATGTCAAGTTTCAGAGCTTCATGATCTTATTTTCTATTTTTACTAGGCCAAAACCAAATACTGTTTGCTTTGTTTTGCATCTACATTTTCTGGAACCTTTTAGGGTGGTCAACTTTAAACTTCAATATCTTTTGATGGATGATGATTCAAGAAAATCCCTATTGCACACGTTTTCACTGTACCTAAATGAGCTTATGTTCCCAGTGACAGAATCTCAGGGGTTGATTTGATATTTTTTCAACGAGGTGATTTTGCAAGTTTCAATTTGCTCTGAACAGATGTAGATGCAGAAAAGTTTATCTGGACAACTTTGGAATTCAATATCTTTCACCCTGGGATTCCTTTTTCCAAACTGTCTTTTTCACTCCATTCTCAGATCAAATGTCTACATGTTTGTAAGTTTTTGTGACTCCAAGAGGTCATTTGACCTATTTTCGGGGGCGATTCTAGAGCCCACCTGGCTAGTTTTGCTCACTGTTCAAATGTGCCAAAAAACGGATTTTAATGATATCACACTTCAAATTTTCACTTCAAATGAATTCAGAAGTTGTCTCAAGTCAATTCAAGGATAAAATCTATTTGAAAATGATTATTTTAAGTCGAGCCCACATAGAAACCCGACATGCTTTGCACAATGGTGAAATTGTATGTGTTGCATTGTGGAGGTTACTCCAAGTGAATGACTTTGAGTAAGATAACACATGGGGAGGTTCCTGGTGGTTGCAAGCCTGTAGAGGATAAATGCAATTGATTTTTTTATTGCAATGCATGAATTAGGTGTGTATTCATTACCAAAGGAATTCAAGCCCTAATGCCTAAATCAAATATGTGAAAGGACTTGGAGTAAATCCATCGAACAGATGGTGGTTTTCCACTTGATCCACCATGGAACAAAATCACAACACTATTTAAATCTTGGTAGAGTGTTTGAACAGTTGCATGGTATTGAGAAGGAAAATTTGTTGTCATGCTTGTTTGGTTAAAGTTTCTTCATTGTGTCCATGCTTGTCTTCATTTTGCAGCCATGTATTATGGATTTCAAATGGAGTCCAATCAAGAGTAGAATTTATGGGAGTTACAATCAAAATTAAACTAAATGAGATAAATGTAAGTTCAAATACAACAACTACTTCATGTACGTTGGAAGCATAAGACACACAAACAACTAAATGGCGGAAAGCAAAGAGAAATATTTGCAACCTGTCGATCCATTGTTCCTAGAATGAATTGCTTGGCGGCCTGGGTTGAGGGTTGAAGCTATTTGAGGATTCAGTGAAATGGGGTGGCAACTTTCTAAGCGAATTAAGATGAGAGAAGAGCCCATGGATTGATGGCTATGCATTTGGAGAAGGCACTTGAATTGCTCAGTAAAAATGCCCAAGTAGATGTGGTCTCATGGGACGCCATGATTGCAGCGTATGCCCAAAATGGATTTGTTGAGATGGCTTTAGTAATTTTCTAGCAAGTGCAATTGGAGGGATCCACGAATGAGTCAGCATTCTTTTAAAAGGATTGAACCATATTGAGGTTGACGCACAGACTATGAACTGTTCCCTTTGCATGTGCAACCACCACGCCAAGTTGAATGGGAGGTGACAACAATAAATGAGGCACATTAACTTTTTCAAAAGGAAAAGTCCCAAATAAATGTGGTTTCCTAGAATGCAATGATTGCAAGATATGCTCAAACTAGGTTAGGGGGTGGCACATTTTGGTGTATGGTTGCAAGCTATGGGGAAACCGTGGTGATAGCTAAAGGAGGCTGATGTGAATAACACAAAGAGATTCTCTTGCAGTGAGAATACATTAAAATTGTTTGAAAAAATTCTATTTTCCAATGTTTGTACTAGCAACTTGAATGCTCAATGATTTCTTATGAAATGTTGGTGCATAAAATGGAGGTGCAAATAGTAATATATAGCTAGATAAGTATGAAGCAGGATAGGTACATCGATGCAGTGAAGATAAAGTTTCATGCCGACCACTATATGTCTTTGCTAGCCACCATAGTCAGGCAGGAAATGAGCTACAAAATGGATGAGAGAGGTTAGGGCATAAACGCATAAATGACGGATAGAAGAGATGGTCATGTGGATGAGTCTCGTTGACCTCACAAGGCTATGGATGGGGTCAGGAAAACTATTGCGGGGTATGCAAGAATGCATTATGGTGGGCTTGTGCTAAATAGCTAAGGGTATGTTTTGAATTTTGTTTCACGTGGAGGTTGAAATAAGGTAAGGGTTAAATATTTCCATAATCCGATGGAACAAGTTAAAGGATATTTTGTTGGGAATTAAAAGTGAAATGCGGGTAAAATTTATTTTTTCTCGATAAAGTATTTTTTTTCAGGTTTTTACCATTTTAAAGGCTTTGAGTGAAAAATGCAAAATGGTGAAGACAGGGGTATGGGTAATTTTTTGCCTGAGAAAATTTTTAAATGGGAAAATATTTTAAATAAAATATTTCAATTATTGTGGGTGGAGGAAAATGTTTTGAAGGTTCAAAATGACAATTTTAAAAGGCCTTTATTGTAAGCTTGCTGCTGGATGTAAAAGATAAAGTGCACAAAAGTAAGGAGGAATTAAAAAAGGGCTTTCATGAAGAATAGAGTTATTTCAACTACATGGAAATTTGGAAGATAAAATGAAGATATTTTTAACGGGGAGGTGGATTTTCTATTGAAAATTGGTTTGCAAAGGCAAGGGAAAATTATATTGTTGCAAGTTATGAGAGAAAAAAGAGGTTGCTCTAGATATTTCCATCTTCTTGTTGCTGTTCAACGGAGGATCAAGTTGCGAGTTGTCAACTGTGGATGCATTTTAGGGCTTCTCTTGTTTTCTTTTATTCTCTTTATCTTCTCGTTCTCTTCTCATTGTAGGGGATTCTGAATTTCTGTATGGGGCTGGGTAGATATAAAATGCTGAGTTTAAGTCATGAGTTGAGTCTGTAAGCTGTAATTGTTATTTTCATGAGTAAATATTAGCCAATTTGTGCAAGCAAAACATAAATTTCATCAAATTGTCTCTAGATTTGTACATTTTAAGTCATATGAATTCAATAATACAAAGTATGTTTGAGTTTATCATCTCAGTTTCCCTGGGAGTGTTTTATTTGTTCATGGGTCTATTTCAAAGAAATGGTTAAATTACTTTGAACAGATAATTGTGATTTCAGGTGTGCAAGTTGGATTCATAAGAAGAGTTTGATTGATAACAAAAGTGGATCTGTTGGTGTAATGCATCAGAAGTTTGAATCCACTATCCAGAGTTCATTTGCTGATGAATTCATTTTTCGTATTTGAATCCATGGCCCAGAATTAGGCACTGATTTGTCTTTCAGCTTAGTGCATTTCAGAAACAATTATTAAACTCAAAATCATTAAATCTTTCAACTATGATGTATTTTCTTAAAATATCTTTCAATTCCTAGCATTAGGTGATTATTTTCTCAAAGGTTTGCTAAGCCTTCAATGAATAATATCTATTTGCATATAGTAGGAACAAATCTATGTTGAAGTGCTCTTGAAGAATGAAAATATCAAATGAACACAAGAAGGAACACCCTCATTGGTCCCACAAAGCCTAAAGAGTAGGGGTAAAGCCCTAAGAAGCTTTACCTATCAGTTGGCCACTAGCTTTTGTGATTCTTGAACATAGAGGTTGGCTACCTCTTAGAGAGTTTCAAAGCTTAGCTGGAAAAAACACCAACACAACCAAACCAACTCACAACCATTTGAAAATCCAAATAAAGGGTTTTTTCAATTTAACCCTCCTTCTCAAACTCCTCCACCTACCAATAATCAAATAGCAGTTGTTAAGACCATGGTGCCTTTCAGTTATGGAGATCCCAAACGAACCTTCACACCTTTACCTGATACTCTCCATAATATAATGAATCAACTCCTACAGTAACAAATGATTACCCTACCTATTGTTCATGCACCCAATCCTAATAAGCCTTTACCTCCCTCCTATAACTCCAACGCTTATTGTTATTTTCATCAACAAAATAGACATGACACCGAACAATGTAAGTGTCTCAAACACCTTGTTCAAGACCTTATTGATTCGGGTTGTCTATCCATTGTTGGTATTAATGATAAAGGAAATAAGTCTGTTGCACCCCCAAACCAAAATTTATAGATTTTCACCAATCCCATGCCTAAACATAATGTTTCCTTTGTCAAATAAAGTGAAACTTCATAGAATGACATTATGAATGTTGATACATAAGATGAACATTTTGATCTTCTTTTGAATGTAACCCATGTCAAGCCTATGGATGAGATGGTAAGCATGATATACGTCATCCATCATAAGGGCCAAACCAAAAAATCTCTTGACATTAATTTTTCATCTCAAGATATACTCAAAAATCTTCTCGACGGTCCTCTCTACATAGCCGGACAAATCTATGATAAGCCCACTACTCATAGATCTCGCCTTTGGAGAGAATGTGATCACAGAAGAATTTTTGGTACTACATGATCTTTATCAAGAATTTTATGATAAATCTAACACATGGATCAAAATGCATAATGGCTTTGCTTGCCCTACAATCTGATCGATCACTCTCCCATTATAGATAGGCCCTAAGATATTTTGGATGTTACATTCTCTATCATCCCACAATCAAACCAATTTCATTTGCGGCTAAGCCACCCATGTCTTCGCTCAATGAAAGTGGTCACCTCAGTTCTTCAAAAATGTTTGAAACTTCCCTTTGACAATGAAATATTCACCGTCCACCATAGTGGCTTCAATCCTTTATCTTCCAAAGGCAACTTTTTCTTAGAAGACTTTTGGCCTGAGCCCATGGAACCCATCACTCTCTGAAGAGATTTCCTTTTCATTTCCTATTAGAAGTTTAAAGCAAAGAAAATATTTAAATTATCTCTTCACAACATGAGCCCCTCAACCTTTGACACTCCTATCCTTGATGAGACCATGTTACAACACGACTCAGACCTACCTAACAAGACAACACCTGAAACCTCCTCTACATCATCAAAAAGGCCTAGAGATCATGACAGTAATTTCATCCTACCTCCTCGCATCAAACAAGTGTATAAAGCCAAGAAGAAAGTGGCTGACCCACCTATGGTTCCTCCCATTCCTCCCCCTAGGGATGACAAGCAACCTACAGTAGATCAGCCTACTCCTTCTCAAATGCCACTTGATACTAGAATAAAATGAAATAGAGGAGCTAGGGAGCATAGGCGTCACCATCGTGCTCTTTCTCACAAATCACGTGATGAATAAAATATTGAAAATCATAATCCACATTTTTTAGAAGTCGTTCTTGATGACCCTCCTCCCCCACCATCGCAGCTTGATCCTATGCCCCCATCACAACCACTATTATGCTTCAACTGATATTGTCATTCATCCTACTATTGTCATCAACCTCAATGATGATGAGGAGGAGAATGATAAAATAGATGAAGAGGTGCACAACACTTTGAATACATTATTTTCCTCTTGTATGAGCATACATGATAATTATCCTCGGACAAGCATTGACCTTGACGCTATTTCAATAATTGTTGATGTCCCTCTAGCTAGTCGCCCACCGTAATTTTATACTGAGCAAGATTCAGATGCAGGTGACTTGCTTGATGATTGATGCACATCTTCCTTACTAGTCTTTTCTCTTTCATTTTCATGTTTTCTTGTGTGTAACGTATTCCCCTATATTGTTTGATGTTCCCTCTCTTTGTGACATTCTTCTATTTGTCGTGACTTAGATTTCGTGTTTTCCTTTCCTTTTTCTTTTTGTCTTCCTTTTGGGGATGATGCAAGGCATTGAGACCAAAATATCTCCTTCATGTTGACCCAAAAGGCCTTTTTCTTTTTCTTTCACTTTCGTCTTCCTTTTCGGGATGATGCAAGGCATTGGGACTGCAATGTCTCCTTCATGTTGACCCAAAAGGCATTTTCCTTCTCTTTCACTTTTGCCTTCCTTTTGGGGATGATGAAAGGCATTGAGACTGCAATGTCTCCTTTATGCTGATCCAAAAGGCTCTTTTCATTCATATTTTACTTTTTCTTTTGTTTTCCTTTTGGGGATGATGCAAAGCATCAAGACATCCTATGTCTCTTCCACGTTGACCTAAAATGAATCTTTTTTTTATCTTTTTTTTCGCTCTCTTTGTGTCCTTCTTCAAGTTCTATGTATTTGGGGGAATGATGATAGTTTTGAACTCTCAAAAAAAACATTGCAGCAATGAACATACTAACCCCAAATTCATAGATCCCTTATGTGTTTGGTGCTTTTTCATTTTGAGGGCACTCCCTCCTTTTCCTTCCTTTTTCTTCTTCCTTTGCATGATGCAACCTCACTTGGAAAAATATCACTTGGAATAGGGCTTTCCAAGTTGGTTCTCATGTACTTTCTTTCTCCTTGCATCTTTCATTTTTCCTACTTTAAAGTAATTGCTCATAGTACAGTGTTTCACAATTCCTTTAAAGTGGGGCCATACATCGGCATTATTCATTTTTCATTTGTTTTTATTTGTCCTTGGTTCCTAATGCAGCCTTAACACTTCATACGAAGAGTCTCTCACTTTATGGATGACATTGGATGTAGTGTCCTTCATGAAAGTGACCTATCTTAGCATATTACATTCCTCTTAGTGGCCTAATGCGACACACTACATCCCCTAAGTTGTGTATTTTCTATCCTTTGATTGGTCATCTCTTGGAGAACTTAGACACAATGTTCCCTAAGTAAAAGACCTCGCATGAACTAAATAAGAATCCTTTGAACATCCATTTTTCATTTTACCTTTTGCATTTTACATGTTACATTTTGAATTTTTTCCTTTTTGGCCACTTTGCGTAACACAACTTGCATGCCTGTGGCGCAATCTTGCACTTATTCATGAGTTCTAAGCGTACAAAGATTTTCTTGTCTCATGAACCATAAACCCTTATCTTTTTTGGTGCCTTATCAAAGTTATTAGGAGGTATAATTAGTATGGTTAGGCAGGAAGCCCAACCAGTGGCACAACTTTCCCCATAAGCCACCTGTGTGTGTGTGGGTACATACTAGCCATATGTTTCTCACCTTTTGGGCCTTCTCACCCAGTGAACAACTGAAAGTCTCATCACCCCAGAGTGAGTACAACTTATTTAAGACAAACAACCTAGATTTTATCCACAACTAGCTAGACAAATGGTCGAAGCTTAATCCGACTTCCCCTCTCTCGTCACTCTTTCACATCAACTCCTTGTGTGATCTTTTGTGCTTATGTTTCGTTTTCCATGAGATCTTAATCATAGGGGCTTGATCATCCATCTTTATTATAGTTGTCTCATCTCACTAGCATGAATACATTGGATCCCTCTCGATATGAATGTCTTGGATACTTTAGTGTGAGTTTGAAGCAAGTTCATCCTCTCACTAAAGTGGGGGCTAAGTGTGTCACCAAAAAGTGTAGCCTAGACACTTTTCACTCATTTAAGCCTTTTCCCATGGATTTTGGTTTGATTTTTCCTAGATCTAATGTTGTAATGTGGCCAACACATTCACATTAGGCCTTGAACACTTGTAAATCAATAACAACCTAATGGTGTTTTACAAAGGTATTGTGAAGTGTTGTAACACATCTTCCCATTTTTCTATGACTCTTTCAACACAATTCATCTAAAAAACCCTTTTTTCCTCTTTCCAAGCCTTGTGCCAAAGTGTTTTAAAGTGATCTAACACATTTTCACACCTTCCTAGGCTTATCATCAACAAATTCACCCTTTCTTATGACAAATTGGCCCCTTAATGCACTAATATGCCTGACTTAAGTGTGTTTCAGGAGACAATCCCATTAATCAACATTAAACACCACTTAATTCTCGACTACCACTTGAATTTGTCCAAGTGGACTAAGTTGCCACCTTGGGCGACTTAGTCCCATTTGGCATAAAATTGAAAATTAAAACAAAATTCTAACAGGAATTTGCCTCCAAAACCCTAAAGTCAGACTATGTTGTGTTATTTTTGGGGAATTAGGGCTTCACATGTATAAATAAGGGTTTATCCCCTCATTTTCACCCTTCATCTTCATTATCTCTTGCATTCATACACTTTTTCATCCACAAGCAACCAATATTCTCAAGCAAGCATTCAAGAACTAATCATTTTAGACATCGTCCATTGGAGTTGATTCTTGCATATCTGTAGACTTCTTCAACAAGGGCTTGGTGAATGTTTAAATTTACATGCTATTCAATCATCTTTCCCTTTTTATTCTATTTCATTTGGGTTTGATTACCAACATCAATTTTGACTAAGGAAAACCCCTATTCTCTAACCCTAACCTTTTCCTTCTCTTTGCATGTGTGATTTGCAAGTTGTATGTAGATTAGTCAAAGAGTAGAGTGCTAAAAAGGTGTCATCATTCCATCCACATCATTCCAAGTCAACAAACCCTAGGAGGAGCTAAAAGACAAATTACATGTCATTTTATGAAGATTCAGACATGAGTCTATGTCAGAAACAAAAGTACAAGTGGGAACCTATAGATTCCAACCTCAAAACTCCCGAAAGCCTCAAGAGGACTAAGTCACCATCATTGGTGAATTGGTCCCAGTACCAGGACTAAAAAGTGGTTTCTATATTTTTGGATACCCTTTTACTAGAAACTTGTTTTGGCAGAGTTTCTTGGGAAAAGGGCTAGGTCACCCATTCTGGAGTAAATGTCCTAGTGAGCATTTTCAACAGATTTCAAAAGATTCTAGAGCCCTTCTTCTCCAACCTTCAGTTTATAGGTGCACCATTTTTGTCTCTTCCATTTTCTTTACAACTTGCATACATTTTAGGTCATTTTTATGACATTGCATATAGTTTACATTTACATTAGTTTACATTTCATAGTCAGTTTATTTCATAACATTGCAACAGTTAGATACATTCCACACACATCACATCCATTCCAAAACCCCCAAATATTTGAATGAACTGACCAAGAATACCATTAGTGTGAAAGAGAGTCATTCTTCCACCTTGCTCCTAGGTGAAAATCCCTAGAGGGACATTGGGGAATCCTCTTTCCCTATTGCACTCATTTTTGGTGGCTCAATAAAATATCACTCATTTTCTTGTAACAGATCTAAGTAGAATTTACTAGCAGTTGCAGTCATAAAGATGCATAAGGAAAAAGATATGTAAGACAAAAGAAATTTGAAAAAGAAAAGATGCAATTAAGAAAAAAAAATTATTGGTTTTAGGAAAATTCACCGCCAACAATTCATCGTCAATAAATTTATTTTCAAAAATTCATGATTTCCATGACAAATTCATCTTGTGGAAAATTCATCACCAACAATTCATATGTTGCTAGTGGTGAATTTTTGTATTGCACTCAACCTGAAAATCTATTTTATCAACCTACAAAGAGCTACCTTCACCACCTTTTTCTTATGCAGCTTATTTTAAGCTAAATTAATTAGAGGATCTAACCCATAAATAGAAAAAATCTACATGACATCCATTGTACAAGCCTCGAATTCCTCTTGAGATGGAGAGATATAGATAGTAAAAGTTACACAATTGAGAAATATGTTAAAAAAGGGAAAATTACTAGAAAGGAATAGTGGCATCTACCATAGGTGACACTTCCTATAGAAAAATAATTAGTTGCAATTATAAAATATCACTCATTTTCTTGTAATAGATCTAAATAGAATTTGCTAGCAGTTGTAGTCATAAATTTGAATAAGGAAGAAGATATGTAAGACAATAAAAATTTGAAAAAGTAAAGATGCAAGTAAGAAAAACATTTTACTTTTTTTAGGAAAATTCATCACCAACAATTCATCGTCAACAAATTTTCTTTCAACAATTCATGATCACCATGAAAAATTCATCTCGTGGAAAATTAACCACCAACAATTCATATATTGCTGGTTGTGAATTTTCCACGAGATGAATTTGTCATGGTGATGAATTGTTGGCAATGAATTATTAGAGGTGAATTTGTTAACAGTGAATTATTGGTGGTGACTTTTTCTAAATCCCATTTTACTATATTAGCTAGAATATGTTGGAATTTATTATTTCTCCTAAGCCTGCTCTCACATCAGACCCCTAGTTGTTTCACCTACCCGTCAAGAGCTACTTCTTGAATGATAGTTTTTGGGATCTTCATCCATTTAGCTTTTGACAAATATATAATTAATTTTGGTTGGTCATTTTAACTTTCTAGATTTATGGTGGTAGGTGATTTCAAATTTTGAGACCGAATGTTGAAGAGACAAAAGGAATGAATGAAGAATAGAATGTAAGTGTGAAGAAGTTTTTGCAATAGCAGTTTGTGAAGAGGAATATTTTGTTTGAGCTCCCAGAAGCTCCTAAACAACAACAGTTGTATGTTATTTTGTATATAAGCAGTGATTGCTCCTGATAGAGCTCTGCGTAGCTCCTAAAAGTTATCTGTCTGAGTGAGTGGCTCCTTATTGCTCCCAACAACTTGTAATCTGTAGCTTAGGTTTATTTTTCAAGTTTTATGTTTTTCCCTTATGTATTGCCATTTATAGCTTATTAAATACAAAAGAAAGTTGCATGTCTCCTTGTTCTTCTGCATTTTGAGGTTTTGTATTCCCAGTTGATTGGGAAACAAAGCAACAACCTTGTGTTATTTTGAGCATTTAGATTCTTGACATGGTATTAGAGCTGTGAGAAGTTTTGACATGGTATCAAAGCATTTTTGGATCCTTTAAATTTTTGACATGGTATGAGAGCCCTAGGCCCCATTTCTTCATTAGTTAGGGCATTTTTTTTTTTTGGGTATCAAGTTTTTTCTGTAGGAGACATGGCTGGAGATGAAGGGAAGAGTTGGCAGCAACCACCATCCTTTAATGGACATAACTATGATGTATGGGCACAGAAGATGAAGGCTATTATGGTTTCCAATGAATTGTGGTATTTTTTGAAAAATGGGTTTGTGGATGTTACTGACCTAGCACAGTATGTAGTTATCACAAACAACCAGAAGACCCAGTTGAAGGAGCAAAGGAAGAAGGATGCTAAGGAATTGAGTTTAATAGAGGCAGCCATGAATGGGGCCATTTTTCCCAAAATAGAAACAAATGAGTATGCAAAGGAAGCTTGGGAAATCCTCCAAACAAGCTACAAAGGGACTAATATGGTTAGATTGGTGAAGCTCCAGATGCTTCAAAGAGATTTCAAGACTCTCTTGATAAGGGACAACGAGTCCATTTCAGACTTCCACACAAGAGTCTCCAGTTTTTTGAACTAGTTGAGGATCAATGGTGAAACCATGGAAGAGCAGAGGATTGTGGAGAAGATCCTCAGAAGTTTACCCACCAAGTTTGATGCAATAGTGATTGTCATTGAAGAGGAAAATGACCTCTCTATTTTGATGGTGGATGAGTTGATGGGTTCTCTTCAAACCCATGAGAAACACCTAAATAGATCTGCTACTTCTTCCCAAGAGAAAGATTTTAAAGCTTAGTCAAATGCAAGAGATGAGAAGAAAAGTAGAAACAACTACCGATGTGGTAGAGGCAAATCTAGACAAGGAAATACTAGAGGAGAAAGCTCAGGATGAGAAAGCATCCAAGATGGAGTGACCGACTCTTATACCAGCTCCTGACAAGGCAAGAAGAACAATAGTTCGAATCAAAGGGGAGATAAGAGCAATGTTGAATGCTATTATTGCTAGAAAAAACACAACAATAAACCCAAAAAAAATTCAAATGTGGTTGATGCTAATGTGGCTGAAGGCAATCAATCCACAACCTTCATCATGTGCAACATTGGTGAAGAACGTTGTCCTGAAGTCCGGTATTTGGACAACAGTTGTAGCAACCACATGATTGGTAATGAAATTTTGTTTTCTTTCATTGATAAGAATGTGAAGTCAAAGATAAGAATGGGGAACAATGGATTAGTTCCAGTCAAGGTCAAAGGATCTATCATGATCCGCACCAAGCAAGGTGAAAAGAAGGAGGTTCAAAATGTATTTTTTTCTCTTGGGTTAAAGCATAACCTCATGAGTGTTGGAAAACTGATCCAAAATGGATATAAAGTGTTGATGGACAAGGGTCAATGCATTATTTATGAGAAGAATGAGAGGAAAAAAGTGTTTGCAGTAGTTCAAATGACAAAGAGCTAGATGTTTCCTTTGAAGATCGAGACGTGTTTATCATCTTAGTTCGTTGTTGCACCTCTCGAGAATGGAAAATGTATAGCAGTACAATAAGTAGCTCTCAAGAGCTCCATTCAAGACCCCTCCAAGCTATGGAATCTTAGGTATGGACACTTAGGCTTTGTTGGTTTGATTCTTTTGTCCAAGAAAAAAAAGGTTGATGGTTTGCCAAGAATAGTAGAGCCTAATGTTAGGTGTGAGGCTTGCATTTTGGGCAAGCAACATAGGAAACCCTTTCAATCGGGCAACTCTACAAGGGAAAGAGCACCATTGGAGTTAGTGCACATAGATTTGGTAATCCCTATGCAAACCATATCTATTGGTAACAACCAATATTTTATGATCTTCATTGAAGATTACAGCCATAGGACATGGGTCTATTTTTTGTAGCATAAGTCTGAAGCATTTGATAAGTTTTTATTTTTTAAGGCCTAGGCTGAAAAGGATAGTGGACACATGCTCAAGGTACTAAGGTCAAATCAAGGAGGAGAGTATACTTCAAATTAATTGTGTACTTTTGTAGGAAAAATGGCATCAAGAAGGAGCTAATAGCCAGTTATACTCTGCAACAAAATGGAGTGGCTTAGAGAAAGAATAGGACCATCATGGAGATGGCAAGGAGAATTCTGAAAGAAAATGGACTCCCAAATGAATATTGGGGAGAGGCTGTAGCAACAACTTTATATTTGATAAATAGAAGTCCAAAAAAGGCAGTCCATAAAAAATCCCACAAGAGACATGGACAAAACACAAGTGGATGGTAGAGCACTTAAGAGTGTTTAGGTGTGTGGCATATGCACTTGTGCCAAAAGAAAAGAGGAAGAAATTAGATGACAAGGGTGAGAAGTGCATCTTCATGGGCTATAGTGAGGAGTCCAAAGCTTATAGGCTGTATAATCTAGTCACCAAGAAAATTATCATCAGTAGAGACATGGAGTTCTTAGAGGATGAGTCGTGGGATGGTATGATAGATCCTGATAGCTCCTGACAACTCCTGACAGTTTAGGATAATAAAGAAGATGAGTATGAAGATCAACAAGATCCTGTAGCAGCATAAATAGTTAGTTCTTCATAGCTCCTAAGAGCTCCTAACTCCAATATTTAGTTAAATAGATTGTCTCAGAACTTAGTTGGAGAGAGTTCTAGTCAGCTCTTGACAACTCCTAAATCTAGTAGATAGTTAGGAAGATAGTCATAGATAGAGATCTCCCAATAGCTCTTGATAGCTCTTGAAATAAGTAGATAGAAAGGCATGCAACCGCAGACAGCCAAAAGATTGGCTCCTAAGAGATCCTGAGAGCTCCAAACCTAGTTTGTTTAGCAAAGTAGCAACAATAGTGAAAGTTCAGACCCCAATCTTACCTCCCTAATGCCAAAGAAGACCAAGAGTCTAAGGGAGATCTACCAAAATGAAGGGTATGATGAAGATTTTGATGAGAACATGAATTTTGCATTATTTTCTCATAGTGATCCAATCTATTTTGAGGATGTTGTGAAAGAGGAGAAATGGTGTGAGGCCATGGATGAGGAGATAGATGTAATAGAGAGGAACATCACATGGGAGCTAACTAATTTTCCTCCCAACAAGCAAGTTATTAGGGTGAAATGGGTCTATAAGACCAAAAGCAACATCGAAGGAAGAATAGAGTGGCACAAGGCATGATTGGTGGTTAAGGGGTACAAACAACAATTTGGTAGAAACTATGATGAGACATATTCCCTCGTTGCAAGGATGGAGACTATGCAGGTAGTCATAGAAATTATAGCCCCACACAAATGGAAGGTGTTTCAAATGGGCATGAAGTCTTCCTCCCTAATTTGAGTGTTGAAAGAATTTTATGTGGAGCAGCCATTTGGATATGAAATTATGGGTCAAGAACACAAGGTGTATAAGCTGAAGAAGGCACTCTATGGGCTGAAACAAGCTCCACGGGCATGGTACAACAAGATTGACTCATATTTGATGAGCAATGTCTTTAGCAAAAATGATGGTGATCCCACACTTTACATCAAGGAACCAAATGGTAAGATTTTGATTATTTTCTTGTATGTGGATGATCTAATTTTTACTAGGGATGATGATTTCCTCATTATTGTTTTTAAAGAGGCCATGAAAAGAGAGTTTGAAATGATAGATTTAGGTATCTTGAGATATTTTCTAGGCATAGAATTAAAACAAATGCATGATGGTATATAAATCTCTCAAGAAAAATATGCAAATGAAATCTTGAAGAGATTTAGGATGCTTGAAAGCAAGCCTACCCTAACACCAACAACCATAGGTCTAAAGTTGAGTAAGGAAGATTGCAACAACAATGTGGATCCAACCATGTTTAAAAGTTTGGTTGGAAGTTTGATATATTTGACTACAACTAGGCCTGATATAATGCATTGAGTGAGTCTCATTTCTAGATTTATGGAGACTCCAAAAGACACCCATTTTCAAGTGGGAAAAAGAATCCAGAGGTATGTGAATGGCACCAAAGGATATGGCATTTTGCACACAAAATCAAATGAGTTTGGGCTAGTTGGAGACGCGAATAGTGATTGGTTAGGAAGTTTGGATTATAGGAAGAGCACATCAGGTTATGTGTTTCATTTGGGTTTGGGGGCTATCTCATGGGCTTCCAAAAAGAAACCTATAGTTTCCCTATCAACAACCGAGGATGAGTATATAGCAGAAAATGTAGTAGCATGTCAAACTATTTGGCTAAGAAGAATCTTGGAAGATTTGAGAGAAGAACAAGATGATGGAACAATAGTCTTTTGTGACAATGTTTTATTAATAGCTTTGACGAAAAATCATATGTTTCATGGAAGAATCAAGCACATTGAAATTAGGTATCATTTTATTAGAGAATTGGTTGAAAATGGTGAAATTAAAATGGAGTTTTGTAGGTTTGAGCAGCAGCTAGCAGACATATTCACCAAGCCTTTGAGTAGGGACAATTTTGAGCACCTAAGGAGCAGATTGAGTTTTTTTGATTTGGATCAGGATTGATCTTGTTTCATCAACTCATGACAAAGGGGGAGTGTTGGAATTTATTATTTTTCCTAAGCTTGCTCTCACGTCAGACCCCCAATTGTTCCACCTACCCATTAGGAGCCACTTCTTCAATGATAGTTTTTGGGATCTTCATCCCTGTAGCTCTTGACAACTCCATAATTAATTGTGGTTGCTCATTTTGAATTTCCAGATTTATGGTGGTAGGTAATTTCAAATTTTGAGAGGGAATATTGAAGAGACAAAAGGAATGTATGAAGAATAGAATGTAACTATGAAGAAGATTTTGTAGTAGCAATCTGTGAAGAGGAATGTTTTGTGTGAGCTCCCAAAAGCTCCTGAACAACAATAGCTATATGTTATTTTTCATGTGAGCAGTGATTGCTCTTGATAGAGCTCTATGAAGCTCCTAATAGTGAGCTCTCAGAAGCTCCTGAAAGTTATTTGTCTAAGTGAGAAGCTCCTGATTTCTCCCAACAAATTGTAATCTATAGCTTAGGTTTATTTTTTGTGTTTTATGTTTTTCCCTTATGTATTATCATTTCCAACTTATTAAATACAAAATAAATTTGCATGTCTCCTTGTGCTTCAACATTTTGAGTTTTTGTATTCCTAGTTGATTGGGAAATAAAGCAACAACTCGATGTTATTTTTGAGCATTTAAATTCTTGACATGGTATCAGAGTTGTGAGAAGTTTTGACATGGTATCAAAGTATTTCTAGCTCTTTTATTTTTTTGAAAAAATATGCCATTGACCAAGAAAATGAAAAAGACATATGCATGTAGTGTGAGATTCAATGAAGGATATAATGTCAGAGGCAATTTGATGGAATGGTTGATCTAAGAGTATCAGTGCAAATAATGCTGAAATGATTGAAAGAAATTTAGATGCATGGTGAGGAGGTCACAAGGCTAGAGAAAATGTGTGAAATAGCATTAGGGGAATGTAATGCACATGTCTTTACTTGAGAACATGTATCAATGCCATTGAAGGAGGCTCACATGAGACTAAAAAGGTAAATGGAGCTTTAAAAAAAAGTTAATAAGGGATTATAAAGGTGCATAAGTAGATTCCAGTGAGAAGAAGGAATGGGGAAGTAGGGATGTACATTGTTTTCACAGACCTAGCTAATTTTTTATGTACAAACACCAATAGAAGAAAAGTTGAAACAACTACATTCCAAAAGAATTATATATTAACTTATTCCCAATTAAAATCACAAACTTAAAAAAATAAATTGTATATTACTTACATCTCCTGTATCAAGGTGAACACATGCTCTCGAGAATTTTCCTAATAGAACTATCTTTCTATTTAAACCAAGACATCCAAAATCTACAATGATGAATACCCTTCCAAGACAAAGATCTGCTCAAAGAACAATTAGTTTAGACAAGAAATATTGCACATATTGTTTAGTGAAATGAAAAATCTAAATAGTTCAAAGTCAAACATAAAGAAAAAATAATATTAGATAAATGCAACATATAAATTGAAAGAAATCTTGTTGATTCGTAGAGGAGCTGAATATTTAAATTGATGAGAATAAATAGAGAAGGTAATATGATCACAAAACATGGTTAATTGAGAGGCTAATATCTAAGAAAGTTGGATTTAATTTGTTGGGCTACTTCTACTAAATCTTTGTTCTTTCAATATAGATTTGTTTAACACGTGGGTTCCTTTAAATGTTACTGGAAGAATGACATAAATAAGATGCATGTACATCAGTATAAAACTTAAACTTCTCTTTTGTAATAGCATAGACTTTTAATGAATAGAATTTTACTATACTCCTAATTGATTTTTTTTTTTAAATTACATGGTCACAGTCATGAAATGCTCATCTAAATCTATTAAGAAAATGACACTAACAAATGTTATCCATTTTTATTTGTTGGAAATGATTCCAACGACCCCTCTTTAATTCTTCCACCATATAATTTTTTATTTCTCCTATCTCAGCATATTTTCCAAATCTCCTCACATGCGGGAGGTCTCATTTTTCTAGCTATGTCCATTTAAACATTTTTTTTTAATTTTAAAATACACGATAGATTTAAATGTAAATCAAATGCAAAATATTCTTTGGCGAGATTTCCCACATAGTAATATTAAATTTGATTAAATTATTTTTGATTTCTCCTCCTTGCTGGGATCATTTGTAGCTTCTAGACAGTCTTATTTTTGTTAATAGATGAATGTAGTCATTTTATAGAGAATGAAAATAATGTGATGTAAAGGCAAAGCAACCAGTATTATTGTAGTAATAGCTTGAAGAAACAACCAAAATTTTGTTGTAGAAATAACCAAAATAGCTATAACAGAGGAGTTCATTCTACTATATTTTTTTAATGTATAAGAAAGAGCAACAACTCTATATTTTGTTTTATGGTAACAAATATTGTAAGATTTGAATACATATGAAATATAAATAATATGTGTTTCATTTTCTATATTTTATTTTTGTTTTCTCTATGCTCTATTATTTGTTGTATTATGTTCTCTACCTATTCCTTCATGTGGTATCAGAGTTGAAGGTTTTCAAAAATGATTTTCAAGGAGTATCCAACACAAGCTTAAAATTCACCAATGGTAGCTCCAAGTACAAGTTTGACAAACCCACAAATTCTTGTTCAATGGCAAGAATTGTGGTTATTCATCAATTACAATGTAGGCACTATTTTGCTCTCAAGACATTTGGGAGCTTGTTGAAAATGCTGACCCATAATGAGCAGATGCAACAACATAAAATTCACTAACACAAGCGGAGAATGGATTGCTAAGGGACAACAAAGAGAAGGATTCTAAAGCCCTTTTTTATATTTTCCAAGCAATGCATGAGAGCATCTCTCCAAGAGTTGCAGCAACAAAAAAAACAAAACAAGCATGGGAAATTTGGCAAATGACATACCAGGGAATGTCCAAGGTGAAGACAACAAAACTACAAATGTGAAGAAGAGAATTTGAGACCATATATATGAAGGAGATTGAATCAACAGATTCATTTTCTACATAAATTATTGGATTGGTAAATCAAATTAGATCTCATGGTGAGACACTTGAAGAAAGAAGAGAGGTTGAGAAGTTATTTAGAAGCTTACCTGTAAGGTTTGAATCCATTTTTGTTGCCATAGAAGAGACAAAGAATCTCTCTTTGATTTTAGTTGATGAATTATATGCATCTCTTATTTAACATGAGCATAGATTGAGCGGGACAACAAAATCATCATTGGAGCATGCTTTTAAAATAAAAGATTCAATCGACCATGGTAGAGGTAGAGGAAGATTGTAATCAAGAGGAAGAGGAAGAAATTCACATAGAGGTGGAAGAGGCAATAGGAAAAGGTAGAATCAAAATCAGCCCCAAGGTCAAAGGTGTGATAAATCACAAGTCCAATTTGTCATTATTGCAAAAAAATATGGCCATTATTCAAATGAATGTAGAAAGAAACAATATGATTTTAGGCAGCAAAATACAATTTCAAAAAAGAAAATCAAAACTAGTTGTGGACATATTCCAATATGATGAAGCCATCGCTAAGTTTATGAGACTTTGAAATGGTATACCACTTGGAGACAAAAATATTGGTTTTGATATTGAGCTTGGATAAGCAGAATATTTTGGTAGGGATATTCTATCCTCTAGTCACAAAAATGAAAATAAAAATCTAAACATCAAAATTAGATCCCTTAGTGAACACCACAATGTGGCATTATCAGATCATAAAAAAGACAAAATAAAGGATGTATATGAGGGTGAAAACATCCTTGAGGCACCCAAGGATGGAGGATTAAATCTCCCTATCACACAGTATTAGGAAAGATCAATAGTTTTGGTTGAAAATTTTGAACATATAAATATGGGAACGACAGGTGCACCAAGCATAACCTATCATGTAGCCTCTCTAGATCCTGAAGAAAGAAAAAAATTCATAGTCTTCATACAGGAATGAAAGATCATTTTTCCTTGGACCTATGCATATATTCTTGGTTTGGATTTGGCTTTAGTAGCTCATCATCTTACAGTTTTTACTAGAACTAAACCGGTGAAATAAAAGCTTTGCAAGATTCACCCTTAGATAGTGTTCCTATTCAAAGTGAAACTATATATATTGCTTGATGTCAGATTCATTAGACCTATTGATTATCATGAGTGGGTGTCAAACCTAGTACCACTATCGAAACCCACTAAGGGCATAAGGATCTGCACTAATTTTAGAGACCTCAATAAAGCATGTCTGAAGGATGATTTTCTCCTCTCAAACATTGACATGATAGTGGATTTGACAGTCGCTCATTAAATGCTTTCTCTTATGGATGAATTATTTGGATATAACCATATCAAGATAGCACCTAAGGACCAACATAAAACAACATTTACTTGTCCCTAGGTAACTTTTTGTGGGAATATATTTCCATTTGGCCTAAAGAACATATGAGCCACCTACCAAAGGGAAATGGCTAATATATTTCATGACATGTTTCACATAACCATGGAAGACTATGTGAAACATTACAAAATAGTTGTTTTAAAATGTGGGGTTCACCAATGTGATAATAGATAGACCTATTCTCCTTTATTTCATTAAGAAATGAGATCTACATAAATAATTTCCTTACAACCCTTAGGTGAGTCAACTCAAGGTGTGAATCTTTAGATTTCCTTATGACTGAAGGATGGAGGTCAAGTTCAAACAACACTTTGGAGAGAAAAACTAAAAATAGTAAACTAACACAAAAATGCAATTTAACACTTGGAACAATAAAATTAAACTCAATATTGACATAACCTACAATCAAATTATAGATTAGAGAAGGGAAGATCTGAATGTACCTTTCACCAAAAGTCAATTTCACCAAAATAACACTAGATGTACCTTAGGAAAACCCTCTCAAGAAAAAACAGGATAGCACCTAAGGACCAACATAAATAGCATTTACTTTTCCCTTGGTAATTTTTTGCTGGAATGTCATGCCATTTGGTGTAAATAACATAGGAGCCACCTACCAAAGGGAAATGCCTACTATATTTCATGACATGTTTCACATATACATGGAAGACTATGTAGATGATCTTTTGGAAAAATGTATCACAAAACAAGGGCATCTTGGTAATCTAGCTAAAAAAGTTGACCAATTAGAAGAGTACAATCTATGCCTAAATCCAAAGAAGTGTGTTTTAGAAGTAACCAAAAGAAAAAACTTATCCATAAAACTGCATGCTTTACCATCCTAGGATATACTCTATATCGACTAAGCCTTGATGGAACATTACTCTGATGTCTCAATGCAAAAGAAGCTCAAATTTCCTTACAAGAGGTACATGAAGGTGTTTGTGGGTCACATTCTAGTAGGCCTAATCTATTCAATAAGTTGCTAAGAACTAGATATTATTAGCCATCAATGGAACAAGAAGCTATACACTATTCAAAGAGATGCCTTTAATGTCAACAACATGATGATCTTGTTCATGCACGTGCATAAGAGCTATGCCCAATCACAACACCTTGAACCTTATCAGAATGGGGACTCAACCTTATAGGCAAGATGTCCCCTATTTCATGCAACAACCATAAATTTATCATAACTACCACCAAATATTTTACAAAGTGGATAGAAGCTATACCCCTAACCTATATCACTAGCAAACAAATAGTGAATTTTAACCTTTACTATTTGATTTGTCATTATGGTATCCCTTAAACTATCATTATTGACAATGAAACTCCATTAAAAAACCAAGATGTTCATGAGATTTGCACTAGATCTCTATCCAACATCGCTTCTCTACCCTGTACTACCCCCAAGGAAATAGTTAGGCATAATCATCTAACAAAATGATTCTCAAAATCCTGAAGAAGCTGTTAATGACACTAACTGTGATTGAAACCTTTAGTTGAACCTTGCTTTGTGGGCCTACCGAAATAGCATCCGCACACCCATAGACGTGACACCCTTTTCCCTTGTATACGGATCTAAAACAATCTTGCCTATAGAGGTTGAGATCCCATCCCTAAGGGTACCCTTGAAAGATCTTATCAGTAATGAAGAATATTGAGTATCTAGACTCCATGAACTTGAACTGCAAGATGAAAGATGTTTGAGTGCTCTATAGCATCTCCAATCTTATCATAATAGTCTCAAACAAAGTTATTATCTAAGAAAATAAATTATTGGAAATAATAAATAGGAAAGAGACTATTTTATGGATGTAAATAGTTTATATATATATATATATATAATAAATTATGTCATTGAATAAAACATTTTTTAGTGAAAACCACTTTTGTGGTGCTTCTAGAATAGGTACCGTACTAAAAACCTAGCAAATAGGCACTATGTTTGAATAAAACTTGCATCATTATCTATCAATACTATCCACAACATCCACATATTCATTCTATAATAAAGCATGTGTCCAACCATGGCTTGTTACTGATTAAGGAAAGTAGTCTCATCTCCAACTGGGGGAAACTTCCCAAAGCTAGTCATGGATTAGATCTCTGAGTGTCCTATCATGGTCAAAAACAACAAAATGAAAAATAGCTAGAAAACAAAAAAATCAAAAACATCTTAAAAACAAAAAAATTCAAAACAACAACATTGGATTATTTCTTCATTCAACAAATTCTAAGATATCAACATTTTCTTGAACCCCACAACTAGTTCAAGTAGATTTCCAACAACATATCCTCTAGAAACAGAAGTGGAATATCAATCCAAGTTATCAATGTTGTTCAAATCCTAAAATCAATAGTTATGCTTTGATTCAATCGTCAAACTATGTGGTCTCTACATGTACAATGTAGGAAAGAATTAACACCCCCTGATGCCTTAGGTCAGTCCCCATAGCTTTCTATCATTCTCTATTTTGACTTAGTCAAAAAATAAAAAATCCAAAAATAGTCACAAACATTCAAAATATAAAAACATACAAAAAATAGAAAAGATAAAAAACATGTCCACATCAAACCAAGAGAAGTATGAGCCTCTACATGTATAATGTAGGCAAGAATTATCTTTGATGAGCCACCGAGGCCCTAGGTTAGTCCCCTGAAAACAACAAAAATGGCATCATAAAACTCAACAAAATAAAAAATTCCTATCTCGATCATCACAATCTGCAATAAAGGGTTTGTGCAGGATCATCATGGAAAAAATAGGCCCTTAAGTGGCAATGAAAATTCAGAAAAATTAGAGTTAGACAACTTGATGTAAAAATTTGAATAATTTATCTATATTATTTCAAAAAAATGTAAGAATAGAATCTGTAGAAAATTGAATGTAGTTTCTAAACTACTAGATATATATATTTTAAAATCTATTTGGTGAAAATTTGAAATTTCAATGCAGTAGTACTTAAATTTCAGGGAAAAATAAGAAGTAGGTGTTTGTCTGACCACCCTAACCACAATAAAATGATAATATTTTTTATAAGATTTTAGATATAAGTAGAGGCCTCATGTCCCAATGTGATGCATATTTTTCTGTATTTTTTTCTAAGTAAATAATTAATTATGAATTTTTTATTACAACTTTTAAAAAATATAAAAACTTGTATGTTTGACCACCTTAACTTGGTCAAAACTTCATGAAATTCATTTTTTTTTTAATCCTATAGTATGTGAAGCATAGAATGTGACACATGTTTTGGATTTAAAAAATGTGATACGGTTTGAAAGATATAGATATTTTTCAATCAACCTATCAATCAAGACTTTAGTTGTAATTCAAATAGAAAATGAATAATAATTATTTATTAAATTCAAAGTAAAGCATAATTTATATTGGTGGAAAGCTGAGAATCTCCTTTAAAAACCCTTTTCATTTCATCAATTTAGGGTAAAAAAAAGTTGTCAGCCACATGGGCGAAGTCTAGAAAAGCAAGGTAAGTTGTTAAACATGTTTTTTTTGTTCACTTCTTAGGATTGGCATGTCCTAGCCAAATTTCGAAGGAAACCTGAGGTTAATCCCTAGGTAGTAGGTTTTGTGTCAGACATATCGGATATCCAATTTTTTTTATATATAATTTTAAAAAATCTAATATAGTTTTTAATATATGATTTAAAAAATTCCAATATCCAAATCAGATATCTAATTTGAATCGAATATCCGATTTGTTTTATATATAATTTTAAAAAATCTAATATAGTTTTTAATATATGATTTAAAAAATTGCAATAAATAGTTTATAGTTTATTTTAATATATCTAGTTGAGAATATGCAATATAGTTTATAATTCAATATATCACATATAATTTATGATAATCTCTTATGAAATTATGTATAATATATAATATATTATATTATTATGTATAATATTTAAATATTATTTAAATATTTTAGTTAATGTATAAATATTTGTATATATATTAAGTTAATATATAAAATATTATATAACTAATTAATATCACTAATATATAAAATATTTAAATATTATCTCTCTCTCTCTCTCACTCTCTTCCCCTCTTCCCCTCTTCCCCTCTACCTTCCCCCTCCTATTTATCTCTCTCTATCTCTCGCTTTCCCTATATCTTCCCCTATCTCTATCTTTCTCTCTCTATCTCTCCCTCTCTTCATCTCTCTCTCCTTCTTCCACTCTTCCCCTCTCCCTTCTCCCTCCTAATTATCTCTCTCTATCCCCTTCTTCATGTATTCCCCTCTCCCTTACCCCTTCTAATTCTCTCTCCCCTTCTTCCCCTGTTCCCCTCTCCATTCCCCCTCCTCTCTCTCTCTCTATCTCTCTCTCTCTCTCTCCTTCTTCCCCTCTCCCTTCCCCCTCCTAATTCTCTCTCCCTCTCTCTCCCCTTCTTCCCCTCTTCCCCTCTCTATCTCTCCCTCTCT
>CM021106.1:392021559-392115560 GCA_007115665.2 Sequoiadendron giganteum
CTCAAACCTATAGCTATATCTCCCTCTCTACAATCTTCTCAACTATCCCTCTTTACCTCTCCTGCCCTCTCTCTCTCTCTCTCTCTCTCTCTCTCTCTCTCTCTCTCTCTCTCTCTCTCTCTCTCCTTCCCCTCTTCCCCTTTGTTCTTGTCTCTCTCTTTCTCCCTTTCCATTTCTCTCTTTATCTCTTGTCCACTCTCGACCTCCTAATTACTCTTGGGTCTATGTGTGCCACAAATTGGATATTCGATTCAAATTGGATATTCGATTCAAATTGGATATCCGATTTGTGGCACCAAAATATCACCACCACAATACATTTTTAAATGTTTTTCAAATATTGCTCGACCCCAAATCAGATATCCAATTTGTAAAACTTAGGATTGGGCATTACTATGGAGCAATGTACTGACACCCAACCAAAAGAAAGTTCAACACAAGATTTTCTGATTTTTTGGCAAGTGCAAAATGCTACATTTTTTTATATTGCCACTTTTTGGCCCATCATGATCCTACACATGCCCTAAAACCTTCACCAATAATAAAAAAATCATCATCTTCACCCTTTGAGAAAACAAACAAATAAACAGAGCAAACATCAAAAGCAAGATCTTTCAAGAAAACAATCGCAAAACTTTGAGTACAAAAGGGTCTAAAACAAGGCCAAAGTATTAACTACCTATCCTTTTGACAAATCACCAACAACATCCTAAGATATGCCTTAACAGATCTGTTCCTACAATAGACATGATAAAAAATAGATAATAGTCCCACCCCAAACAGATATAGAAAGTGATACTGCAACTTTGTTTTATCTTTTTATAGTCTTATCTTTGTGATTTATTTTATTGACTCATTCCCAAGATTTCTTGAGGATGTCTATAAGGATTTAGAGAAGAAGGAATGGGGGAATTTGAGCATCATTTCAATTTTCTGTTTATAAGGCGTTTTTGTGATACTACCATGGCAAATACTTTCTTTATTGAGTGTATGGAATTTGTTTTGAAATAGTTCATGTAGTAGGTGCATGCTAGGTATTCTATACCTCTCTATGTAACTAGTCTGAAAGGTTTTAACACAACCTAACCATATATTTTAAACAAAGTTTTCATATGTCTGGTATGAGCAAGAATATTCTTTGTATGTTGAGTCAAATTCCATGCAATAGATACAAAGTCATCTTGGTTATTAATACCCTGGTGTATTGTATTTGTTTGCTACATCAAACAAGATTTTTAAAAATGTGAAGCCTCCAAGAAAAGCGAAAGCAACTCACCAGTACTAACAACATCAAATTTTCTTCTAACTAACATCCATCTTGTATCACAATATCATTAATATCACATATCCATCCTGCACCCACAATATCGTCAATACATATCATGATGATAATAAAGAAATGAAAACATCATGTATCATGTATAGTCAACATACATCCATCATATACATGATAAAATGTCATATAAAACAATATATGATCCATCCATCTACATCATATGCATATATCAAAAAAGCACAAAAACATGTATAAGCACACATCATCATTCATAAATCATCACATAAACACATAATGAAACCAAATCGAAGAAGGTATATCTTATATATATCATCATCACAAAAGGAGAATGTCATAGTACATCATCATCAATGGATCAAGTGTGATCAGATAAAACAAAAATAATACATATATACAAGGCCTCGACTGGGCCAATGAATATATATACAAAATCATGTCTACAAAGTCTCTGAATAACAAACATCATAAAGATCAAGTACAAATATGTCACTCTTCAGTAGGAAGAGGAGGAATTTAAAGACCAAGCTACAGACCACCATCTAGATCTGGTTGTCTAACAGACTGCCCACCTAACTAGGCACCACCACCTACAACACTAGGCTCTCTAAATCTCAGTTGTTGTTGGGCTCGAGGAATAAAAGAATCATACAAATTTTTGTAATATGTAGCTCTCTAAAATAACTAATCCCACTCAGCATGAAGAATGTCATGCTCTATCCTCAGACTATTCCTCTATGTGGTAATGGCTTGCAACTGTGTCAAAATAATAAGATGACACCCAATCTCTATATTGTTAGAGTAATAAGTTATTCCACTTAATTAATTTAATCATATTGGTTAATTAATTAAGTCACTTATTCCTTTAGGTTGCTTAAGCTAAACTTAGGCACATTAATAATTATTTATTAATTATTAAGTGTGCACACTAGGGTTTCATTTAGGGTTTCCTATTTTAGGTTTTCTTGATCTCCTCCATAAGGATTGATCACATTGTAATTATCATATTATTCAATAATCATTTTCTAGTTTTGAGCTTGCACATTCTTGCTTTGAGGGTTTACAGAACATTCTATTGCTTGTCTTGGATATTTGTTGCATGTGATAGGTGATTGCATGCAGGTGATTCTTGGGGACTGTAAAGTTGGATATATCAACTTCTACATGGTATCAGAGCTCCAGACCTGTGGCTTCCTATTTGTGATTTGAAGATATTCTCTCACACTGTTTCTTTCTGTGTAGGGGTTTCAAGCTAGGCTGATTTATTGAGCTTCTAGGGATTGGCAATTTTTTGGTGTATTTCTAGGCCAAACGGATGTCACCATCGCGTTCAGAACACCCAAAAACCCTAGAAATGCCTTTCATTTTATCGATTTTGGACCTGTTGAAAAAAAAGGCAAAAACAAATTCCCAGGGAAGCCATATGACCTCCCCAGCATGCAATTTGAGGCAATTTTTGAGGAAATCGAGAAAAACAAAAGCAAAAAAATCAAAAAACCTGAAGGTTTTTGCATAGCCAGTGCAAAATGATCCCGTCGCCGCTGCGCCACCCATTCACCATTGGCGGAGTGGTGCTCCAAGCAGCACCGCCAACACCCGCCGCCAGTTGGCTCCCTCCAGCTCCTGCGGGCTTAAGGCCTCAGCGAAGGGTCACGTGGGTGACTAGGCCCCACATGCCTAGCCCCCACCAAACTCCCAACCCCCGTGGGTGGTCACATGGGTGACCAGGAGCTTCAACTCCAACCCCCAGCTGCCAGCCCCCTGGTTGCCATACGACCAAGGGCTTATTTTTTTTTAGCCCCTGAGGGCTTCTGGAGGCCATATTGTGCCTTTTTGGAGTTTTTTTATGGAAACAGGCATAACTTTTGCAAATGGAGGCCTTTTTTCAAAATCAAGATATCGTCCGAAAGCTAATTCGAGCTCTTCGCTGTGCTGGAGGTTAAATTTTTTGATTTTCCAGTTTTGAGGACTTTTTCGCCTATCAAAGTCCAAAGTTGTTGTTTTCACTCCGGGAGGCATATATTTTGCGTCCAGACTCCATTTTTCGAAAAAAATAGGCGTCGAAAAGCTGATTTAGTGCTCTACATAGATCTCAGACCTTTTTTTCCATTTTTTTACTAGGTATCTGAAATTATTCTTTGATCTTAGCCTTTATCTTTTCAGTTATTTTCTTGGGAAGCATGCAATCAGGCTATTTTTTTGAGATCAACAAGCATTGTTATTTACTTTGAGAGTATATATTTCTATTTTATTTCATGGATACACATAATATTGCACCCCTTACTCTGCTCAACTATTTTGGTTGTAAAAAACAAATGGAGATTCATTTGAAACACAAAGGGTTGTATAGGGTAACCATGGGTACATAAATTGAACCTACAGGTGTTGTTGAAAAGAGAAAGTGGTTTATAGATGTGATGAAGCTTATGGTGCATTATTTCTTTCTCTTTCTTCTGACCTTCTTTTTCATATTGAGTCTTGCACTACACCCCATGAGGTTTGGACTACTTTATAGTCTTTGTTTGGGAAGCAGGATACTATGAGAGGGTTTCAGTTAGAGAATGAGCTTATTGGCTTAAATCCTAGGGATTTTGAAAGCATCCAGGAGTTTTTCACCAAACTCAAGTCTCTTCGATTGCAGTTGTCACAATGTGGTCTTCAGAAGGAAGACACTCAGTTGATATTGTCCATTCTTTCTAAGCTTGGACTAGATTATTCAGTTTTTGTTTCTACCTTTTATGATACTAGGGATACACTTGGTACGAGATTTACTATGCCTTCTTTTGATGATTTTGCATCTTCTCTCACTCGAGAGCAGGCCAAGTTGGCCAATATGCACAAGTTGAAGCCTTTTTCATCACAGAAACTCATTGCAACACAGAAGCCCAGAGATCATAAGGCTTCTACAGGAAAAGGAAAGAAATAGATACAAAAGGATTCCAAATCTCATGAGAAGTAGAAGGAGTCCTCAGATTCATTATCCTCTTCTAAGGGGAAATCATCTAGGAAAGAGAAGGGCCCATGTGCATATTGCAAGAGAGAAGGACATGCAGAACATAATTGCTACAAGAAGGACATTGATGAGTTGAAGAATCTTCTTCAGAAACATCAGATTGATTTTCCTTCTAGGATGCTACATCATCTCCTTCCCCTCTTTCTTCTTCTTCTTTACTACAACATGACATGGGCACAACTGGTGTACATACTTCATCAGATATGAAGGGACATGCTCTTTTTTCTTCTTTCAGTCTTGGATCAGTGAGATGGCTTCTAGATTTAGGAGCATCTCATCATATGGATTCTACATAGTCTATGTTCACTTCTTTTGAGTATCACACTATGTCTCATATTTTGATGGGAAACAATACATACATGAGTATTACATGGAAGGGGTCTATTAGTTTTGGGGACAACACTTTTCAGGATGTCTTGTGTGTTCCTCATTTGATGAATAACCTTCTTTCTATATATCAGATCACACATGGAGGCAATGAGAGGTTTGTGGAGTTCACACCTGATTCAGTTATCATCAGAGACTTGGAGAGTAGAGCATTTATTGCTACTGGGGTGGTGGATCACTCATCTCAATTGTATTCCTTTACAAATTTTGCTACTGATGGTGCTTTTGTTCCTACAACTGTTCATCACACTTCTAGTGTGAATCATCATTCAGAGGAGAAATTTGGTTTCTTGAACATTGGAGTTATCACTTCAGATCCTGCTCTTGAGCCATCCATTCCATCTCCTCCACCTATTGTTGTAGTTGTTGATACTTCTATGACTATAGATTTGGTTTCTTCTATTTTAGTGTAGCAGGATCTAGTTGAGCATTCATCTTTGGAGGTTTCACTTCAGTCTTCACCTACTTTGACTTCTTAATTTGTTGAGGCCACACCTACTTCTGTGGAGACATCTTGGGCTACACCTACTTCACCTTCAAAGATTGCATTCATTCAGCCTCTTCCCTCTCACTTCTTTTAGGAGATGTGGTTTCTTCAGTCCTTTTGGAGCTACTTCATTATGGGGGGGCTATGTGATCTATTTCTTCCTCTCTTCTGGGGGGTTTCTTTCATGTATCTTTGTGATGGATGGTGTCCTTGGGGGGTCTTATGGAGTCTTGCATCTTTCATCACTTAGTTTCTCTTTGCATTCTATTTTGGGGAGGAGTTTTGTTCCCACTAGGTTTTTCTAGTGTTTTAGCTACTCCCTAAGTTCATATTAAGGGGGGGTGTTAGAGTAATAAGTTATTCCACTTAATTAATTTAATCATATTGGTTAATTAATTAAGTCACTTATTCCTTTAGGTTGCTTAAGATAAAGTTAGGCACATTAATAATTATTTATTAATTATTAAGTGTGCACACTAGGGTTTCATTTAGGGCTTCCTATTTTAGGTTTTCTTGATCTCCTCCATAAGGATTGATCACATTATAATTATCATATTACTCAATAATCATTTTCTAGTTTTGAGCTTGCACATTCTTGCTTTGAGGGTTTACAGAACATCTTATTGCTTGTTCTGGATATCTATTGCATGTGATAGGTGATTGCATGCAGGTGATTCTTGGGGACTATGAAGTTGGATTTATCAACTTCTACATAAATCAATCTACTCTAAATCCATCTAGTTCCTTCAGAGCAGTGTCTCTCTCTGCTATCAAGTTGGTAATTTGTGCCTTCGTGGCCTATCATATCTCTATCTCTATGGCTAATTGAGCACCTCCATCCTCAGGTGGTGGAGGGGGACCTAGAACCTATCCCTAATCCCGCTCCATCTGATTGCCATGTCCAACCTAGGAACCATCCTGTCAAGCCCTACCAAGCTACTCTACCAAGATATCAATATGTTGTCACTCTCCTTAGTGGCCTATGATGCTTTCTCTGCCCACTACTGGATCACCACCAAGATCTGTAAATCATAGGAACTGTCCTGCCCACCACTAATCATAATCGAGAGTAGTACCTAAATCTGCTAGGCCCATTGGAAAACCCCATTTGAATGGGGAAAAACCTCTAAAATTAGCAATAAAAGCATCATGATCAAGTTGTAGGACCCATACATGGACCTCTCTGGTGGTCCAATCAAATCAAGCCTCATAAGTATCTAGGAACTATCCTTTTCTCTCCCCAAACGGCTTGCATACCTTGCTAGGTAAATATCACTCTAGAAGAGAGTGTGCATAACCAATCAACCATATCCTGTGTCTGCAGTATACCAACTACTCTTGATCTTTAGTCTAGGCCTCATAATCCATTTATGGTCTCCATATAAAACTTGACATATCATCAAATACACGATGCCAGTGTGAAAGCTGCCCAGGAAAATTATAATGTAGAAAATCTTGATAATGATACGAGTATGGATCCCCAGCAGTATGATCCTGTATACCATCAAGCCAAGAAACTACGATGTGCTCCTAGGCCCATGTGTGCAAAATAGTGACACCTACAAAAATGGATTTCCCACCACGATATACAATCTCATGCATATCTTTGTATAGGTGGGCGAGGAGACATGGACCCCATACATATCTAGTCCCATGCTCAAACATATCCTTGATACATATACCCCATCCAACAAGGAATTGGAAAAATCTCCTATCAGGAACAACCAACCCCAAACCCAAACCGTAAAGAACAAGGGAAACAGGATTGAAACTACCAACAAAATTAGATAAATCTATCTCAAACTGTCAAACCTCCAAGTATTTGGCACCTAGAACATGATGCATAGCATGAGTGCCCCAATGAACATGATAGGTAAACAACTCTCTATGAATGGATAGATAGAGGATCCTCCATACATCCTCAAGTTTAATGGTGGCCTCCCCTATAGGTAAATGGAATGAAGAAGTCTCTGAATGCCATCACTCCATGAGCGTAGTCATCATCGCAGAGTGACATTGGATGGGCGACATGTAACATATGTGTCATAACCCGACTACATCTAGAATATCTCACTCCAACATGTCAAAACGAACAATCAGATAAAATAGATCTTGGGGTCATTGCCTCATTGAATGTAATAGTTTAAGGACCACCTACAATCATTCAACGTATGATGTTAGGGATTCACTCTAAACACACAAAATGAACTTCAAAATGATGAGAAAAGAGGCTTAGATTTTCAGAAGGTCAAAAGTGATGGAATTTCTAGAAAAACTATGAGAATAAGGAAAAAGTGAGTAATTCATTGGCAAAAGCAATGAGAAATATCAAGAGCACCAAATTTTGGTAAGGGCACAAATTTATCACAAAAGTGATCAAAATGAGGAAGAGCATCAAAAGTGATGAAATAAGTCAAAGGAAAAATTCAAAAGTGAAGTTTCAAGACAAAAGCACACAATGAAGTCATGTGCATAAAGATATATCAAAAGTGACCAAAATTCAAGAACAAAAGTGCTAAAACTGATGCAAAAGCACTAAAATCCTAAAAATTGTGCTATTGACTAGTTTTACTTTGTGCATTAATTGCAAAATTATGGAAAGACGTAAATGAAAATTGAGAGAGTACATATCGAGGCACCGATGCCTGCGGGCCCTCCATACTCTTGAACCATATCTATATGATGTGGGACTCCCTGAATCCTCACCATAGCTCCTCGACAACTAACAAAACAAGAAATCTAGAGGCAATAATTCTCTATAGGATCAAAGTAAAAATGAGGTAATTAGAACCCTAATTACCTATTTTAACCCTCAAAAACCCTAATTTTTACTTAGGAGTCCTAATTTTTTTCTCAGAAAACCTTTCAAGTTAAAATTAGGACTTCCTAGGAACATTTGAACAAGCCACAAAAGACCTATAGACTAAATTTTTCATCCTCTCCACATCAAAACTAAAATAGAACAGTGTCGTGAGCTTGACCTCAAAACCAAAATTGTCGGCCAACCTCTCGAGGGGGCAGCACAAAGTCCTTCCATCATTCTGTTGACCCTCAGGGCACAATGGGGCATATATTTGTTTTCAAAATCTTGATCTTAACATTGAATCTTTGAAACAAATAAACTCGTACTTTGTATCAAAGAGGGGGAAAATGTAGACCTGTAAAATTGACCTAACACTTATCACACACCTTAAATGACATTTTTGCATCATTGACTTCATTATCATCAAATATCACTATATTCCACATAAATTACATCAAAAAACCTAATTTCCTCTATTAATTGAATAATACGACATTATTTAATTAATTCACTTTTTCATCATTTTCGATGAATTAAATAAATTTCATTTATTTAATAGTCCTAAAACCCTAATTTTTGCAATTAATTGAATAAAATGACATTATTGAATTAATTCACCTTTTCATCAATTTCGACCAATTAAATAAATTTCATTTATTTAATAAAGTCCTAATCTAACTTTATTCCTCCTGATTAATTAAATAATGCCAGTTATTTAATTATGTCACTAAATCACCCTATTCCCCAAATTTAATTGAATTATTAAAACATAATAATTTAATTATGTCACTTTCCCCCAAATTTGAATAATTTAATTTAATTATTCAAAAACATCGTCAAAAGTCAAATCAAACAAATACCACTTTGTTTACAAAAGTAAAAATTGATTTACACATTCAAATAAAAAAGAATTAATTAATTAAAGCAATCAATTAATTATCCTCACCCACTTTCTTGACTGAGAAAATTGTGAACCACTGATTGCTCAATCTATTTCCTAACAAACCAATCTATTCTTCAATCCCATTGAAAACTCAAATTGATTTCATTAGTTTCACAAATTGGTCCACATGATTTCTTCAATCCTACCAATCAATCTATTACTCAATCACACTAATTACATAATCTATTTTGCATACATTATTCCCATTTAAATCCTCTCAACATCTTTCGATCATCGATCAAGATATTCTACTACAGGATCTAGATAATTCATTTCAAATCATAATTTCTATATAACAAACCTCTTTCCTCACAAAAAAAGGATCAGAGAATAAATATAGTTTACACAATGAAGTAATGCCAAATTGACATTGACAAAGATTCAACCAATATCTTCGATCAACACGCACATTCTTCAAGCTTTCACAACACAACTATGGAGGCTTCTCATTGTTACGAACAACCCAACATCTTTGTGAACTCACTTCGACATGGGATGGTAAACTTTCCTTTGTTTCTGAATTCATTATGATATCGTAGGTTTTTATTGTTTGTTTTCAATAGCTTAGAAAGCTTCATTTCATGAGTAATGGGAATAAATCAATTAGAATTTTTTTGTTTAGATCAACTTCTAATAATCAATTTAATCTTCCCGCATCTTCCTGATTTCCCCCTTACACGGTTATCATCATTGAACTTGTCAGTCACAATCCAACATCACCATCCTTCACCTTGGACTTGGTTTACATAGGTTTCATAACTACCATATTTTGGACACAACATTTACACCATAACTTATCAACATCCTTCAACATCACCAAATCAGCAAACCAAATATCAACCTAGTCTTGAACACATAATGAACAAAAGAAATCAAAACACTATCTTGCTATAGTTCTTAGATCAACCTTTAATTGCAACCTCATAGCTAGTTCAAGTAAATAAAATAACCATATCCTCTAAGACACAGCAAAAAATGATTTATGTCTTGTTAAATTTTATGTTCTAAATTGGCGTCAAATCAAAAAATCAAACACCAAACATCATATAGCATCATTTATCAAACAACACCCAAAATCAGCTCATCTCCTTATCATAGGGTTGAGTAGAAAAATATTACCATCCAACATCAAGCTTGATCATCCAGATATCACAAACAACAACCTTTGTTCAAAAGGTATACACACATCCCCTTTGTATGCCATTTTATCAAACAAAATATCAAAACAAAACATCATCCCATTTCCATAAGTTGTCATACCAAACTTACCAAGATCTTTTGAGTTTGTTTATGACTATAATGAGATCACAACACAAAAATAACATAGAAGCCAACAAAAGAAACTCTAGTGTGCACCAATACCACCAATAAGGAAACTCAACCATGGGGTTATGATCCTAGGACATACTCAACTCCTAAAGAACAACCAATGATTAAAGTACAACCAAGTCAACCACCTAGTGATGCTAACATATGCCTTAAACATCAAGACAAATTTGCTAGGAAACAAGATTAAACTCCTAATCCTATAGACATGATCATAGAGGAGTATGATAGTGATGAGTAAATCATTGATGAGGTACTTTTAGGGAAATCCCAAGATCCAAAAATGCATAAGCTAATGAACAAGATGATTGGGAAGGATCCCAACACATATTTCCTCAAGCTAGCACAAAGTGGGGCCAAGCTACCCATAAACTTTAACATTAAAATTATTAAGGATCCAAATCTCATTTATTTGGGAGACCCATCAATGGTAAGACAAATACCCAAAACAATAGTATATCCCAAGATACCACCATTATTCTTAAACACACATATCAATGACCAATATTTTCCCCAAAATGTGGAGAATCCATTATATAAACATCCATCATAATTTGAAAAAGTTGTGGTAGCTCAACATACTCAAGAGAATCCAAACCTCTTGAAAAATAAAAACATTCCACCACATAATTTTAATACGATGGGACCTAACATATATGAGACATCTTGGAATACCCAACAACAAGGTCCCAATACTAATATGCAAAACATGGGAAATATTCCACCAAAACAACCACAACAACATGTAGTGAACCAACAAAGAAACAACCCAAGTTACAACCAAAACTACATGTTGACAACCCACCTCAAGGACAACACATGTATTAACAACCACCCTAAGATCAAGGCATGTACCAAGGAAATGTTCAAAATAAAACTTAATACATGCCTCAACAACAATACTATGATCCTAATACACAAAATCAATATGGATCATTGTCTACCCAATACCCTCAACATCAAACATATGTTTCAACACCACCAAATTTCAATACCCAACATCAAACGTATGTTCAACCACAAAAAACATACACCTACAAAATCAAGCACTCAATCCTTCATAACACAATATTGGTGCACAACAATCGCTATCACAATACCAAACCTACATACCTCAACAATAACACAACATGCCTCAAAAATGACACAAAGTACCTCAACAACACAACATACCTCGACAACAACACAACATACCTCAACAACAACATAACATACCTTAACAACAACACAGTGTACCTCAATAACAACAACACCATACCCTCAATACACAACACACACATCGGTCCTCAAGGACCCCATCCATCATCCTACACTCACAATGTGGCCCAAGGGCCATCATATATACAAATACCAAATTATATTCACACAACATTGTGGGGAAACAAGGTTATAATGTCTTTCCTTATCAAACAAATGCACCAAGTGATAATGTAACCTTACAAATCTAGAATCTCAACCAAAGGATATCAAACATATAAATTGGAAAGCTTAAGAAGAGCTATGTTGTATAATACATATGCCAATATCCCTTTTATCATTCATTATCCATGATACCTTTCCCTAAGAACTTTGAAATACCAAAATTTGACAAATATAGGGGAAGAGGAGATCCAATAGAGAACATGCGAGAATTCTCAGTAGCTCTCATGGATGTACAACATGACGATACTTATTTAATAAGGCTTTTCCGATGAAGTCTCAGTGGTCACTATTGAGTGGTTCTCTCATCTATTGCCTAGTATCAAAAAATTTGATGAGTTGTCAGATAAAATTTTCAATCATTTCTCATACAAAATAGAGCAAGACATAATGGTTCTCGATCTATACAAAATAAAAAAAATCCAAGGGGAATCATCTTCTTCATATCTATAGAGATGGAGTCATAAAGCTAGAAAATGTAAATGGACCATTCTCGAGAAACAACTCATAGAAATATTTATTTCTAACATACAAGTGGACATTAACTACCAAATCACCATGTTGTGCCTTAGTAATTTTGAAAAAACCATCAAAAAGGGTCTTCTCATCAAAATATCTCTCATAGAAAGGGGAATCATTAAACTATATAACAACAAAGACCAAGCTTTTGGTTCTAATGACAAACCAAAAATATGGACAAAGAATAAAAATGTTACCAATGATGGAGAGGTCGATACCAAATTTGTGTGAAATGTATAACCTCCTAGCAATCCATAAAATAATGTCCTAGTAGCTCAAGAGAACTACCCTGCTCAAAACAATCAACTCACATATCCTCAGAATAACCAACAAAAAATCAGCAAAAAAATCAAGGGCAAGATATTCAAAGAGGGTCGTCGAGGTAGAATAATCGAACTAGGATAAAATTCACTCCATTGGGAGAAAATATTGAGGTAGTTATGAATAAACTTATCCCAAAGAACCTTATCAAGCTTCCTAATCCTGATAAAAAAACTTATGATGAACCAAACTTCAAACCCCCTTGGTTCAACGATAATGATCGATGTGAATTCCACAAGATCAAGGGTCAAACAACAAGTAACTATATGAGACTTAAGAACATCATACAAGACTTAATAGAAAAGGGAGAGGTCGACACTGAACATCATCTTGGGCCCTTCGGTAATAGATACATGGGGATATATGAGTATTCACTCCTCGATCATTCTAGGGGAAATGAAAAAGGTAAGGAACAACATTACCGCAAAACTAACTTCACCTACGACAAAGTCCTAAGAACCATCTGTCAGGCTGATCAAAATATCAATGTCGTGACAATACTAGGTAAAAGCCTCAAATATAATGTGACTACATGAAGAGGAAAGGCCATGATCCAAGGAGCCCCACTTCCAACCAAAGTCACCATCAAACCTTCCACTAACTATAGCATTGTTGACCAATTGAAGAAAAATACAACATTAATCTCTATCCTTGAACTTTTAAAGTTATCACCCACACATAAAGATATCCTATAGAAAGCTCTCATTGAATCTTCAGTGCCTAATGATCTTGACACTGAGCAATTTCAAGCCATGGTTGGTACCATCACTTCACCCCATCACTTGGTCTTTTTTGAAAAATACCTTCCCCAAAGATCCTTTCATAATCAAGTTTTGTGGCCATAAACACAAAATCAAGAGAGTCTTAATAGATGGGGGTGTAGGTTTAAACATTTATACCCTAAAAATGGTAAATAAATTGGGATATTCTGATGATGATACTAACAAGAACAAGAGTATCACCATAAGGTCTTATGATGATATGGAGAGAAACGTTGAGGGCACAATAAGACTTCCAATACAAGAAGGGACAACAATAGTAGAAACAAATAGTTAGGTACTAGATCTTGAGTTGCCATATAACATTCTCTTGGGGCATTCATGGATCCAAGCAGTGCAAGTAGTCCCTTCAACCTTTCATCAATGCATAAAATTTTCTTACAATGATAAGGAAGTTATAGTATACGTTGATCCTGAACTCTTCTATTACTTCTCAAAATTTGAGGAGAATTACAAAAATCTCCTTCAAATACCTAGTAATGACTTATCATTCCACTCATTTTACTATGTTGATTCAACATCACTTCCTTCATCCTCAACTCTATCTACATCAAATGGTCCTCCAAAATCCAACCTCAAGATCTAGGTGCTTGACAAGGGTTGTGGAGAATACCTTTCCAAACACTCCTTCTACATTGGGGAGCTTCCCCCATCACCAAAATCCTATGGGAAACCAAAGGAAATAAAGCATGTTGAAGCTGTCACATATGAATTCAAACCCACTATCTTCACCAAGTGGGGAGACATGAAGGATGAAGTGGTATTCGAAGAGGAACTCTCATTATGGATCTATAAAGAAGAACAAAAGGAACAGGAACAACTACATCCCCTTCTATGGATCTTAGAAATAAAGATTATTACATAAGAAGAGATATGGGATACACTAGAAAAGGTGACCCTGGTCTACATGAACAAGGCATAAGAGAACCCATAATAATAGAACAACGGAAGAAAAATATGGGAATAGGTTATGCTCCGATAGACATGGTTACCCAAAACATTGAAACTACCTCATCAAGTAATATTTCTTCCTGCCATCATTGAGACATCGGATAACTATAATCTTATTGATGATGACCTAACAATCGTAGACCTATTTGGATACTTTGGCATAAATACAATCACCTTCAAACCTATAATTGAGGACTTCCATATTGAAACAAACTCCAACAAATGGGAATGGTAGTCTTGCTCCTCTAGTGACTATGGCCTAGAAACCCTATGGGGCATTGATAACTCTGCTATCCTTACCTTTTCTCCATCCATATCCACCATAATATTTTATAATAACAATGATAACTTACCCTTACATCACCCGTAGTTGATTGATTGGGATCAACAACATCACACACCAGTTGTGGAATTATTCCAAAACAACAAAGCTATTATAGAACTCGTGATAATTTAATAGGGTGTTCATCAAGGAGATCATGAGGTTGGTTTTTTCATAGAACTAGAACAAGGAGCATACTTTGGATGGAATATTGCATCCTCTAGTTGTAAAATTGAAATGAAAAATTTAGAAATCAAAATGAGATCCCCTAGGGAAAACCATAATGTGGCTCTATTGGATAATGAAAAAGTAAAAAATAAAGGATGTATCTGAGGGTGAAAACCTCTTTGAGGCACTCAAAGATGGAGGATTCAATCTCCCCACTATAGAGTATCAAGAAAACTTAGCAACATTGGTTGAAGGTTTTGAACCTATCAATTTTGGAAGAATAGAGGCACCTAAAGTAACATATCATGCAACTTCCTTAGATCATGAGGAAAAAGTCAAATTCGCAGCATTCATCAACAAACATGAGATCAAATTTTCCTAGACATATGTAGATATGCCCAACTAGATCTAGCCTTAGTTGTACACCATCTAATAATATTCCCTATATCAAAATCAGTTAGGAAAAAGCTTCACAAGATGCACCCACAAATAACACTTTTAGTCAAGGTGGAGCTTTAAAAACTGTTGGGCGTAGGATTCATCAGACCTATAGACTATCCAAACTCGTACTGGTATTGAAACCAACTAGGGGCATATATATCCATACAAACTTTAGAGATATCAACAAAGAATTCCCTAAAGATGACTTCCCCCTTCCCAACATCAACATCATAATGGATCTAACTACTAGCCATGAAATTGTTTCACTAATGGATGAATTTTTTGGGTACAATTAGATAAAGATAGCCCTTGAAGATCAACACAAAATAACTTTTAATTGTGCTTGGGGAAATTTTTACTGGAATGACATGCCATTTGGCTTAAGAATGTAGGAGCCACATATCAAAGAGTAACGACTACCATTTTTCTTGACATGTTGCAAATCACCATGGAGGATTATGTAGATGATCTATTGGCTAAATGAGTCATAAGACATGAACACCTAGATAACTTAGATAGGATATTTGAAAAACTAGAGGAATATAAATTTCACCTAGATCTAAAGAAATATGTGCTCGATGTAACATCTAGGAAGCTACTGGGCTACATTTTATCCAAAAGAGGTATTGAGGTGGATCCCATTAAAGTCAATGCTATCCTTGAAATGTCTCTCCTGAGAACATTAAAACAACTATGCAGTATACAAGGAAAGATTCAATCTATCAGAAGGTTCATTACACAACTATCAAATAAATGTCACCCATTCACACACTTGCTCCACAAAGATGTAAAATTCAAATGGGACAAAAGGTGTGATCAATATTTTCAACAAGTAAAGGACTATTTCTCACTCCCCTAGTATTGATGCCTCCAATTCAGGATAAAGCAATGATTCTATATCTATCCACAACACCAACAAATTTGGGAGCTCTATTAGCACAACTTGATGACCATAACAAAGAATGAGAAGTTTACTATATTAGCCATACCCTGGTTGGCTATGAGTTGAATTATATACCCATTCAATGAGCATGTCTATTAGTTGTCTCCGCAATAAAAAATCTTAGGAATTACATGTTAAATAGACAAATCAAGTTGATATCTAAGATAAACCCCTTGAAATATCTCTTGGAAAAGGAAACTCTTATAGGAAGAATCGCTAAGTGGGTCATGATACTGAATTCGAAAGAGAAAATATCGGTAGAAAATCCATCAAGGGATAGGTGATATAAAATCAGTTAGCAGAAGCACTAATTGAAGATAATCAACCACTTATAGAAAAATTTCTAAATGAGAGCATCCTACTAACAACTCAATCAACCCATTGGACCATGTACTTTGACGGATCACACACTCAGCATGGCTCAGGGGCAAGTATCCTATTTCTCACACCACAAGTAGATAGTATACCAAAAGCATACAAGATTTCCTTCCCTTGTACAAAAAATATAGCCAAGTATGAAGAACTGACCATTGGGATAAAAATGGTTGTGTAATCAAAAATTAAGGAGCTACATGTCTATGGTGACTCCTAGTTGGTGATAAGGTAGTTCAACAATGAATATCAGACTAAAGATGACAAGCTCATGCTATACAAGAGAATGGTGGATAGTTTCATGCAGTAATTTTTGGTTGTCATGTTTGAATAGATCCCAAGGGTTAACAATAAAGTAGTTGATGCTATGGATACTATCGATTCACTCATGGATATACTTGAGAACATTCCTAGATATGAATTTGTGGTAGAAAAATTTCTTATACCAACATTTGACATCCTAGATTCCAAACTAGTGTGTTATGTTGTTGGTCTTGACTCGCCTTGGTATGAAGAAACATTTTCCTATATCTAGCATGGAATCATACCAACTCACCTAATAACCAATCAAAAGAAAACCTTCATCCATCAAACTTCTTGATTTACTATCATAGAAGATACCTTATACCACTAAATCCTCGATGGTACGTTACTTCGATGTCTTAACATGAAAGAAGCACAAATTTCCCTACAAGAGGTACATGAAGGTGTTTGTGGATCTCACTTTAGTGGACCTAACCTAGTCTATAAGATACTTTGAACAAGGTACTACTAGCCATCAATGGAGCAAGAAGTAGTTCATTATTCCAAGAGGTGTCATCAATGAAAATAGCATGGAGATCTTGTACAAGAACTGACACAAGAGTTACATCCTATCACTACTCCATGGCCCTTCTCTCAGTGGGGACTAGACCTAATAGGAAATCTATCACCAACCTCATCCAATGGGTGCAAATTCATCATCACTACTATAGAGTACTTTACAAAATGAATAAAGGCTATTCCTTTAACCTATATCATAGGAAAATAAATATCTAAGCTCATTCTTAACTATTTGATATGTTGATATGGCATCAAACTATCATAACATATAATGGAACTTTATTTAAGAACCAATATGTCTATGAACTCATCTCAAGATTCTCTATCCAACACTACTTTTCAACCCCATATTATCCCCAAGGAAATGGCCAGGTTGAAGCATCCAATAAGACCATCTTGAAAATCTTAAAGAAAATTGTTAATGATGTCGAATGTGACTGGAACTTATAGCTAAACCCAGCCTTATGGGCTTATAGAACCAGAATTTGCAAACCTATAGGTGCAACTCCATTTTCCTTGGTATATGGATCTGAAGCAATATTGCCTATAGAGGTTGAAATCTCATCCTTGAGAGTATCATTGAAGGATCTTGTTAGCAATAAAGAGTATTGTGTATCCAAACTCAATCAGCTTAAAATGTTAGATGAAAGACACTTGACTGCATCAAACCATCTATAAACCTATCAAAATCGGCTCAAGTGAAGTTACAATAATAAAATAAAAAACAAAAAAATTCAGGTTGGTGACTTGTTCTTGAAGGAAAATTAGAAGGTCCAACTGAATCAAGATGAGAAAGGTAAGTTTGAACCAAATAGTCTAGGTCCCTATATCATTATAGAAAGCTATGGCTCTAGGGCATATCAGTTGGCTACGCTAGAAGTAGAACCTCTAACTTGACCTCTTAACAATAGTCATCTCAAGAAGTTCTACACCTTAACATATCAAAAAATGTCAAGGAAAAAAAGGAAAAAATGCAAAAACTCAAAAATCAAGTAAATAGTGAAGAGAAATAAGATGCCCTTTAAGTGAAAACCAGGTAATCAGGCACTACATTTGAATAAGACTTTCATCCTCATCTATCAACATTATTGTAGACATGTAAAATTGACTTAACACCTATCACACACCCTAAATGACATTTTCACATCATCATCATTATCATCAAACATCACTGCATTTGGTATCAAAAGCATCAAAAACCCTAATTTCCTCTATTAATCGAATAATACAACATTATTTAATTAATTCACTTTTTCATCATTTTTGACTAATTAAATAAATTCCATTTATTTAATAAAGTTCTAAAACCCTATTTCTACTATTAATTGAATAAAATAATATTAATTCATCCATTCACATTTTCATCATTTTGACCAATTAAATAAATTACATTTATTTAATAAAGTTCTACTCTCACTTTATTTCATCCCGATTAGTTAAATAACACCAATTATTTAATTACATCACTAAATCACTTTATTCCCCTAAGTCGATTGAATTATTAAATCATAACAATTTAATTAACTCACTTTCCCTCCAAAATTTGAATAAACTATTCAAAACATTATCAAAAATCAACTCAAACTAATGCAACTTTTTTTTCAAAAGTCAAACTTGATTTGCACGTTCAACTCCAAAAATGAATGAATTAATTAAATCAAGTAATCAATTATCCTCGCCCACTTTTTGATTGAGCAAATTACGATTGCTGACTAAGCGATCTAATTTGCAAACTAAGGCATCTAATTTCCTGACTAAGCCATCTAAATCTTGACTGATCAATCTAAATCTTGACTAACCAATCTATTTCTTCAATCACACAAATTGTGCAATCTACTTTTCATAAATCATTCATGTCTAAATCCTCTCAATGCCTTTCAACCTTCGATCTTCATTTAACATTTTTTAATCCTGATCGTCCATTTTAAATCACATTTTCTATATAAAAACCCTCTTTCCTCACAAATAAGGATTGGAGAATCAACCTATTTAGACAATGAAGTAATGCCAAAACACCATTGATAGATCTTCAACACATTTCTTTGATCAACCATTCATGCATCATTCTTCAAGCTTTTGCACACAAACTATGGAGGCTTCGTAGTGATACGAGAAACCACATCCTCATGAATATACTCCAATACAAGATGGGTAATAGTTTTGTTATTGAATTCAGTTGTTTATGCATTTCATTTTCATGTTCTTAAATTTAGTATTCTTAATTGTGCATTTCGTAAGTGTAGGAATATATCTTAGATTAGTGTTCTTGATTATAGATTAGATTCTATTTCAAGTATGTTTATCTTATTTATGTTTATGATTTCCCCCCTCACACATTTTGGCACGCTTGATGGGACAACGGTCCTAACTACTAATGTTTCTATAATTTTGAATTGAAGTTGCATGTTTCCAGAGTGCTTTTGTAAAAGTTTCATGCATTGTTCCAAAAAATTTTGCACTTGTCTACCAATAAATCTGCACACTTGACTTTGAAAACCAGGGACTTGACCATGGTTTCTATGCAATTGATATTTTTCAACACATTTTACTATTGACAGATGGAACACTTGTATTTTTTCTACACTTTTTCTCTCTGACAGAGGGTGCACTTACTGATTTTTCAATGCTTTTGCTCTATCAAACCTATGTTTGAGATTTGCTAACTAAAATTTGATTTTTTTACTAACGAATGCCTGATTTTGGATGTGTGATAGGTATTAATGTTTGTGTGTGTAGGATTGAGAAATCACTAACATTTTTTTGTAGGGAAGATGAATAATCAAAGGATTTCAATTTTTTGATGCTTATTAAGTTAGCAATCTTTCAATTTTAGTGCTTAAAATGAAGCCTACAACACATTTTGTTTTAGTGCTATAAAAAGAATCATTACCAAAGTTTTCTTAAAGTTAGGAATCCTTTAATTTCAGTGCTTAAAATGAACCCTACAAACAATTTTTTTTGTTTAAGTGCTCTAAAATGAACTCTTTCCAAGTTTTCATAGTTAGAGAAGTTTTCACTTGGTGCATAAAATAACAAACAAATAAAGTCATTTGGTGCTCTAAAATATTTTTAGGCTTTCAAATTAGATATTTGGAGTGTAAATTTCTTTTCTTTTGACCAGAATGATTTATTTTTGTTGATGCACACTTGAATTCACTTTGTTGACCAAATAAGACCAAGACCAATTTAGAAACACTCAAATTTGGGCTTAAAATGAACAATTCATTCTTTTTGTCTTGTACCTTCGCTATGATATTGACTGATGTCTAGAAAAATTTGATTGGATGCAATTAAAAATTATCACTCATATCTTATTCACATACTTTTGGGGATCATACCACTTGAGGTGCTTAAAAGGAATCAAATTGCTATGAATTGTATGCAATATATTTAGTGTTTGGCAAGCTAGATGGTTGTCTTCTCCCCTCACACCTTTTGGAAATATTGGGTGAGAGAAACCATATTAAGCTTCACACCTTTATTTTCAAAGCATACCTTTTAGAGTGTCTACCTATTGAGACACATCTCGCACTAGAGAACTCATAGGTGATCCAAGCGGTACTCTCGTTATGTATTGGTATATAAATAATTGTGGGTGTGAGGAAATTTCTCACTCGTTGGGTACTTCTAGCCTATACTGACGTCAGTCTCCCCCAGTATCTATGTGATACATAAAAAACCACAAGGGCTAGGATGCCTCTTAATTGAGAAAAATACCACATGTATAGGGATCTGAAAATAATAATCCCAAAACATTACTAATAGCCAATTTTTTTTATAAGTTACCCCTTTATCCAAAAACATTCTTTGAAAGTGGTGCATCGGAATTTACTTTTGAGAAGTTACTTTCCATGTTCGACTTCAAGTCCACACCATAATTCACATGTAAAATCATCCCTTCGAGGTATGAGATAGGCCTACCTAAAATAATGGTTTCTATCCCTAGATTTGTAAACGGTTGTTTATGTAAAACTTGCTAAAAACATTTAAAACAAACTTGACATCAAAATATGTGTTTGATGTAAAAAGAACACATCCAAAATTTAAACATGATGGTTGAATCACAAACCCTTTGACTTAGTGTATTCTTGTAAAAGAAGCCCTATATTTGCACTCCTTGAAAGTATTTTCCTTAAAGGCTTGTGAATATTGAGGGTTTTATTTCAGGTTGCATTGGATCAAAGTAAACATTTGTGAAGTATGGTTTGGGTGTCATGATTTCACAACTTAAAGCCATAGACATGAAGGTCACACAAATTCCATGATTTTTGAGTCATTCAAACATTGTTGTATCACTTGCCATACTCAAAAAATAGAGAAATTGAGGAAAAAACCAACTTGAACTTGCAAAAATTTGAAGAAATATTGCTCAAACTAGAAATAAAACACATAGAGGCTGCCTTTGCACAAGATGCTAGCATAGTTGACCCATTTTCTTCCGTAGTTGCTACATATTCATTGCATTTTCTCTTTGTCTTAGAAACTTCAATGATGAAAATTAGTTGCATTTGATAGAAACTACGCACTTGCTCTTATTTGCTCGCACTTGCTTCTAAGAAACTAGTGCACTTGCTAGGAATTTTCTCGCCATTTTCCAAAAGAGACTTGCTTTTTCCTGAGTAATCATTGCATCTGAAAAAAAAATAGTAACCACACTTTTCATTCTAGCTCACACCTACTTCTCAAAAACCCACACACTTGACACATTCCAGGCTGTATTTGATAAATTATGTTGCTCTTGCTCAGAAACCAGTGCTATGGCTCTATCTTGCTAACAATTGGGAAAAACAAACCAAAGCTTCTTATAGGATCTTTGTTAGAACAAAATAATTAGAAAACTAGATAAGTCATATAGTCCTTCATCCACTATTCACATTCCATCCTACTTTTGGAAACATAATCAAAACACACAAACCTAGATTATTCCCTCACTCACACTTCTAAGATATCAATAGTTACTTGGAACTAATAGATGGTTCAAGTAAGATTTCCTGCAACATATCCTCTAGAAGAAGTGAGATATCAATTTAAGCCCCTTAGCATTTTGAGTTCCAAAGATAATGACACCTCCAAATAGCACTCAAACCCTAGGGTCTTGAGCTTCATAACAAACCATACCAAAACATCCACAATTTCACCGTATGACCATTTGATGACCAATTGCTTCAGTTCAACAACCGGACCTTGTAGCACCAATCCTCCAACCTAGTCTCACACACATTGAAGGTGAAAAAATTGATATCATTAGAATTTTAAGAACCATCATATTTGAGAAGAACGAAACACCCAACTAGTGGAGAAACACAACAAAAATATTAGATGAAGAGGAAGAGAAAGTAGACTAGTAACCGAAAGACCCGTGTTACCACCCCCTACATGGAAATAGATATACACCCCTCATGATCTATGGAAAGATAAAAATCCTTAGATCCAAAAAAAGAAAAATACTTAAGTGAAAATCCATACTCAGTCTTCCAAAGAACTACCCTACCCTAAAGTTCACCAAAGGTTACGTCTTGAGGAGATATCACACTCATCAAAATTGACTAGAACATTTATATTTGTGATTTTCCATGGGCCAACCACCCTTAGATATAATGCATTGAAAATAAAAGAAAATTTCATTTTGTCCTTAGAAAATAGAAAAATCCAAAACAAATGCATTATTTGTCCATAGCTAGGAGTCATGAAAAATGTTCGCAAAAGCTTGGCAGTTGTTTATGACACCTACAAGATCACATCATAGGAAGAAAATGGAAGAAAACAAGAAAAATGTCAACATCCCATTGAAAAACACCATGAATGATGAAGGCGGTCCATGGGGCTATAGACCAAATGACCTTGAAACACCCCAAAAGAGACCATGTATAGAGACATATTCAGTGAGGAAGAGCTAAACCACAAAAGACAAGAGGTGATAGAACAAAAAAATAGGACCCAGAAAGAGTGATCATAAAGGAGGTGGATATTGAGGAAGAAATAAATGATGAGGAACTATTTTAACACTCCAACAACCCAAAATTTCTCAAACTAATGGACAAATTGTTGAGAAAAGACCCGAATTCACACTTCTTCAAGTTAGCACAAAGTGGTGCTAAACTACATGTAGATTTTAACATGGAGGCTCTCAAAGATCCTAACCTTATTCCCTTAGGGGATAACTCAGTTGTGAGATAGATAATTGAACCCATGGAGATTCTAAACATGCCACCTGTATTCTCACAAAATAATGGTCAGCCCGTGGAAAACCCACTATCAAAAACCAACCCAGATCAAACAAGCAGTAGTAGCACAATAATACCAAGGAGGTCCATCTTAATATGTACCACAAAACAAGAATCCACCCCCATACAATATGTACTTCAAAACACACAGAATGTCACCCCTTCCCAAACCACATAGTACCACCAACAAGGTGGACCACAGGGTCCCCTTTCAAATCAATACCACTAAAAAAGTGGACCACAGGGTCCCTTTCCTAGTCAGCAATACCATCAACAAGGTAGATCATAGGGTCCCTTTCCATATCAATCCCAACAACAATGTGTGCTACATGGTACCCTTCTTCAGTCATCCCATCAACAAGGTACCTCGCCAATGCACCGTTAGGGAAACCTTCAGTATAGTTCGTCCCAACAACAAGACGTACCATAGGGTACCCTTCTCTAGTCATCCCATCAACAAGGTAACCTACCAATGCATCATCAGGGAAACCTTTTGTATAGTCCATCCCAACTACAAGGTGTACCGCAAGGTACCCTTCTCCAGTCATCCCATCAATAAGGTAACCCACCAATGTGCCAACAAGGGAACTTTCAATATAGTATGTCCCAGCAACAAGGTGTACCACAAGGTACACTTCTTTATTCATCCCATCAACAAGGTAACCCGCCAACACACCATCAGGGAAATCTTCAGTATAGTTCATCCCAATAGAAATTTTTGCCACATGGTACCCTTCTTTAGTCATCCCATCAACAAGGTAACCCACCAATGCACCATCAAGGAAACCTTTAGTATAGTCTATCCCCACAACAAGGTGTACCACAAGGCACACTTTCCAATATGTCCTACCCACAAGGTGTCTCCTTAACATATCAAAAAGGTAACCTTCAGTATAATTCATCCCAACAACAAGGAGTGAACCCTTCTTATGCACAACAAGGACCTAACCCGCTATATGTTCAAAAAAGCTACCAAGGGTCAATACCCCCATTATATCCAACTTATAACCAAAGCATGGTAGGACAACAAGGCTATTACATGCAAGAATTTCAAACAAAAGTATTGAAAATAGAGATGGAACTACAACTAGAGGTGATGAATTAGAATATATCAAAAATTTAGGTAGGGAAAGCAAAGAAGACCTACACACTTCAATAAATATGTCAATTCTCATTTGATCATTCCATCATTCCATCATTGCACTACCTTTTCCAGAAAACTTTGAGATACCCAAGTTAAAAAAATACAAAGAAAGATGATATCCAATAGAGCATATACAAGACTTCTCAGTATCATGTATGGAGGTACAAACCAATGATGCTTATCTCATTAGGCTCTTTCCACGTAGCCTTACAGGTCATGCTATGGAGTGGTTTTCCCATCTATCATTGGGAATTAAAACCTTTGATGAAGTATCTATCAAGTTCATAATCTATTTCTCATTCAACATAGAGAAAGACGTCACCATCATGAGTTTATCCACAATCAAACAAAGTCAAGGAGAGTCCTTTACCTCATACTTATAGAGATGAAGACACAAGGCTAGTCGATGCAAATGGCCCATTCTTGACAAGGAATTGGTAGACATCTTCACCTCAAATGTCCTACCCGAGATCAACTACCAACTCACTATGTTATGTCCTATAGACTTTGAAGAAACAATCAAAAAGGAATTACATATTGAGAGATCCCTCATTGCAAGAGGAATCCTTAAATTGAACAACTCAAAAGATAGTCCCTCTAGTTCAAACGATAAACCAAAGATCTAGGAAAATAACAAGAATGTTACAAACAATAGAGTATTTGATGCAAGAACCCTATGGCATGCACAAAATATACCTCAAAATAAGCCACAAGTGGCACAAATGACCTATGTTCCAAATAGTAAACACAACATCCAAATTTTCTATCCCAAGAACAATCAGGTAGTCAACAAACAAATGAATCAAGGAGGGCAACAAAGATAATATGATCAACCTAGGAGATAGTTCACGGTACTAGGAGAGTCACTTGAAATAGTCATGTGCAAACTAGTACAAAAAAAACTCATCAAGGTGAATGATCACCCAAACTATGAGGAACCTAGCTTCAAGATTCCATGGTATAATAAGAAAAGCTTCTACAAATTTCATAAGACCAAAGGAACATGACCAACAATTACATGTGTCTCAAACACAACATTCAAGACTTGATTTACAAAGGAGAGGTAGATGTTGAACACCGTCCTAAGAACAAGGACCTGTAAATATACACAAACCCAATCCCAAACCACACTAAAAGGACTGAAAAAGGAAAAGAACAAGAGTACCACAATGCTAATTACATGTATGGTGATACAATTTTAGGAACCATCTCTCAAGATGATGACAATAGGTCAAATGTAGTGACTATATGAGGTGGAGACAACAATTGCAATGTAATTACCCATCAAGGGAGAGTTATAATACAAGGAGCCCCACCCAAACCTACAACTAAGGCATCAAATGACTATAGCATTGTAGACAATTTGAAGAGGACTCTTGCCTTAATCTCAATCCTAGAGTTTTTAAAACTATCACCCACACATAGGGAAATACTTGAAAAAGCATTAGAAGTGTCAGTCCCTAACGATCTCGATCCAAATTAGTTCCAAGCCATGGTTGGAAAAATCATGACCAAAAATCATTTAGTATTTTCTAAGAAACACCTTACACTAAAGTCATTTCACAACCAATCCCTATACATAGAGGTTGGTGTCCACAAAAGCATGGTCAAGCAGGTATTGATAGATAATGGTGCGGGTTTAAATATTTGTACCTTAAAATTCATCAAAAAGTTGGGGTATTCTGATGATGTGATAGATAAAGCAAGAAGCATTACTATAAGGGCCTACAAAGACCTTGAAAGGAATTCTAAAGGAACAATCATGCTTCTAGTGTAGATAGGACCAGCCATCACAAAAAATACATGTCAAGTGCTCTACCTTGAGTTACCATATAACCTACTCCTGGGATGCCCTTGGATTCACACATTACAAGCAATCCCTTCAACCTTCCATCAATGCCTAAAGTTCCCCCACGAAGGAAAAGAGGTAACCTTCTATGATAATCTTGGGCCATTTCAAGTTTTTTAAAAGTTGGAAGAAAAGTATAATAAGATCCAATGCATACCTAGCAATGGCATAGCCTTCCATTCATTCCCATATATTGACCCTTCCATGCTACCATCGACCTCAACCAAGGTCATATCAAGTGAGCAACCGAAAATGAAAACCAAGGTACAAGTACTTGATAGGGGTAATGGGAATTACCACTTTAACCAAGCATTTTTTATTGGTATGCTCCCATCAACACCTAAAATCTATGGAGGTCTGAAAGAAATCAAGTCTACTCAAATGGTGCAAATGATAGCCAAACCCACAAGCTTCACCAAGTGGAGAGACATGAAAGATGAAGAGATATTCAAAGAGGACTTCTCATCCATGATTTACAAAGAGGACCAAGAAGAGCTAGAACAATCACAAACCCTTCTAATAGACTCTAGTAGTAAAGGCTACCAGCTAGTTAAACAGATGGGATAGAGTGGAATGGCCGGCCTCAGGCTACACAAACAAGGTAGGTGGGATCCTATCATAGTAGAACAAAGAAAGAAAAATACGGGCCTAGGTTATAAGCCAAAATATGTGGCTACTACAAAAACTAGATGAACCTCTTTTAAGAAATAAGAAGCTTCTACTAGCGATAAGGCACTAGATATATACCATATCATGGACAAAAATTTACCTATTGAACTTATTCAACAACTTTAGCATTGATAGGTTCCCTCTCCAAACCCTCAAGACCACTTCCAATATCTGTTATTATTCTGGGACAAATTCTAATGAATATGAATGGGACTCACCTTCCTTCACCACTGGATATAGTTCCCTCACTTCTAGTAATGATGACCTAGACACTCAATAGGAAAAATATACCTGAGCCATACTGATCATTTTTCCAAAATCCATAAGCTTTGTGGATAACAATATAGCCTAGCTCTCTACTACCCACAACTGATAGATTTGGACCAACAACAACATACATGTGTTCTGCATCAATTCCAAAATGATGAGGCAATCACAAAGTTCATGGGACTTCAAATAGACATACCAATAGGAGATCACAAAGCAGGTTTCATCATGGAGCTCGAATAGGATGCACACTTTGGTGGAGATATTGAACCTTCAGTCGCAAAAATGAAAAGGAAAATATAAAAATCAAAGTGAGGTCCCTTAGAGAAAACCACAGTGTGGCTCTATTGGATCCAAAGAAGAAGAAAATAAAGGACACATCCAAAGGTAAAAAACCTCCCAGAGGTACCCAAGGATGGAGGGTTCAATCTCCCCATATCTGAGTACCAAGAAAGATCAACACTCCTAGTAGAAGCAACATAGTCCTTAAATGTTGGCACCGTAGAGAATCCAAAAATTACATACCATGTGACATCACTTGATCCTAAAGAGAAATAAAATTTCACACCATTCATCAATGAAAAAAAGGTAAAATTTTCCTGGACCTATACTAACATGCCTAGAATAGATCTGGCATTGGTGGTACATCATTTAGCTATAGTTCCTGGAGAAAATCCCATTAACAAAAAACTCAAAAAATTCCATCCTTAGATAGCATTACTAGTAAAGGTAGAGCTAAAGAAACTACTAGATGTGGGTTTTATCAAACCCATTGATTATTCACAATGGATATCAAATCTAGCACCAGTGTCAAAACCTACTGGGGCCATAAATATCTGCATAGATTTTAGAGACCTAAATAAGTCCTATCCAAAGGATGACTTTCCATTGCCAAGTATTGAAATGATCATAGATTAATAGCCAAGCATGAGATGCTATCCTCAATGGATGGTTTCTCTGGATATGACCAGATCAAGATCTCTCCAGATGATCAACACAAAACAACCTTTACTTGTGCTTGGGGGACCTTTTGCTGGAATATAATGCCCTTTGGCTTAAAGAACATAGGAGCAACATATCAAAGAGAAATGAAAACCATATTCAATGATATCCTACACACTATCTTGGAAGATTATGTGCATGATATTCTAGCAAAGTCTGTCAAAAGGGAAGATAACTTGTCAAATCTTGCATGGGCATTTGATCGGCTTGAATAATATAATTTGAGACTCAACCCTAAGAACTGCATGTTCACAGTAGTATCTGGAAAATTTGTTAGGGTACATAGTGTTAAGAAGGGGGGTTGAAGTGGATCCTTAAAAGGTAAAAGCTATACTAGAGATGCCTCCACCAAAAAAACTAAAACAACTAAGAATTCTACAAGGTAAGTTGTAATCAATCAAGCGATTTATCGCACAATTAGTAGAAAAATGTTACCCCTTCACTCATCTTCTACACAAGGATATCACCTTTAAGTGGGATGGAATATGTGACCAAGAATTCCAATAAGTCAAGGAGTACCTACTTACTCCTCCTATACTCACACTGCCTATCCCAGATAAGCAAATGGTGCTCTACATGTCTACCACACAAGCAGCATTGGGAGCTCTCCTAGCCTAGCTAGATGATAACAACAAAGAAAGAGTGGTCTACTACATCAGCTGAATATTGGTGGGCTATGAGTTGAAATACTCACCCATAGAATGAGCATGTCTCTTAGTAGTATTTGTGACACAGAAGCTGAGGCGCTATATATTAAACAAGAAGGTGAACTTGATTTCAAAAGTAGACCCACTCAAGTACTTACTAGAAAAAGTAGCCCTAACAGGTCCCCTTGCTAAATGGGTGATGATTCTGAGTGAATTTGATATAGATTATGTGGATAGAAGATCCATCAAGGGACAAATCATAGCAGACAAGTTGGTCGAAGCACTCGTAAACCTCTCATAATGGACTTTCCATATGAGATTATCTTGCTGATAGAACAAAAATTTCATTGGATATTATACTTTGATGGGTCCCACACTCAACATGGCTTTAAATCAGGTATTCTATTTCTCACACCATAGGGAGATAGCATACCCAAGGCATATAGGATTGCATTTCCATGCTCCAACAATATTTCAGAGTATGAAGCTTTGATCACACGACTAAAAATGACTATTGAATCAGGAATAAAAGAGCTACAGGTCTTCAAAGATTCTGAACTAGTGATCAGATAGGTAAACGATGAGTAATAGACAAAAGACAAAAAGCTAATATCATACAAAAGGATGGTGGATAGTCTCAAGGAGTTTTTTGTCACCATAACCTTTGAGAAAATTCCTCGGATCAACAAAAGAGCTACCGATGCAATGGAAACAATAGACTCACTGCTTGATATTCCACATAATGTTCCTAAGTATGAGTTCCTCATTGAACAATTGCTCATACCTACATTTGACTTCCCGAAATCAGAACTAGTATATGTTGTTTTTTCTAACTCCCCATGGTACTAAGATACCTTTGACTACATCCAACATGGTATCATACCACCTAACCTAACAAGCACCCAAAAGAAAACCTTTACTCCTAGAACTTCCTGCTTTACAATCCTAGGAGATACCCTATACCGTCGTAGTCTAGATGGTATGCTACTCCGGTGTCTTAATGTAGAAGAAGAAAAAATGGCCTTACAAGAGGTACACAAAGTTATTTTTGGGTCCCACTCTAGCGGACCTAACCTAGTTCGAAGTCTACTCAGAATGGGGTACTATTGGCCCTCCATGGAGCAAGATTGTATTTAGTATTCCTGAAAGTGTCACTAATGCTAGCAGCACAGTGACCTAGTTCATGCACCAACACAGGAGTTGAGACCCATCACAACACCATGGCCTTTCTCACAATGGGGATTATACCTGGTAGGTAATATTTAACATGCTTCATCTAATGGACACAAGTTCATTATCACAGTAACATAGTACTTCACTAAATGGATCGAGGCAATTCCATTGACCTACATCACTAGAAAGTAGATATCAAAATTTATTTTGAACTATCTAATTTGTAGGTATGGAATTCCACAGACAATCATAATGAAAAATGGCACCCCATTCAAGAATCAAGATGTCCAAGAAATTTGTTCCAAATTCTCTATCCAACACAGATTCTCCATGCCCTACTATCTTCAAGGAAATGCTCGAGTTGAGGCATCCAACAAAACCATATTGAAAATACTAAAAGGACTATTAATGAATCTGATCGTTATTGGAATTTACAACTAAACCTAGACCTATGGGCTTATAAAAATAGAATTTGAACACCTATAGGTGCCACACCATTTTCTTTGGTCTACAAATCAGACATTGTCTTCCCTATCGAGGTTGAAATCCCCTCATTTTGAATCTCATTAAAAGGCATGGTTAGCAATGAAGAATATAGGGTATCCAGGCTAAATGAATTAGGGTTCCTATATGAAAGGAATTTGGGCATGTTAAACCATCTATAGGTTTATCAGAATCAACTCAAACGAAGCTATGCCAAGAAAATAAAAGATAGAAACTTTCAAATTGGTCATTTGGTCCTCAAGGAGAATTAGAAGGTACAACTGAATCAGGATGACAAAGGAAAATTTGAACCCAACTGGTTAGGCCCATTCATCATCACAATGAGCTATGGCTTTGGGGCCTATTAGTTGGATATTCCTAAAGGAGAACATTTAGATGAAATAATGAACAACAACCATCTCAAGAAGTTCTACACATGAAGCATGTCAAAATACACCAGGAAAAGGGGTAAAAATCCAAAAAAATCACAAAAAGATAAAAACCAAAAAAATCAAAAAATCAAGAAAAGCAATAAGGAGAAATAAAATATTCTTTGAGCAAAAACCACTTTGTGGTGCTCATAGAATAGGTACTGTAGTGAAAACCTGGCAAACAGGCACTATGTTTGAATAAGACTCACATCATTATCTATGGATACTATCCACAACATCCACCCATCTATCTCATAATAAGACATATGTTTAACCATGGCTTGATACTAATTTAGGAAATTCATCTTGTCTCAAACTAGGAGAAACTTCCAAAAGCTGGTCATGGATTAGATCTTTGTGCATCCTATAATGGCCAAAAACAACAAAATAAAAATAAAAATCCAAAAAACAACAAAAAATTAAAGACATTTGAAAACATTCAAAATAAAAACAACATTCTTGGATTATTCCTTCACTCACACAGTCTAAGATATCAACATTTTCTTAAACCCCATAGCTAGTTCAAGTAGATTTCCCGCAACATATCCTCTAGAAATAGAGGTGGAATATCAATCCAAGTTATGAATTTGTGTAAAAACCCAAAAAAAAAATTATGCTTTGAGTCAAATAGTTGAACTACATGGTCTCTACGTGTATAATGTAGGCAAGGCTTAACAGCCCCCAAGAACGTAGGTCAATCCCCTTAGGTTTCTATCATGCTTTATCTCAACCTAGTTAAAAATTTCAAAATCCAAAAACATTCACAAAATGGAGAAGTCCAAAAACATTCAAAGCAAGAGAAGTACGAGCCTCTACATGTACAATGTAGATAAGGCTTATCTTTGATGAGCCCCCAAGGCCCTAATTTAGTCCCCTAAAAACAAAAAAAATAGCATCATAAAACTTAGAAAATTAAAAATTCCCATCTCCATCATCACAATTCGCAATAAATTTTCATCCATAATAAGCAAATCATCACCTTAACCCTTTGACAAAATAGATAAATAAGCAAAGAAAACATCAAAAGCTAGAATTTTCAAGCAAGCAATCGCAAAGCTTCGATTACAAAATGAACAAAAATGGATCCATTCCTACAATAGACATGATCAACACCAGATAATAGCCCCACCCCAAAAAGATATGGCAAGTGATACTACAACTTTATTTTTATCTTTTTTATAGTCTTATCTTTTTGATTTATTTTATTGAATCATTCCCAAGATTTCTCGAGGATGTCCAAAAGGATTTAGAGAAGAAGGAATGGGGGAAATTGAGTGTCATTTTGATTTGTTCTTTGTAATATATTTTTGTAATATTATCGTGAATACTTGCTTTATTGAGTGTATGAAAGTTATGTTGAAAAAATTCGTGAAGCAGTTGCATGTTAGGTGTTCTATACATCTCTATATAACTAGCCCGGTTTTTTTTTAAAACAACTCGACTATATACTTTAAACAATTTTTTTGTATGTTTGGTATGAGCAAGAGTATTCTTTGTTTGTAGAATCAAATTCCACACAATGGATACAAATTCACCTTGGTAATTAATACCCTAGTGCATCATATCTATTTTCTACATCAAATAGGATTGTTCAAACTATAAAGCCTCCAAGAAAAGCAAAAGAAATACTCATCAGTACTAACAACATCAAATTTGTATCCATCATCAAAAAAAATTTCTAACTAAAATCCATCCTACATCACAATATCATTAGTACCATATCTATCCTCTATCCACAATGTCATCAATATAAAACATGATGATAATAAAGTAATAAAAAAAATCATGTATAATGTATCGGGCATACATCCATCATATATCAACATCATAAATATCATGTCAAATCAATATGATCACTCCATCTATTCACATCATATGCATACATCAAAAAAGCACTAAAAAACATATAAAAACATTTATCATCATACATCATCATCCATACATCATCACATAAACACATAATGATCCAAATTGAAGAAGGTATATCTCATATACATCATCATCAAAAAATGGAGAATGTCATATTACATCATCATCAATGAAACGAGTGTGATATGATAATACATATATATGAGGCTTTGACTGGGCTAATGAATATATATACAAAAATCATGTTTGCAATATGTCTCTAAGAAATGGACATCATAAAGTTCAAAGTACATATGTAACACTTCCCAATAGGATAGGGAGGACTTTATAGACTAGGTTGTGAATCACCATCTAGATCTCATTTTCTGACAAAATCCTCCTCACAACCTCCACCTCCTATTGCACTAGACTCTCCAAACCATGGATGTCGGGCAGCCCTAGGAACAATAGCATCATACAAGGTTTGATGACATGTTGACACTTGTAACAACCAATCTCGCTCAGCCTGTATACTATCACGCTCTACCCTCAAACTACCTCTATTAGCAGTAACACCCTATAACTATGTCTCTGCCACAAGATGATGACCAATCTTGGTGTCTCACTCTACTTTGAAACTATCTCGCTCCTGAAGAGCAATAGATCTCTCTGCTATTGATGTGGCAAGCTATTTTTCCAAGGCCTATCATCGAGCTATCTCTACCACTAAATAAGCACCTCCATCCCCAGGTGGTGGAGGTGGACCTGAAACTTGCCTTGATCCTGCACCTGATCACCCTGTGCTCCATCCTATCGAACCCTACCCAGCTACTCTATAAGAACCTCAATGCGTTATCACTCCCCACACCAACCTATAATGCTTGCTCTACCTAAGGAAGGATCACCCCCAAGATCTATGAACCTCAATGGAATGTGTAATTCCCACCATTGATCAAAATCAAGTGTGGTACCTAGAATCGCTGAACCAACCAGCCAACCCCATATGACTGGGGAAAGTGCTTTGAATGCAATAATAATAGCATCTTTGTCTACCTTATGACCCCATGCATAGAACTCTCTATTGGTCCAACCGAAAAGAGCCTCGTAAGTATCAAGAAACCAGCCTTGTCTCTCACCAAACTATTGACAAACTTTTTCAGGTAAGTACCGCTCTAGAAGAGAATGAGAACAACCAATCAACCATCTAGTTTTACGATAGCAAATGAGCTATTGTAGATCCTTTGTCCATGCATCATAGTTCATATAAGGTCTCGAAACAAAACTTGGCATGTCGTCAAACACACAATGCCAGTACAGAAGATCCCCAGGCAAGGTGTAGTGTAAGAAATATCCATAAAAATGTGAGTATAGATCTCCAACATTACAATCATGTATCCCATCCAGCCGAGGAACTGCAATGTGCTCCTAGGCCCATATGTGTAAAAGAGAGACACCTATATAAATAGATTTCCCACCCCGATATACAACCTCATGCATATATCTATAGAGGTGGGAAAGAAGACTTGGAACCCATGTGTATTTGGTCCCATGCTCAAATATACCCTCAATACAAATACCCCATCCAATAGGGAACTAGTGACCTCTCCTATCAAGAACAACTAGCCCTAAAATCAAACTACAAAGAACGAGGGAAATAGGGTCTGCACTGCCAACAAACCCAGACAAACCAATCTCAAACTGTCACACCTCCAAGTGTCAGACACCCAACACATGTCATATGGCATGGGTACCATGTTGAACATGGTATGTCACAAGCTCACCATGAATAAGAATGTAGAGAATCCTCCACACATCCTTGAGTGTAATGGTGGCATCTCTTGTAGGTAAATGGAATGAAGAAGTCTTTGAATTCCATTGCTCCACGAGTGCAGTCATCATCGATGTGTGAGATCAGATGGGAGGCATATAAAAAATGTGATGAAGCTTAACCACATCTAGGAAATCTCACTCCAAAACATCAAAGTGAGTAATTAGATTGAATAGATATTGAGGTCCTCTCTCCCTCGGCTATAGTGGTTTAAGGATCACCTACAATCATTTTAACCCACTATCTTAGGGTTTTGCTCTGAACGTGCAAAATGACACAAAATGGTGAAGAAACAAGATTTAGGATTCCAAATAGGCAAAAGTGGCCAAAATATAGCAAAAGTGAGCAAACATTAGCAAAATCAAGTGAAAAGGAAAGTGCAAGGGAAATTTTTAGAGGCACAGAGATCAAAAGCACAAAAATAACACAAATACGCAAAAATAGTCTCAAAGAATTCAAAAGCAAGGAACTAGAGAAAATACAAATTGCAAAAGAGAAAACTTAAAACAAGTGTGAAGACCTAGAGCAAGTGCAAGCTTTCCAAAAAGTCAAATGCACAAAAAATGATACAAGTGCATAGAAAACTTAAAAATCTCACTATCGACTTAAGAATTTTTGTACATGAATTATGAGAATAGGACAAGACAAAAATGAGAAGTAAGAGGGTACATATCAGGCCACCGATGCCTATGGGCCATCCAAACTCGCGAACCAGGTCCGAATTATGCGGGGCTCCCTGAATCATTGGCAATGCTCCTCGATAACTGACAGAATAGAAAATCTAGAGATGAGATTTCACTATAGGATCAAACCATAAATGAGGCAATTAGAACCCTAATTACCTATATTAACCTTTGAAAACCCTATTTTCACCTAGCAAACCCTAAATTTTACTTAGGAACCTTCCTATGTTCAAATTAGGAGCTCTTGGAAACATTTAATGAGAAATGAGGTACCTATAGACTTAATTTTTTTTCCTAAACACATCTAAACTATAATAGAACAGTGTAATGAGTTTGACCTCAAAATCAAAATTTTTGGCCAACCTCTTAAGGGGGTAGCACAAAATCCTACCGTCATTTTGCTGATCGCCAAGGCATAGTGTGGCATAAATATTTTTCAAAAAACTTGATCTTAACATCAGAATCTTTGAAACAAATCAACTAGTACTTTGTATCAAAGAGGGGCAAAATGTAGACATGTAAAATTGATTTAACACCTAGCACACACCCTAAATGACATTTTCACATCATCGACATCATTATCATCAAACATCACTACATTTCACATCAAAAGCATCAAAAACCCTGATTTCCTCTATTAATTTTGTATACACCTAAAATTGGTCTGGAGAATTCCTATTAATTAAATACAAATTATTTGATTAATTATCCTAATTTCCTCTACTATTTGAATAAATAGAAATATTTATTTATATAGTTCACATTTAAATTCATCTTAATTAAATAAACAAAATCAAATACTTTGTTCGATTTAATTATCAAATCCCTATTTCAATCTATCACATCAATCTCAAATTAATTAAATAAAGATCAAAACACTTTATTTATTAATTGCCATTTTTCCTCTATTTAATTTAATAAACAACTATCCTATAGTTCTTTTTATTAAATTATTTATCTCCCTTTTCCTAATTTAAATAAATCAAAAATATTTGAATTAGAGCATAAGGAATATTCCAATCTATATTCTCTCAAAAATGAATTAGATATCCTATGTCTAAACCATGTCTAAAATATGTCAAAATTAATTGATTGAAACTTCACGGGAAGTTTTGGAGACAAATTTGGAATTTGATCTCTCAATCCTCCTCCATCAATCTTTCCTTTTCTCTTGCCTAGTGTTTTCATGGGTAGAGACAATCTCCATCTTTCTCTCAATCTCCTCCATCTCTCACCATTCAATTCTCCAGATTGAATCCAAGCCTCTCAAAGCTTTCCCTATGCATTTCTACAGCTAGGAAATCTATAAATAAAGCCTCATTGAACCAAGAAAAGGATCCAGATAATCTAGCTTTTTGCACTCTTACTCTCCAGGAATTCAAGCATCAAGCATCAAGCATTCACACATCAATCATCAAGCAATCAAGTTTTCAACCATAGCTGCCTCCTGTAGCTACAATTATCTATTTCATATATGCTAGTTTACTTTGTTTATCATTTAGTATTGCATTAGCATCATCTCATTCTTTAAATTGTCATTTTAACAGTCTTATTTGCTTAAACAATATGAGAGCAATCAAGATTTAATAAATCTTTGGAGATAGAGAGCAATATGATGCTTTCAATTGATTACTATTTTGAATTGATTCAATTTGATTAATCTTTGATATAATGTCGTATTAAGAAGTGTTTTAATCTTGTTTACTTATTCACACTTAAAATTTGGCACCCACCATGGGGCATTAACCCCAATTTTATCAAATTTATCAATTTTCTAGAAAGTGTCATGCAGGTTCTCGGCGTGTTTTTCTTGTAGCACTTCTGTTAAAAGTTTTAGCGCTTCTGGTCACTGTTTTAGTGCTTCTGATCATTGTTTTAACGCTTATGGTCACTATTTTAGCACATTAGGTAATTTAGAGCTTCCATGGAAAACTTCAACGCTTCGGTACCCTGTTTTAGTGCTTTCGGGTTTTAGTGCATCAGGTAACTGTTTTAGCACTTCGGTGCAATATTGCAGTGCTTTTGTAAAATCAGTTTGGATCCAACGCATCCGCGGCCAAATTTTAATTTTTTTTCACAATTGGACTAAAATGTATCAATCTAGGATAGTCACTTCAAAGTTTTCTAAAATTGATCAATCTAGGATAGCCACTTGAAAGTTTCTAAAATTGATCAATCCTAGGATAGTCACTTTCTTGTTTTTCTTAAAGCAAATCTATCAATCCTAGGATAGTCACCGCATTTTTACAGTACAAGTTAAAAAGAACAACATGATTTCTGTGGAGCAACACCTTCACATAGATTAGAAAAATTCTTTTTGGGCTTTAAAACATAACAACTTATATGTTGTGCTTGTGGTGATTAGGCTTATGCTCTCCCCTAAACTGGGTGACCAAAGTGCTAGATTCACTTTTATTTCATGTCATTTATGTTTTATTAAATCCTTTAGCAGGCCTATCGTAGTGGGAAAAATTACTCACGCTACAGGAATGACCTAAGTGGGAACAACCAAAGCTAGGTTTTCCAACCCACTATAATAAAAATGCAAGTTGTTGATGAAAGTCCAACTTGATGGTAGTGAGCAAGATAACCATCCCCAAAATATTTGTTCTAAAGATTGGGAGGCCTCTTGAGAGAGTTTATCTATTTGCCACACCGAACGGAACCGTATCTACAAACCATAGAGTAGTTTCTCGCTGAGTCAGTATCCATACATTGTCATACTCACAATGCAAGGGGAGGGAAGAATCTACCCCCAAGACACTCACCATATAATTACCAAGGATCACTTGCTCAAGGGATTCGGTATCTACTTCCGTCACTTTGAGTACGCGTCTGGTAATGACAAAAACACGGGCACCCTCTAGAGGTTTACACTGCTATGTGAGTAAACGTAATTCAAGATGTGGGTTGTGAGTATAATGATTACCTACTTGTCCTTAAGTGTGAGTCTATTTGGTTTGTGTACAATTGTCAAAACAACCCATCAAAATCAATAAAGATCATTCATGATTTTTGAACATACATGATCTTTTCAGTTTTAAAACATTTATTCAAAATTGCTTGCCATGTTTTCACAAATTCATTTAAATTAGATTAAAGACCATCCTGAAAAATGTCAAGCCAAAACAAATCAGAAAATCCATGTTGTGAAAGTGGAAGTCCACCACATTTCTCAAGAGAAAAATCAAAGTCACAAAACCCAAGAAACCTCTCGGTTATAGAAATAAATTGAGAAAACAACGTTTTCTATATCAAAATCAGAAACTCTTTTTAGAACATAGAACATTCATCCACAGATATCACGATTTTGCTAGGGGTCACACATTAGATTACGCAGTAGAGCCACTCTACTCACGAGCCTTCTTCCAGAGGAGAGCTCTCACACAATTCCACAACTGTAGTCAACGGATTCATCCTTCTTATCTTCCACAATCTCTGATGCAGTATGCCACAAGACCAGATCAAATTTTGCAGTAGAAAGTCTTAAAAAGTCTTATTTTTAGTGTTCTGAAAAACCTGTTTCAGCGCTTCGGGTCACTGTTCTAGCACTTTTGTGAAACAACGCTTTCAGGCACTGTTTTAGCAATTATAGTCATTACTCTAGTGCTTCTATCAAAATAGCACTTTTGTCACTTTTTACAATGCTTTTGGGCCTTGTTTCGGTGCTTCTATGAAGTAGCACTTCCATCATTTTCTCCAGCACTTTCGGGCACTGTTTCAGTGCTTTTGTCAAAATAGCGCTTCGATCACCTGTTTCAGTGCTTCTGGACTCTGTTCTAGTGCTTCTAGGAAATGGCGCTTTTGTACTCTGTTTTAGCGCTTCTAAAATAGAGAGTTCAAAATTTTTACCAGTCAGTCAGTCTTTCATTTTATCCATAGTGTTCATTAGAAACACATTTCTTTTTATCAGAATCACTGTCTAGAGACCGAAATCAGAAAGGTTTATACAAATTTCCAAACTTATCAACTGAAACAAGATCTTACAAATCACAAGTGTCAAAATCAAATACACAATCAATTACTACACTGAAGTTTCATTATCAGGATACTATCATCCTTCATCATGAAACCAAGTATAGTAGTTAAATTTTTAAATGTTGTCTCATCAATAAGATCAATCCTCTTATTCGAATTTGTTTAAAAAAGTTAAATTGACACTATCCCGCACATAAGATCAACATTTTAGAAGAAAGGGAAAAATTTGTATGCCAATCTTCACTAGGTACCAAAAACAGAGACTCTTAGAGCAAGAAATTTTAAAATCCCAAGCAATGGCAGAGGAAAATCCTTGGAACAACCTGAACCAAAATTATAAAAATGAAATAACTCCATAGGACATCTAGGAAGCTCAACAAGATCCCAAGTTCCATATATTTATGGAAAAGATTCTAGAACAAGATATGGAGAAATGTCTTTTAATGTTAGCTGAATCAGGGGCAAAACTTCCAAAAGATTTTGATGTAAACCATTTGAAGGAAACACCTGAAATGAATGAGACTAGGATACCACAACCTACGCAAACAATAGATCCGGTTGCTACTTTAACATCATAGATGAAAATGTTATAGCAACAAATACAAGATATGATGAAAGGGACTACCAAGAGATATGCAATACAAGACATTTGTCCTTATCCTTTTGACGCAATGGTTGGCTTGATACCTTTTCCTAGACATTGTGAAATCCCAAAATATGATAAGTATAATGGAAGAACGGATCCAATAGATCACATCAGAGAATTTAAAACAATGATTCTTGAGTTTTCCCAAGAGGAAACTTATTTAATGAGATTATTCCCAAGGAGTTTGGGAGGATCATGCATGGAGTGGTTTTTGAAGTTAAAACTAGGTATCAGAACTTTTGAGGAACTCGTCAACAGATTTATCTCTCAATACTCATTCAACATCCAACACGATGTTACTATCAAAGATCTTTACAATCTAAAGCAAAACAAAGGAGAAACGTTCTTGTCTTTTCTCCAAAGATGGAAATGCTTGTTCGCTAGATATCCTAGATCCATTCCTGAAGAAGAGAAGATGGAATTGTTCATTGAAAACTTGACGGAAGAAATGAGTTATAGATTGGAACTACAATGTCCTCCAACATTTGAGAAAGTGATAGAAAATGGTCTTAAAATTGAAGAGGCCTTAGTCAAGAGAGGAGTTATCAAGCATTTTAATGATAAAATAAACAACACAAGTAACTCCTCAAATCAATACTCAAGCGGTCAGAAGCCAAAATTTTGGCAAAAGAATCAAAACACAAATGAGACAACAAATGATCCCCAAAACGCCAAACCGGTTTTCAACTTGACCACATCCACATCAAAGAATCAGAACAATGAGAAAAATGTCAAGTCAAATACCATACAAAGAAATGAAATCATAAAACCACAGTCGTATCAAAAATCATCAAATCGGTAAAGGTTCACACCTTTGGGTCAAATAATGGAATCAACAATGAAAGAATTAGTTACCAGAGGCCTTCTCACTGCACGGGAAGCTAGGTTCTAGGATCCAAAAGTCAAACCATCATGGTGGAATGATGTTGATTATTGCAACTTTCATAATAACAAGGGTCACAAAACAAATGACTGTATGGAGTTCAAACATGCAGTACAAGATTTGGTGGACAAAAACAAAGTGTATGTGGAGGAACCTCAAAATAATAATGATCATTCAGCATTCAAGGATCCTTTGCCAAATTATGACAAAGGAGCATCATCCTCTTCGAACAACAAAGGAAATAATGTCAATCATATCTATGACAAAACAATCCTTTGTCTATTTGAAGTCAAAAATGATCATACAATTAGTGATAACATTGATGAAAATGAAACCAACAACATTACCTCTTTGGATTTACTCCCAAGTGTACAAAACTCTAATAATCAAATAAATGTCTTAAAAATTAGAGAAAATCAAGAACATCAACCCACCAATGTGCTAACTAGGGGACAACCCAAGGTAATGTTAAAGGGAATTGGCTCCACACATGCAGTTCCACCTCCATCGCATTATAATATTATTGATCACATGCAAAACACCCCCCAAGAGAATCAAGAACATCAACTAGCAAACATCATGACTAGGGGGCAAGCCAAGGTAGTATTAAATGGAGTGGGATCTCAACGTGCGGTTACGCCTCAATCTCATTATAATATTGTCGATCAATTGCAAAACATCCTCACACAAATATCAATACTGGAACTCCTTAAATTGTCACCATCACATAAGGAAGTTCTCGAACAAGCATTAGTTGCCACAACCGTACCAAAGAATTTGGATGTTTGTCAATTCCAAGCTATGGTGGGACATCTGACTACCCCACATTGTCTATCATTCTCTAAATAGGATGATATCTCATTAAACCATCCACATAATACAACATTGCATATCGAAGTATTTATCCATAATCATCATGTTAAGAGAGTTCTAATAGATGGGGGAGCTGGTTTGAATATTTGCACCCTCAAATTAGTCTATGCACTAGGATATTTCGACGACGCTATTGATGCTCGAAGGAAAATGACCATCAAAGCATATGATGAGGAAGAAAGATTGTCCAAAGGTTTAATTGTATTACCCATTCAAGTGGGACCCATGATGAAGCATATAGCATGTCAAGTATTAGAAAGAGAGTTGACATACAACATACTCTTAGGACGACCCTGGATTCATGAAATGCAGGCCCTACCTTCTACATACCATCAATGCCTAAAGTTTCCAGTAAACAGACAAGAGGTGACTATAGTTGTGGATTATAATCATCCACAACATTGTGACACATTGAGAATATCTCAAGACACCTTTGTCCCTCATAATAGGGAAGCTTCAAGTTCAAATTCATCAAAAGAAGAACAACATCTAAGTATCACTACCAAGTGGGTGGAAAAGAAAGGTAAAGAAAAAGAAACAAGTCATGTTGAAACAAACAATCCGGATCCACAAAATTCTCTATCAAACAAATTTCAAAAGCAAGTTCAGTTGACAAATAAAGGAATGGGACAGTACTCAATGGAGCAATCACTTAACTTATCATAGTTAATGCCATCTCCTAGGACATATGGTCAACCATCAATGATCAAACCTCCAACATATTTACCTGGCATAGTTCTTCAAGAAACATTTGTAAAATCTGGAACTATAGCAGAAGAAACATATGACAAAGCAATCCTGGATTGGCTATACAAGGATGAAGAACCATCAACATCAGAGATCGATATCAAAAATGTTAACATCAACACAGACAAGTATGGAAAAGGAAAGGCCATTCTTGAAAAGATGGGTTATGAAGGACAAGGACCTGTGGGATTAAGAAAGGAGGGAATCACAGAACCTATCACACCTCTCACTCTCCACAAAAAAGAGAAGCCAGGACTAGGATATTCTTAAGAAGAGAAGCAGATGCTAACAAAGACGGTTGTAGAAAATATCCTTCACTTTAGAGATGGTTCTGAAACAGACTCAAATTAATATGAGTGGGCATTACCTTGTGATCTACTTTTCGTTGATATTCCAGTCGATGTGATTCAAAAATATGCACCTACACGTGAGGAGGGCCAAGGCTCTAGGTCTAGACCATTCATCACGAGATCATTAAATGTCGATGACTCTAGTGAGGACGAACAAAATTTAAGTGAACTAGATGATTTCGAAGAGGGTACCATCATGGATCTCAATATCCCAAATGACAATTATGATGATATTTCTGTCCTCACCCTTACTTCCATTGACCTAAATCAATCCGATGATATCATGCCATTAATCCATCCAAAACTTATTGATTGGGAACCTATCGAACCTTTGACTGTACCAAAATTTGCAGATGATAATACCATTGTGCATTTCCTATGTCATACTGAACCTAATACAAATTCTATCTATAATACTCATAACAATACGACTCGGCAGGAGGGTGTCAAATCTTCCAGTTGCAAAATTGAAAACAGGGAAAATAGATCTAATGGTGAAAACCATTCTATAGCAGCATTAGATCTGGAAAAAGTAAAAATAAAGAACGCATCCAACAGTGAAAACCTTTATGAGGCACTGAAGGATGGAAGATTTGACACTCTCCCAGAATATTATCATGAGCGATCATCAGTTCTGGTTGAACCTACACACTCGGTGGACATTGGCACAGAAGAGAAGGAAAAAGTTCTACATCTAGCAGAATCAATGACTGATCAAGAGAGACCGGAATTTATCAATTTCTTCAAGGAAAGTTGCATCAACTTTGCTTGGTCATATTTTGATATGCCAAGCTTAGATCTAAATCTACTTATGCATCATTTGTCTTTTCCAATAGGAATCAAGCCTGTTAAGAAAAAATTAAGAAAAATGCATCCTCACATTGCATTGATGGTAAAGACAGAATTAAAGAAATTATTGGATACTAAATTCATAAGGTCTATAGACTAGGCTGAGCGGATATTGAGCATAATACCTGTTTCGAAGCTAGACAACAGCATCAAAATCTGCATAGATTTCAGGGACCTCAATAAAGCATGCCCGAAGGATGATTTTCCATTGCCAAATATAGACATCATTGTGGACTTGACGGCAGGGCATGCCATGTTATCAATAATGGACGGCTTCTCTGGGTACAATCAAATCAGAATAGCCCCAGAAGATCAAGAGAAGATGGCTTTTACATGTCCATGGGGAACCTTCTTCTGGAATTTCATGCCATTTGGTCTAAAGAATGTAGGATCCACTTATCAAAGAGCAATGACGACAATCTTCCATGATATGATGCACACTTTCATGGAGGATTATGTGGATGACATCTTGGAAAAATATACTACAAGGGAAGGACATCTGCATATCCTAGACAAAATCTTCACGCGGATGGAGAAATTTATTGTCAAGTTAAACCCCAAGAAGTGTGTCTTTGGGGTTACATCAGCAAAACTACTAGGATACATTGTTTCAGAAAAGGGCATTGAGGTGGATCCAGCAAAAGTCAAGGCAATAATGGAAATGCCACCCCCTAAAAATATCAGTCAACTGAGATCATTACAAGGAAGGCTCCAATCAATCAGAAGATTCATCTCCCAGCTGGTAGACAAAATTCATCCTTTTAATCATCTATTGCATAAAAATATAGTTTTCAAGTGGGATGGGTGTGAAACAACATTCAATCAAATCAAGCAATATCTAATGTCACCACCCATTCTCATGCCACCAATAGAAGGTAGGCCACTCATTTTGTACATTGCGATGACAAATATCTCTTTGGGGGCACTATTAGCACAAGAATACTATGAAGGAAAAGAGCACACCATCTACTACATCAGTAGAACTTTAAATGGCTATGAAATAAACTATACATTCATAGAGAAGTCTTGCTTAGTAGTGGTGTTTGCTACTCAACAACTGAGACACTACATGCTAACTCATACAATCGGGTTAATTGCAAAGATCGACCCTTTGAAGTATCTACTAAGTAAAGCTGCCTTAATAGGTAGACTGGTGAAATGGGTTATGCTCCTAAGTGAATTCGACATTCAATATGTCGAGAGAAAGGAAATCAAGGGACAAGCAATCGTTGAATAGCTAGCTAAAGCTCCTCTACCAGATGATTGCCCAATGACAATGGAATTTCGAGATGCAGACATTATGACAACAATGCCCCAACAATGGATACTATATTTTGATGGATCGTATACACAACGAGGATCAGGAGCAGGGATCTTGTTTATCTTTCCCGAAGGACACACAATTCTGAAATCATATAGACTCATGTTTCAGTGTACAAATAATGTGGTAGAATATGAAGCATTGTTTATTGGGATCAAGATAGCAATTCAATGGAAAATCATGGATTTACAGGTATATGGGGACTCTCAACTGGTTATTTATCAAGTAAATGATGAGTATCAAACAAAAGATGAAAAATTGATGCCCTATAAGTAGCAAATAGATAATCTAAAATAGTCCTTTGTTAGTATCAAGTTTGATCAAATTCCAAGGGCAGAGAACAAAGTTACAGATGCTATGGCTACAATTGATTCATTACTACAATTGCTTGAGAAGCGTGTTTGTTATGAGTTTATGGTAGAACAAGTATCATGTCCTTCCCATTATAAATCAGAATCCGTTACTATATGTCATCTAGAAACCACTGAAACCTCCATATACGAAAAAACCTATGCTTACCTGAAAGATGATATTCTTCCTCCCGATCTTTCCAAGAACCAAAAATGAAACTTAATCCGCCAATCCACCTGACATACTTTAATAATAGATGTCCTTTATCATTGAGGTCTTGATGGTACCCTACTCTGATGTCTAGAACACAACGAATCTGAAATGGCCCTATGAGAAGTTCACGAGGGTATTTGTGGTACTCACTCAAGTGGAATAACTCTAGCTAAGAAACTCCTCTGTTCGGGATATTATTGGCCATGCATGGAGAAAGAATCATATCAGTTTGTCAAGAAATGTCAAAAATATCAGGCTCACAACAATCTAGTTCATGCACCAGGACAAGAACTGTATCCCTTCGCATCGACATGGCCTTTTTGTCAATGGGGCCTAGATCTGGTAGGAAAAATAAATCCATCTTCATCTAATGGACACAAGTTCATTATTACAGCTACAAATTATTTCACAAAATGGATAGAGGTAGTACCTCTTACTACCATCACTGGGAAGCAGATTTCCTCTTTTATCTTGAACTACATCATCTGTCGCTATGGAATCCCTCAATCTATAATCACAGATAATGGATGACCTTTCAAGAATCAAGATGTCCAAGAGCTATGTGATAAGTTCCACATCCAACATCATTTTTCAACACCGTACTAGCCTCAACAGAACGGCCAAGCAGAGGCCTCAAACAAAACCATACTCAAAATTCTCAAAAAAATGGTTAATGATGTTGGATGTGATTGGCATGTTCAACTCAACCCTGCACTATGGGCCTACAGAACAAGCATCATAACACCAATGAGATCCACACCGTTTGCTTTGGTATATGGATCAGAAGCCATATTGCCCATTGAATTTCAAATTCTATCCCTTCGTGTATCACTTAGAGGTATCATTTCAGATGAAGACTATAGGGTATCTAGACTGCAGGAACTGGAATTGCTAGAAGAGTGTCGTCAACAAGCTGTTAATCATCTAATAGCTTATCAACAAAGGATGTCAAGAAGTTACAATCACAAGGTAAAATCAAGGGTCTTTCAGGTTGGTGACTTGGTACTAAAAGAAAACCTTAGGAATCAGCAGGATAGGGAGAAGAAAGGAAAATTTGAGCCTAACTGGCTTGGTCCCTTTGTCGTCATATCAGTGTATGGATCAGGAGCATATCAGCTATCAACATCAAAAGGGGATCTATTTGATGAACCTATCAATAGTATTCATCTCAAAAAATTCTATGCTTAAATCTCCTAGTGCACGGGGAAAACTTCTAAAAATTGTTTCCTTGGTGAAAACCTGGCAAACAGGCATCTTGGCAAACACAAAAAAAATAGAAAAAAAAAAAAAAGAAAGAAAAACAGAAAAATGAGAAAAATGAGAAAAATACAAAAATACAAAGGGTGTAATCAAAGCATATGGTGAAAACCTAGAAACAGGTGTCGTATGTGATTCTAAGCCCAGCCTTCCCATCTATTATGAACATATCAGGATCATTCATCTAAAATTCAGTATTAATTCATATCATATCATTCGTCTGGCCATCATTACATCCATTATCAAAATCATGTCACATGGTCAACATATCACTCCATAGCTTGGGGGAAACATCTAGATATCACTAGGGGAAACATATAACATCGATTTCACCAATCTGAGAGCAATCAAGATTTAATAAATCTTTGGAGATATAGAGAAATATGAATCATCGTCAGAAAGGCATCAACCATCCGTATCATTTTCAAAAATCCAAAAACATGTCAACAATCTTATCAAAAATAAAAAAAACATAGGTTTGTGTCAGTCAAACTACGTGCTCTCTACGTGTGTAACGTAGGCAAGGCTTATCTTTTATTAGCCCCCGAGACCCCTAAGATGGGTTACTAGGTTAGGTCTTTTGTCAAAAATCTCGAAAATCCAAAAACATGTCAAAATTAGGATGGATGATCTAAAATCTGAATAATGAATGAAACACTCTAAGTAAACAATGGATAAAATTGTACTTTCGATTATCATTACTTTGGAGTTACTCAATGATGTATTGAACTAGAGGAACAAGGGAAAAAAATGATGTTTTTATTATCTGTTGTCTGTACATTAACCATATCAATGTATGAATCATTGGGGGATGTGCTATGCAAATGTAACACCGATGACATTTGAATTCACACACTGAAATGATTAATCACTGCTTGTTTACGCAATTAATGCTCAGGTCATCATGGTTAAATTATACCTAGATGCTTGTGTTCGATTGCAATATCAAAAATCATGAAAGAAGTACTCAAGTCATCATTGGTCTAAAACATACCATTGACACTTGTATTCACTTTCAACATTCAATAAAGCTCTATGATGACAAAAAGCATAAAGTATTGTTAAAATGACAATTATTTTGCATATAGTTACATGTTAAAAATTAGATGGCATTCATCATCATTCATTATCTGCAAAGTATTTGTTGCATAAAAGATTCCAATCAATGATTATCTAATCTACAAATAAGACTGAGTATACTTGACATAAAATCCAAAAATCATCAAAAACATGTAAGAGTCATCATCGCATCATTTAGTATCATCATTTCATCATTCATACATACATCAAATAAACTATGAATTAAATTGTACCATAAGTACATCTTGTTTCATTTTACCATAACACCATTCATTACATTATCATCTACCAACATCATATGCATACATTATTTACCATCCATCATAAGATCATCATATACATCATCACATTTAGAAATTCATACATCACATCATATATCCATATATCATATATTCTACACATGCATTTATCATTACATCATTGCATTAAAATTTAAAAAATCATTCATATACATCATCACATCACATTTAGAATTAAATCATCACAAAATCATATAATAAAAGCATCCATCACATAGAAATCATAAAGCCATCATCATATCACATCAACTGCATCTCATATATATCACAAATGTCAAGTATACAATGAAGTCTGGTCTACAAAATACATAATCAACAATGAGCTACAATCATAATATACATCATAGAGGATCACAATGACATCTACGACTTGCTACTGCCAGAGTGAGCGGACCCAACAGGACCTATACCACCACCACCCCCAAAAGGACTCGAATCTCTAGGATCTCTACATGGAGGCTGTGTCACCCCCTCACTGACTGTCCACGTATGTGTCCGCCCAGATCTCGATGGGGCATAACTGTCTCGATGCTCAGTAGGCACTGCATCATGATATTGGCCTCTGTAGAACTCTACCTCTCGGCCAACCTGCAGAACCTCTCTCATATAATCTCCTATGGAGGTGCCATCGACCAATCTCTGGAGAGTCTTCGCTGTCTCCTGTGCCCTCTCGACAATCTGCCGAGCACTGTCTCACTCAGCTGTCAAGGTATCAACCTGCGTTTGCATGGTGGCTAACTGTCCTTGTATCTGTGCTAAGGCCTATGCATGAGCTTGAGACTATGCCTGCATCTGAGTTTGGGTTTGCACAAGCATACCCCAATCCTGTACCAACTACCCCTACAAAGTCTAGACCTATGCCTAGAGCCCAACTATCTGTCTCTATTGCCCTACTATTGGCACTGTCACTGCTTGCCTCTTGCAAGGCCTACTAGAAGAAGGAGCACTATTGACGCCTGGCCCTACCCCTCTGTCTCCTCCACTACCACTGTCACTATCATCAATATTGTTGTCAGAACTCCTGCTGCTCTCTAAACTACTGCCTGATGAAGAATCATCTCCACCCCTACTATCTGCAGAACCCTCTGCCGCATCCTCCTCTATAGGTAAAGGTGTTGGCTCATCAGGGATGGTAATGCGAGGATGGGGGACCAAGGCTAGGAATGATGCGTACTCCTCTGTCATAGCTGCCTCTGAGATATCTCTCTGCATGTCCCAAGGAGATGGTTGTAATGTCTTGTATCCCTCTACAATAACATCATATGATAGTGTGGGACCCCAATTAGGAATATCCATCCATCACTATGCATAATGGGATACTCCCTGTGGCATGCACTAAACACTACCATACTGTTTGTATACTCGACGAAGCAAGAATCTCTCTAATACAAATGGTGTCCAACCGATGAGGTACATAGAATCACAAAGAAATCACAACACTGTATCATCCTCATCCCACTGCTCACAGTCGAGGTATGGATGCCAGATAACTATCTCAGTCTCATCAAACACTTGTCTCTAGTGCTCTAACTTGCCCATCTAGGCCTGTGTGAACCAACCTCTGTATCTAAAAACATACGGTCTGTCGGCTAGTCTATCTACAATTGGAAATGGCCGACAAATAGAAAAATGCTCCCAAGCCCACACCTATAATAGGGTCATCCCTGTGGATAAACTACATGCACCTAGATACACAACCGAGTGTAGATCATGATAAAGATGTGCTAGCATGCACATCCCCCATGCATATCTGGTACCATGTACCATCATGCTCTCATGAGTCCTACCCTAGCCAACGAGGAATCCCTTTGACCTATGATCAGGACAAAGGAAACCACCAATGAATCCAGCTAGCACTGCTGGTAGTGTTGCATAGGAATCCATGATCCTCCGCCATCGAATGCTCAGAACCTCTATGTCCTGATCCTAAAAAACTCTATGGAGAGCATCTCTACTGCTGGTCCCATGGGAATCATAAGTGACAATCTCCCCCATGAACAAAATGCGCAAAATATGCCACACATCCTCTGGTGTGACTGTCATCTCGCCAGTGGGTAGGTGAAAGGTGTTGTGTTCACTATGCCACCTCTCAGCCAATGCAGTCAACAAACCCCAATTAATCCTAATCTGGGGCATATCAAGTAAACTCGTCAGGCCACACTGCCCTATCACTTGAAGCTCATCTGGTGTCAAATGAGGTATCAAGTCTATCATCTATGGAAACCTCTCTCACATCTGGAGGGTACCCAGATCCTCCTATCATCATAATGAAAAATCTACAATCAGTGAACTATGTCAAGAAATCAAAAGTCATTCTACTATTAAGTCTATTTCAAAAGCTTTGGTATGAATTTTCAATCAAATTCATGGGCGATCATCAACAAACCTCACCTATCATGAGGTTCATCAAACATTATCTAGATCTCGCCTATCATGAGATTTATCAGATATTGAATCATTTCCTCACCTAACATGAGGATCATCAAGAAAAGGATTTCTTCTCACCTATCATGAGAGTTAGTCTTATTTAAATCATCAAATCCAACATCAAGAATGTGGATTGTCAATCATACCAATCAGAAGAATGGACATGGTCAGAATTGACACAATCAAAGTTAAAATTTCAAAATATTTAATTCTGACATGGAAGCGCTAAAACAGGCTTCCAAAGCGCTAAAACCCAGAAGCGCTACTTTATCAGTTAAAAGCACTAAATCAGGGACCGGAAGCGCTAAATCTCAAAAAGTGCTATTTCAGCACTCTGAAGTGCTAAATCAAGCATCTGAAGCGCTAAAAGTCCCAAAGCGCTACTTTTTTGCATCGAAGCACTCCAATAGTCCGTCAAAGCGCTGCTTTACCAGAAGCGCTAGAACAAACCCTCAAAGCGCTAAATTCGGCATCAAAGTGCTAATTCTTGACTCCTAAGCGTTAAATCACTGAAAGCGCTACATTACCAACTGGAAGCGCTAGAGTTTTTAACGCAAGCGCTATATCTCAAAGCGCTAATCTACCTACTGGAAGCGCTACACCAGAGTGTAAGCACTACAGCATGGCTTGAAAGTGCTAAAACTGATCTAGACACGCCTAAAGGCTAAAAAGCATAAAAAAACAAAAATCATAAATTACGAGGAGGTCAAGGGGTACATATTGGAGGTCCATACGTGGGTGGTCATCGATGGCATGGAATGCACTCGAATAGGTGAGTGTGGTAGGGAATAGGAATCTTGCTCCAGCTCGGAGAAAAGTCTTTATCACTTGGAATTTTTGAGCTCAAAAAGCACAAATGACTTTGAAAATGACCTTTTGCACTATTTATAAATTTTGAAAAGGTATTTTTGGTGAATTTTATTACATTTTGATTAATTTTATCCATGAAATTAATTAAAACTCATTTGAGGGCTCTATTTCTTCATCATTTGTCGAGAGATAAATTATTTCATCATCAAATTATCATCAAATGATCAGAAAATCATCAAATTTTTGAAAAATTTTAAAAATCATCACATCATTAATTTATCTCCCGAGGGGGCATATTATCATCAAATCATCTGAAAATCAATATCTGGGGCATGTTTGGGGCACACGGAATTTTTTATTATTATTATCATCGATCCTGGCAGTAGCAGCAAAATTTTCTTCGAAGCAACACGTAAACACATCACTTCAAAGAGGGGCAAAATATATACACCTAAAATTGGTCTAGACAATTCCTATTAATTAAATACAAATTATTTGATTAATTATCCTAATTTCCTCTACTGTTTGAATAAATAGAAATATTTATTTATATAGTTCACATTTAAATTCATCTTAATTAAATAAACAAAATTAAATACTTTGTTCGATTTAATTATCAAATCCCTATTTCAATTTATCACATCGATCTCAAATTAATTAAATAAAGATCAAAACACTTTATTTATTAATTGCCATTTTTCCTCTGTTTAATTTAATAAACAACTATCCTATAGTTCGTTTTATTAAATTATTTATCTCCCTTTTCCTAATTTAAATAAATCAAAAATATTTGAATTAGAGCATAAGGAATATTCTGATCTATATTCTCTCAAAAATGAATTAGATATCCTATGTCTAAACCATGTTTAAAATATGTCAAAATTAATTGATTGAAACTTCACGAGAAGTTTTGGAGACAAATTTGGAATTTGATCTCTCAATCCTCCTCCATCAATCTTTCCTCTTCTCTTGCCTGGTGTTTTCATGGGTAGAGACAATCTCCATCTTTCTCTCAATATCCTCCATCTCTCACCATTCAATTCTCCAGATTGAATCCAAGCCTCTCAAAGCTTTCCCTATGCATTTCTACAGCCAGGAAATCTATAAATAAAGCCTCATTGAACCAAGAAAAGGATCCAGATAATCTAACTTTTTGCACTCTTACTCTCCAGGAATTCAAGCATCAAGCATCAAGCAATCAAGTTTTCAACCATGGCTATCTCATGTAGCTGCAATTATCTGTTTCATATATGCTAGTTTATATTGTTTATCATTTAGTATTGCATTAGCATCATCTCATTCTTTGAATTGTCATTTTAATAGTTTTATTTGCTTAAACAATCTGAGAGCAATCAAGATTTAATAAATCTTTGGAGATAGAGAGCAATATGACGCTTTCAATTGATTACTGTTTTGAATTGATTCAATTTGATTAATCTTTGATATAATGTCGTATTAAGAAGTGTTTTAATCTTGTTTACTTATTCACACTTACAAATTTAATAATACAACATTATTTAATTAATTCACTTTTTCATCATTTTTGACTAAATAAATAAATTCCATTTATTTAATAAAGTCCTACAACCCTATTTTTGCTATTAATTAAATAAAATGACATTATTTAATTAATTCATATTTTCATCATTTCAATCAATTAAATAAATTGCATTTATTTAATAAAGTCCTAATCTCACTTTATTTCATCTTGATTAGTTAAATAACACCAATTATTCAATTTTTGTCTCTAAATCACTTTATCCCCCTAAGTCGATTGAATCATTAAATCATAATAATTTAATTAACTCACTTTCCCTCCAAATTTGAAATTTTTGAATAAACTATTCAAAATATTATCAAAAATCAAATCAAACTAATGCAACTTTGTTTGTAAAATTCAAACTTGATTTGTACATTCAACTCCAAAAAGGAATTAATTAATTAAATCAATTAATCAATTATCCTCACCCACTTTTTGATTGAGCAAATTATGATTACTGACTGAGCCATCTAATTTGCTAGCTAAGCCATCTAATTTCCTAACTAAGCCATCTAAATCCTAACTGATCAATCTAAATCCTCACTGGTCAATCTAAATCCTGACTAACCAATCTATTTCTTCAATCACACAAATTGTGCAATCTATTTTGTAGAAATCATTCATGTCTAAATCCTTTCAACACCTTTCAATCGTCGATCTTGATTTAACATTGTTTAATCGTGATAATCTATTTTATCCATCTATCCCTAATAAAACATAATCCTATTCCAAACTGGGGGCAACCTCCTGAGCCTAGTAGTGGATTGGATCCTTATTCATCCCATCACTTGAAAACAACTATCAAAACCAAATAAAAAACATCTATAAAACTACCAAAATCAAAAACATCCAAAAAACCGTCAAAATCCAAAATAAAGTAGTAAAACGCAAAAATACCAAAAACATTGTAGGTCATCTCTAGACGAGCCACAATTGAGTCAAAATAAAATTTGAAATATGTTGTCTTTGAGCTTGCATGTAGGCAAGGCCATAATCGATGAGTCCTCGAGGCAATATGTTAGTCCCTTTAGGTCCCCCTCTTGGTCTCTAAAATACAAGTGAAAAATGAGCCTATGCATTCATCACATAGGAAAATCCATCATTGATGAGCCCCTGAGGCACTAGGTCAATCCTTTTAGGTGTCCCTCTTGGTCTTTAAACATGGTCAAAAATTTAAAAAAAATCAAATATCTTATCAAAATCCAAAAAACATTCAAATATCTTATCAAAATCCAAAAACATTTTTAAAAATTTAGAAAACTCCAAAAAATAGTGTCACTCAATACAATTGAACTACGATGTCTCTATGTTCATCACGTAGGAAAGGCCATCATTGATGGTCCTCTGAGGCACTAGTTAAATCCCTTTAGGCTTCCATGATTGTCTCTAAATCTCTTGAAAACAAAAAAAGAAACATCAAATAACCTCAAGAAAAGAACAAAAACATTCAAAAAATCTCAAAATTCCTATCTCCATTATCACCTATCAGAAATAAACTCTCCACCCATAATAAACAATAATTTCCTTCAACCTTTAATAACACAATCAACAAACAAATCAAAACAATCAAATCTAAAACCTCCAAGCAATGAAACAAAATGATCGATTCATCATTGAACTATAACAAATGCTTAAGTATTAACTACCCTACCTTTTGAGAATCATCATCAACATCCCTACATATGTATTAATGGACAAAAACATTCCCACAATAGAAAACATCGATGAGTAAACATCCTAAAACATCAAAAAATCTATGGCAAGTGATACAACATTGTTTATCTTTTTATGATCTTGTCTTTTTGATTTATCTTATTGTCACATTCCCAAGATCTCTCGAGGATGTCCATAAGGATTTAGAGAGGAAGGAACGGGGAATTGATCATTAATTTTCTTTCTTTGTTTGATGGATATTTTTGTAATACTACCATGGAAAATACTAGCTTTATTTTGTGTATGGAAGTCGTTTTGGGAAAATTCGTGTAGTGGTTGCATATTAGGTACTCCATACCTTTCTATGTAACTACTCTAAATTTTTTTGAAACTTCTCACTCATACACTCTAATAGGGTTTCTATATTCTGGTATGAGAAAGAATACTCCTTGTTTATAGAGTCAAATTCCATGCAATAGATATAAAGCCACCTTGGTCATCAATATCTTGGTGCATCATGTCTAATTGCTACATCAATAAGGATTGCTAAAAAACTACTTAGTCCTCCATGAAAGCAAAATAAAAATCATCAATGCATATAATCACATATCATAAACAAATAACATCAATCATATCATCACATCATCTTATCAATACATATCATCATAATTAGGATCCATAGATTTTCAGAAAATTAGATCAAGCATCTAACACTTCTATGTATCTATCTATAATCATACTAACATATCTTTTGACTAATATCCAAATCTTGCATTACAAAGTCATTAGTACCACATGCATCCTACATCCACAAACTCATTAGTGCATATCATGTTCATCATATAATACAACATCATATGTCATAACATAATCCATCACATACATGTATAAATCATCCATCCATCCATATCATATAAATGCATCAAAAAATTACAAAATCATGAACATATAATTGTAGAGAAGGGGGATTTGCTACTCATGAGTCTCTTTATTCTCAAGAGAATCCCAAGGGGTGAATTTCCCTAAACTACCTCAAGCAACAACATGAGAGTTTCAAAATCATAAAGAGCAAGTCACATAGATTTTCTAGAAAGACTAGTGAGTTCTTGATCAAAGGACAACAATGTAGAAAAAGGATGAAAATGTGATGCACTAGAGTCCTAGAGGCGCATTGGCATCTCGTACAGACCAAAAACCGAGAATGTCACAAAAAATAGAAAGGTGACTACTATTGTTCTAATTGCTAGGAAAATATTGGAACATGAGAAAGTAATAGAATATAACAGATAACTCTTCGAACCAAAGAAGCATATCCCCAAGCTAAATACCTACAAAATAAACACATTAGATAAGAAATATCTGCATAAGATGACAAAGTTAGAACATAAAAATCCATTACATCATAGGGTTAGAACATATAAAACACACACACAAGCAAACAACAATCTAACAAGATTTGAGTCAACAAAGTGAAAGAGACCTCAATGTAAAAGGTTGTCTCAGTACTATACGACATCCCCAAATTAAGAAATAATACACATAGAATAAGTCTTAAACAAAGAGAAGAAAGTAAGATCGATTGCTTCGAGAGAAGAATGCACCCAAAATTAAGGGAAGCAACCAATGTCGAAGAGAGAAAGAGCATATAATCAAGATGAAGAAGATTTAGATCTTCGATTCGGTATATATAATTTGAGAAGAGAAGAGAGAATTTAAGAGGGGAACGAAAATCCCAAAAGAGATGGCTCCACAAGTACTCTCTCTTGGGGAGGGTTGAACAAATGTGTCATAGATCTGTAGACCTATGGAAGGCGAGTAAATCTATGTAAGTACTCTCTCCTACAGAGTTGAACAAACTACACTCGAGGCTTGTGGACCAACGGTGAATAGATCTCGCAAGATGAAAGTGCTTTATAGGCCCTCGGACTTGCAAAGAAGGTGTCCCAACTGCTTGGTCCTGAGGGAAGCCCGATGTAGGGGACTTTGAAAATCTAGATTAGGTCCTCACAGGTTCTTGATCCTTCAAGGTAACCTTGAATGGATCTAGTCTGGATGCCCCCAAGCTAGATGTCAAGCTATGAAATAGGTCTAGTGGGGCTACCCCTAAGCTAGACACCATAGAGTTAATTTGAAATAAAAAATTTTGAAGGGGATCCCTCGGGAAGCCTTCAAAATAAAAATGGGTCCCCTCAAGGGACGCTCCATTTGAAATACATAGAGAAGAGAGGGGGTCCTTATGAAGGACGTGCATCTTTAGAACAAGCTATCAGTACCCCCTAGCATACAGGGGAGGAGAACTAGGAAAGATACTTAGAACATACATGATAGAGGTAGACCTCAATATCACTTGTCATTTGAAGAAGAGGCAAGTGAATCAACAAAAAAATGAGTGATGGCACCTGAATTAAGAAGTTGTTGTATTTTATTTGTCAAGACTTGACATTCACTAGTGGAATGGCCAGGCACTTGATGGTATGCACAAAAGGAATGTTTTTCTTTGTCATACTTATAAAATTTATTATGTGTAGGACGAGGAAGAGTAATTAGGTGGGATTTAAGAAGCCTCAAAAAAATAAAATCTTGGTCAGACAAAGAGTGAGGAGCAGGAAGAAACCCTTTCTCTTGTGAATAAAGACTCGATTGCTCACAAGAAGAAGGAACGAAGATAGAAGATAATGGAGGATGAATCAATCTGAGAGAACAAGATTTAGCAAAAATCATTTCGACCTTCAACTGTGGTTTCCATTTCAATTATTCATTCAAGCAACCAAGCCCCAAATTACACTTACAAGGTGCACATTCTATAGGGACCTTAATACCTTGTTCATTACGCCCACAACCTTTACGCCCATAGCCATATTTAGAGACAAGATTAAAGCCAAGTCCATAACATGTTTGCAAATCTTGAGAAGGAGGAGGATTTACATAGAGAGCATTATTCCAGAAATGGGGATCATAATCCTCTACAGGATCTCCATCAGCCTCCTTGATAGGACTAACAACATTAGCCTCTTTAACAAAAGCATGATCATCTTCCTTAGAAGGAGGTGGATCAGCATTAAGAACATTATAATTTGCATTTACATTATCCAGCGAAGTAGAAGAATAACCATCTTTGGTGGTAGGTGTGGATGATATTATCAGAAGGACTAAGTTTATTGGGTTGAATTTATATTCTCCAATGAAGGATTATGTAAATTCTAAAGAACCCCAATCATCACTAAGACATGCATTGTCTTGAGAAGAGGTAGAAGGAGAAAACTTAATATTTCTTTCTTCAAAAGGATCTTTTTCAGGGACATATGTCTCAAGGTTATCCTTTGTAATGGGTACCACTGGAGTAGATTTCAACACATTGGAAGACATTGAAGGGATAAGAGTAGGCACAACTAAAACTTGATTGAAAAATACCATCTCACATAAGTGCATAGCCTTGGGGTCAGCTTTGACTATGACTACTTGATTATTGCAAATGAACTTAATAGATTTATGCAAGGTAGATGGGACTGCACCCATAGCATGAATCCATGGTCTACCAAGAAGAATGTTATATGATAATTTTTTTGACATAACATATATAAGGGTGGGTACAATAGTGGGTCCCAACCTCAAAGGAAATACTATCATGCCTAAGCCTTGTCGATCGACATTATCGAACCCATGAATGACAACAAAAGAAGAATTAAGACAAGATGAATCAATATTAATCTTAGGCAATAGATCAATGCTACATACATTGAGCGTAGAACCAACATCAATGAGATTACATCTAATGTCAATGGTATTAATATTAAATATAATCATTAAAGTATCTTCTTATTTCTGCATATCTGGGGGTGGAAGTTCTTGTGGATAGAACATGATATTCGATGAATCCATGGGAACATGATCCATCAATGCATTAACATCTTTCAGCCTTGCAGAGGCAAGAAAGAGGATCTTCTACAAGGCTTCCTAAAGCATACCTTGATAAACTAGAGCAGATCGAAGCAAGTCCCATGGTGAGATCCTAGCTGGAGTAACATGGAGTTGCTCAACAAGATCATAATCACCAGGTGCTTTAGTTGTAGGTTTAGGTTCTTGAGGAATGCTTGGTTGAGAAGGTGGTAAAGAAGTAAGTTGATTATCAATTTTTTTATTCTTTCTAGTATTATAAGTATGGAATATCACTCTATAAGAGGGAGCCTTAGAAATATTAGGAGAATCACTATCAAATGGGACACCCTCAATAGAAAAAATCCTTTTAGGAGAAGGACTAGTTGGAGTCAACTAAATGACTGGTCTCTTAGGCCTTTGAGGGGCAATAGAGGCATAGATTACATTTATAGAATCTTCACAACTAGTGGAATAATTATTCAGAGATATATTCTCAACATTGATCCAAGGAGGATCAAATGTGGAAGAAGATTCATCATTCACTAATGCATCATTTCTAGAGGAGAGTGCATTGGAATAGAGAAGAGATTCATCATTCACTAATGCATCATCTCTAGAAGAGAGTGCATTGGAATAAAGAGAAGGTAGAGAAGTATTAATAAAGTTATTGCAACAAGATATCCTTCAAAGAAAGAGGAATCTCATGAGAAGAATCAAATATACAAAGTGGCATGGGAAAATCCAAGTCACAATCACATGCATGAAATGGAACATCATTAACATTTTGAATATAATTAGATACTGAACTCATAAAAGAGGATATTAAATTAATTTTGAAATTAATAAGTTAAATATAATAAACAAGTCAACTAAAGACTGACACATCACTCTGATAGCAAGAAATGGGGTGATAGAACTAAGAAAAATTGAAAATCCATATTTTTTTTTAAAAATAGTATTTTCTAGGTTCTAGTAATTTACATTTTTGGAGGTCTTCAAAGAAGAATTTGGGGAAAGAACTTGAATTGGTCCCTAAAATTTGGTTGTCAAAGGAATAGTATTTTAGGGACTGATTATTCCTCTTGGAGAACTTTCCAATGGTCTAAATAGTTTTGAATTTCGAGCATCGAGTCAAAAGTTATTACCCCACCAAGTTGGGGTAAATAAATTCTTAGTTTTTTGAAAAGAGTTGTGACAGGTCGGGTTCATCAAAATGTATAGAAGGGGGATTCACTACTCATGAGTCTCTTTGTTCTTAAGAGAATCCCAAGGGGAAAACTTCCCTAAACTACCTCAAGGAACAACACGAGAGTTTCAGAATAAGAAAGAGTAGGTCATTGAGATTTTGTGGACAGACTAGCGAGTTCTCGATCAAAGGAAAATAATGTAGAACACGGATGGTAGCATGATGTGTTGGAGTCCTAGAGGCATGATGGCATCTCACACAGACCAAAAATCAAGAATGTCACAGAAAATAGCAAAGTGACTACTATTGTTCTAATTTCTAGGAAAATCTTGGAACGTGAGAAAGTAGCAAAATATAATAGAGTTGAAATAAAGTGAAGTAGATGATAAGACTAAAGAGGATAAGAGATATAAAATTCTCACAAAAACCCAAGTAATGAAGCCTCCAACATGTGAATATCTTCAATACCTATCAATGTAAGATCGAGAGAAAATGTTGGGGTTGTATAGGGGTTTGCCTCAGTCAAACTATCATTTCGGTGTTTCCACCTCCATGGAAAGCTAGATAGATAGAGAGAGTGAGAAAAGTAAGCAAATATTAAGTGATAGAAGAAATCCTCTCTTGAGGAGGAGAACTCATATCATGAGATAGAGATGCAATTGATAAAGGATGTGAGAAATCCCAAGATACTCACAAGCACAAGATAAGGGAGATATAGCTGCAAGAGCCAAGGGAGTTAAAAAGAGAACTATAAGAGCTTGAGTGTGCTATTATAACAAGTTGAATGGAGTTGTGCAAGAAATATATCAAGACAAAGGGAAGAGGAAGAGGCAAAATCCAAATATAGAGAGGTCCAGAGAGAGAAAATGAAGTGAAAAGATAGCATTTTGAGGATAGGAGGGAAAAGAAGCTTCTTGGGCTGTTACAAGGCGTCTCGGACGGTTACCACAGATAAAGACAAGTGAAAAGTGGTAAACATGCTTGGAAAAAATAGTTTGAATGTTGAAATGTAACAAGATGCTAGCACAATAAGCATACATCTATGTGGTGCGCTAGTGTCCAGACACATCATGTTACAAAATGATGAGAACGGGAGAAACACAAGGTTTGACGCAAAGATGGCGCATGAAGGTAGCTGTTGAAAAGGGGTCTTGAAAATCTTGAGAGGGGAAAAGGCTAATGTAGGGGATAAAATGAGTCTACATAAATGCTAGGGGAGTAGACACTAAAGAAGATGCAAGAATGTATGTAAAATTACAAGGGGTACAATTTTACGACACTACAATAATTATAAATCATCCATACATATGAGCATTCATAAACATCCATAAACATCTCATAACACATATCTACCACAATAAAAAATGGTATACCTCATATATCATCAAAAATGGGAATGCCATGTACATCATCAAACATCATATGTGATATCAAAATATACAAAATATATATGAGGCCTTAGATGGGCCAATGAAAGTATATACAAAAAAAGATATGTATGTATAAAATCTCTAATACAATAGTTCATAAACATAGAGATCATGAAAAATCAACATCAGCCCTACTAGCCATCCCAAGGTGAGGATCTATGTTGTTGGTGGCTATGAACAGGAGATAGTTTCAGCTATCTAATAGACTATCCTCCTAACTCTACACTTGTAGCACTGCTTGACTCTCCAAAACTAGGACACCTTTGTGCTCTTAGTACAAAAGCCTCATATAGGGTCTGATAGTATGTCCTCTATGTGATGAGATGATCCCTCTCACTTTGATGTTGTAATCTCTCTGAATCTCTCTCTTGTCTAAGAGAATCCCGCTTGGCCTAGAAATGGTCTCACTCAATAGTGACAGTCTCTAGTTGTACCTCTAGAGCCTATCATCGAGCTACCTCAACATCTATCTCACCAAACCTAGCATCATGATCCTAAATAGCTTGATCCCACTTGACTGTAAGCTGCAAAATCCTAGTAGCCATATATCCCTGTGGGGAAGGACCCTGTGGTCCCTACTGCTACTATTGCTAATGTTGATCCTACTAACCAGGCTGCTGATGGCCATCACCCTACCCATCCTATCCATCTTGAATATGCTACTACTTCTCATGGGTGATCCTAAGTCTTTATTAATCTAGTCAGTTCTCAACCACACCTCCTCTCCTAACCCATAGGATCGGGCCTTCAGTTGCTCCTCCTATAGGGATAGTAAATCTCAACGGTCTATGCCATTCCCACCATCCGTCATACTCCCTAGTGGTCCCTGTATTCAGTAGACCCACTACCCATCCCCATCTGAATGGTGTAAAAGCTCTAAACACTACAATTGTTGCCCTAGAATCAACACGAGGACCCCACACAGTCTCCTCTCTAGTGGTTTATCCATATATGACAAGATAGTCATCGATTAGGTGAGTCTATCACTTAGTGAACTATCTAAGCAGTGTATCTTCTAGATATCTCTCAAGAATGATATCAACTTAGCCAATAAAAAACCAAGTATACCTATAGTAAACCAACTACTCTTGGTCATCTAACTAAGCCTCACAATATATGTACGGTTGCCATGTAAAATCTGTCATATCATCAAAAACATCCCTCCAATAGGATACTCTACCTAGATGAGTATAATAAAGGTAATCAAAATACTGATAGCCATATGAATCGTGAGCATCCTTATCTTACATACCCTTCGATTGGGTGATATCAATCCTCTCCCAGGCCCAAAAATATAATAAATTGGCACCAGCTGATATGCTACTACCACCCCTGTAAATGATCTCATGCATATCCTTATAAAGATGGGCTAAAACACAATGACCCCAAGTATAGGTGGTGCCATGCTCCATCATCTTCTCAATCACAATGCCCCAACCAATGGGAAAAATCTTAGACCTCTTGTTAGGCATCAAGGGACCAATAATCAAACCTACCAAAATAATGACCATCGAGTATGCATCATCCACAAATGGAGCCAAGTCAATCTCAGAGTCAACCACCTGAAGTTGTTGAACACCGAGTAACCTCTACATAGCTAAGGTGCCCCTCCTAATGTAATAATCAATCAACTCTCCATGAATGGGGATCCTCAAGGGTAATGGTATACTCTCCTATCAATAAATGGAAAGTAGTGGTCTTTGATCTCCATCTCTCCACCAAATCAGTCATCATAGCCTAATGAGCCCTAATCGCTGGCATGTACGCTATGTATCGTAATCCAACCACATCAATTAAATCTCTCTCCAAATCCTAAAAAATGTTAACCCATCTATAAGCTAAGGTCTCCACTCTTGAATGAATAAAGGATGTAAGATGACCTACAAGCATTCAAACCACAACATCATAATTTCACTATAAAAACAAGTTGAGAACTTAAAAATTTGTAACTAAACATTCCAAATCAATTATTTTGAGCAATAATACACTTTTTTAAGGTGATAGTGGTTGTTCTTGGAAATAGCAGATATCCTTGGCAATAGCACTCCTATCTAAAAGGTGGTATTCACCATATTTTGTAAAAGTGGCCAAAACCCTAAAGTTTTTCTAATGTGTAGCTAGATTTAGCAAAATCGACCATTCAATAGTGGCCATCTTTAGCAAAAGTAGTTATATTTTGTAAAAGCGGCCATATTTCTCAATAGTGGCCATAATAAAATAGTGATAGTGTCTGTATCGCATCATTAGCATGTTTTTTGTAAAATTACAACTATCACCTACTCTAAAGTTTGAAGCATTAATTACACAAGTGAAAAATGATGAAAGCAAAAATAAAAGATACACATACCACAATCCCTACACCGGTACTTTGTGTGGTGCTCCTAGAACTCGAGGCATCGTGAATTGACATTTATAGCAAGAAATCACTAAAAACTCTCTAGATCAAAAATATCACAAAATAAAGTGTGCAAATGAGGGGTAATTTCACCCTAATTTCAATTTTAACCCCCCCAAACCTAATTTTTCACCTTGAACCCCTTCTAGGTCAATTTTGGGAGCACTTATGACCATCTGGAACCCTAAATACGAGCCCTAGGCCTTAATTTTTTGTTCTCTACACATCAAAACTACTTTGAAACCTAGTTGAGTGCTTGACCTAAGAAAGTAATTTTTTTGGCTAACCTCTCGAGGGGCCAGCTCAATGCTTATCATCCTACCACTGACCGTTGGGGCACAGTGGGGCATATGAAAATTTTTAAATCTTGATTTGAACATTGAATTCTTTGAAACAATGTAACCAATAAATTATTTCAAAGACGGGTAAAATGTAGACATGTAAAAATGACTTAATGCATATCACACATCCTGAATGGCATCTTTCCATTATTGACATCACTTTCATTATCACTATTGCACATTGCTTCATTAACATCATTTGCATCATTAGCCCTATTTTCCTCTATTAATTAAATAATTTTGAATTATTTAATTAATTCACTATGTAATCACGTAATTTAACCTTATTCCTCTTGATTAATTCACTACTATATTTGACTCCAATTTTCAATGAACGTTTGTTGGAATATCGATAATCTATTGTCAGAATACGGATTTATCACTGAAGTAATTTTCTTCGCTCAATTTTCATCGCTTTCTCGACTAGCTTTAAAACATCGAAATCATGACTCAATTTTGTCGAACTATCAATGACAATTTTGTCGATCTAGCAACAAACAGTAGCCAAAACACAAGTGGCATGCCTTTTCCAAAGTGTCGGATCAACAACAAAAGTTTGTCTCAATTACAATGAAAGTTTCATCAAACGTATTGCAAATATCGGTGAGAGATCAAGACTGTTACAATGATCAAAATTGCCTAAGAAGATATATTGGGAGGACTGGACTGTGGTCTCAGTGATGAAGTTTCATTAGTGAGATACTCATCTTGTCTCATCGATGAAGCATGAGGGAAGCATATTGGAAAGACATTTACCATCGGAGTAAGTTTTGAATGTCTACCCAACCCGCTATGTCATGCCAATAAGATTACATCGGTAGGAGTCTTGGCAACATACTTGAGATTGAAAGAACAACAACAGCAGTTCATCAAAATTGTGACAAAATAGGCAAGTCATTACGATGAAAGTTTTGTCAGATGTATTGCAGATTCATCAGATGCTTTTGGAGGTTCGTCAAAAATTCAAAAAAACAATGCAATTTAAAATTTAAAAAACTATTCATTCAAATGTAGGCATATCAGTGAAAGATCAAGACTGTTACAGTGATCGAAATTGCTTGAGAAGATATATCAGGAGGACTGGCATGTGGTCTCAGTGATGAAGTTTCATCGGCGAGATACTCATCTTGTCTCATTGATGAAGCACGATGGAAGCATATTGGCAAGACATATACCATCAGATTAAGTTCTGAATGTCTACCCAACCCGCTATGTCATGTCGATAAGATTACATCGGCAAGAGTCTTGGTGACATACTTGAGATTAAAAGAATAATCATTGGGGAGACTCACCACATTGAGGAAACTGCAAAATATCTTAGTGATACATGATCTCTTGTCGATGAAGATACAAATGGATCAAAATAATTATCGAGGTGACTTTGGGCGATATTTAAAAGTAGTAGGAGGCTCCAAAGTGCATCCATAGGGATAATGACAGGACATGAGGACAGGTCAATCAAAGAGAGAAATTTGATGTGCCAAGACCATGAGCATTTAAAAGGGGTAGTAAAAGACAAGATGGATTGTCATCAATGCTTAGATATAAAGGACAAATTGGAAGACTTCATTATGAAAATTTAGATCAGAATATGCTTAACCCTATTTTGACAAATGCAATGACATTAGTGTCAAGCTTTAAGAGGCCATTCAACTTTGCATTTCAATAAATTATTGTATGCATTGAGTAAGTGTTTACAAGGTAGAAAAAGGATAGTCATATGACTATTTAAAATATCAAACAATATGTCAATTATTGTGTTTAATTAGGCTTATAGAGGTCGGGATTTATCATTTTTTGCATACATCTATAGTCCAAGCTCTAGGTCTGCATTATTTGGTTACTATGTATGAGAAATGAGCAATGAATAATTGTAGAATATGGAGGCTATGGATGATATTATGATGGCCACATTTGATGTTGATGATCAACAATTGGAGCAAAATATAAAACCTATGATGAGTCATGAGATCAAGGGGAATGTCATGGATAGTGAATGATGAATCATAGATGTTAAGACAAAAAATATTCACCATAGAGCACATGAAGAATAGAATTTATGATGCTATAGGAAGGTTTACTATCATAGAGAATGTATTCTCAAATTTTAAAAGATAGTCATACCAATGTGTAAGGACAATCACTTTAGCAATGAAAGATATAAGGACATGTGCTAGATGAATGATAGCTAAATAGTGGATTGAGCATAGAGATGGTAACCCTTAAAATTATAATGTTGTGTTGACATCAAAGCAAGAGAAGAAGGTTATTGTCAAGTGAAGTAAAATTGCATGGCTTCCATCAAGAGTACAATTAGATCCATTAGTGATAGTGAAAAGTTTTTGGCAGTAGTCTTGATGAATATCACAGTTCCCTTTACTTCATATCAACATGACAGACTATACTAAGGCAGTGGTATGAAACTTTGTTGAAGATAATCAACAATGATGAAGAGGGAAATCAATATATAATGATGGTCTGAGCACTATGATAGACAAGTCTGGAGGCCAAATTCAAGCCAAATGAACAATCTTAAATAAGCTTTGAAGAAAATTTTTGATAATGGAAAGTAGAAAGCACAATATTCATAGGAAAATGTAGGACTAAAAGCTGGATAGATAGTATAAGTTTGTGAGAGTTCCTTCAAGAGTGTAATGGTGATGAGGTATTGAAGGCTAAAGTTTCTGCAAATGTTAATAGATTTACTAAATGGAATCTCAATTGCTTTGTTTCCCATTCTCATGGTCAAGGAAGTGTTGACACAGTTGCTACCTATTTTTCACCACCAGCTCAAACAAGTAGAGCTGAATTGCAAATTCAGGCTAAAAGGTACACAAGATGTTCAAATTTTCTGTTGAATACTTATTATTATGCAATGTTTCATTACATGTGAATTTCGGTGATATTATGCAAAAAACATTTCAAAATGATATCATGAGATTGCATAATTTTTGCTGCTTTATTCATAATGTGCAAACCAAGTCCCACACAAGCCATGGGAGTAGCAAATTTTGATTAACATAATCAAACGATAGGTACAAAAATAGTTTGTATGCTATACAACTATTGACAAAATAAATATAGAAGGGAGAGTGGTTCATCATTTCCTGTAATGATGGAACCCGTGATGCTTGATGTCTTTTATTGGTGTTGTTGAAGCTTTCCAAGTTCCTCGACTTCGCTCTCTTTGAGTTGTCCTATAGGATGAATGAAAATGATGTTAGAGATTAACTCTATCCAATGATGAATCAAAATCAGTCCTATGCTTACATTGCCAGCAGGAATATAATTTACATCTATTCAGGCATCCATCAGATGATTTCAAAATTCAAAGGCATGAAACTTAAGAGGAAGCTTTTAGCTTCTTTTATTTTGCTAACATGTTTGTTCACTGTGTAGGAATAGGGTTGTTATGTTTGTGATTATTCTATCAGATATGTGGGGTAAAACGGGCTCCCACAAGGGTTGAGCCCGGCATATCAAAAAGACACACTCTCTAGTTACACGTAAGAGTCATTATCAATGTCAAAACAACCATAAAGAATAGCTGCAAATTAGTTTTCAGCACTGAACATAATGAAAAATAAGAGGCAATGTTGAACTGAACAATTCCATCGAAATGAGCATTCAACATGATAAGGAACAATCACATCATATGGTGATTTATCAAAATACAGATACACAAGATATTACTATGAAAATGAATAATAGTAAGAAGCTTCATCATAAGTGCAAGACAGCCATATAGAGGTGGAAGTCACCATTACAGTGTGAAATAAGGAGCATATTTTTGGGGAGAAAATTTGCTCTAATCAATGACAAAGTTCATAATTTCAGAAGTTCAAGAGCAAGTAATAGAAGGCAATCATGAAAATTCCAAGAGGGCGGTGGTCCCACAGTTGTTGGGCAGTCACTTTGAGCATTGACAATGTTCTATGCAACAATATTTTAAAGTCAATCCAATACAGGGAAGTTAACTATTCTCTAATATACATATATCTAGACAAAATAGAGTACCCTGTTGCTATCACAAGACACACAAAAGGCAACTGTTCAAGAAATAAATGACATAACAGTGATCATACTAGAACAATCTCGTATTTTTTAGGGCAGTAAATCTTCTTTCAATAATATCTCACAAACTATAAACTGGGTTTTCGTAAATTTTGGAACAAAATTAGGAAACTATCAGATAAAAAAACCCATTAAATTTTGTAAGAACCCAGTTTGCTGATTTTGAGAAATTTTCACTAGTCCGAGGCAATGCTAATGTAAGAAAAGATCAAGTGGGGATAACTTATGAATTAAATGACAAACGCATTCAGGAAGTTTGGAATAGAGATTTTTAAAATACTTTATTGAGGATAGTCATCAAATTCACATGAGGGGAGAAATTTCTTTATTTATAATATTAAGATAAAGAGCAGCAATGCGATAGACAACCACATGAGAGAGATTTCATCATAAAAGTTTGAGCAAACCCCTATTTGACATACAGTCGTGGCACAAAGAAACCAAAAGCTCTATTAAAAAATCAAACACCCAGAATGGAGATCACATTACTTTAGGCTGAGTAAAATACAAAGAAACTAGCGAAGAAAATCAGAAGAAATACGTGTATAAGCGGTGGCCTCGAAAGCCAGTTTGTTTCAAAATGAGATGAAAAAGTCACAATATAGTGAGAGATCAGCTTACCCAGCTTATCCATGGAAGGTCAGCCTACGGAAGCTTCAGATGATGAGCATTTCCAAGCTGCAAAAATCCTTAGTGTTGTTCATGGCGGCACAGCTCCTCTCCAAGCAAAGTCAAATGCAAAGTGATGATTAGGGTTTGTTCGTTTTAGGTTTCTTTTATTCTTCCCTTCATCATTTCTTTTGAACAATGAATATTGACTTCTAAGTCAATTAAAAATCATGCAAATATTGAAGGGGTCGAGATAGCATTTGGAGAAAATATATGTATCATTATATTATATATGATATATATTACATGAAATGACCGATCATTATGTAAGAAGTGAATAATGCCTTTTAATTTAAGTAATGCATGGCTTTTGTGGAGTAATAAGGGTTGCATATTAGGTGCAAGACTTTATAATTTGCAAATAATTGTAAATAAATAATAAAGTATTTTTTTTAAATTACTTTATTATTTTTCATGAGTTGTAAAGTCAGATAAGTAGTAGTTGTAAATAATAAAGTAATTAATTTAATTACTTTATTATTTACTCACAACCATTTTGCAAAGTGTAAAAATATGCATGGATGAGTCGAGCTAAATATGGCATTTGGAGCTTTTTTAAGCAAAGATGGAGTTTTTTTTTTTTCACTTGGGCGGATTGATACAAATGAGGTGGTTTTCGCATGCTTGGGCCCACCTTTTCGGTGATTTGCAGTTCAGTTGGAGTGTTGCATGTATCAATTATGACTTGACAGCGAGTTTGAACCTGAATGCACTCAATTTTGCATGGTTTTGACTCCTTTTTTTAGAGATATTTGCTTATTCTTGTAAATTGCCTTAGAGTTATCATTTTTCTCACTGAGGTTGACTTTCAATTCCATCTCCATGGCTTTTTGAAGGCCTTTTTGTATATGTTGGAAAAACTTAACTGTTTTTCCCAGTTCTTGTTTTTCCTTCTTTGCATTCTGCAAAGGGAATTATTTGTAACTTAGTTTTTAGTTCAATACAGTAGCAGGTTTATAGGTTACATGGAGTTGTTCCTTTTTGCTTAAAGGATTCGAGTTTTACCTTTTCATTACTGAGATTTTTGCATTGATGATTGATTTGATGAAATTTATTGTGTTTTAATAAATCAGAAACCTTTAAATTTTGTCTCTTTCACTGATATGAGTTCTTAGATACAATCAAGTTTCAGGTCTTAAGTTGTGCTTGTATTCATCTATTCAAATTTGTGAAACATAGTTTCCTACCAAGAGAGATCAGTCAGCCTTCTTTCGAAACACTTTTGCAATAAGATTATCATTAATGAGTTGTGTGAAGTATTCCTTCGAGAGTTAATTGTGAATCAGTTTGCCTTTTAGATCATCATTTTTAGGTGCATCACCACAGTTTAAGTTTTACAGCTTAGGTTTTTAGATTTAGTCTTTTCATCCTTTTCCCGGCAATTTACCCAAGTATTAACAAAAAAATTCATAGGAACCAGCCTAGAATCTGGAGGTCTAATTTCTTATAGGATACCCACAGCCTGGAATTAGTTCCAATGTTTCAATAGATTGCTGAATTTCAATATTCAAGCATATGGGTGCAATCTATTTGACAACAACAGTAACACATAGTTCATCATGGGAATTACAGAGAGGTTGAAGACACTATTGTAAAAAATCAAAGGTATGATAGAATAGTCAAGTAACATAAAGTTGTGAAAGATAATATTGAGGCATTCATATGAAGGACAACCATCAAACAAAGGTTTTAATCATGACACAGACATCCTTTGATAAGTTGAAAGAAAGTCATGAATATAAGAGGACAATTTGCAAGATAGTCATATACATTGTAAAGGACAATGAATAAGGTTTTAAATTATTACTCAAAGAGCAACTAGTAACCTAATCCTCATATCTAAACTCCATTGCATAAAATTTTATTGAAAAAGGAAAGTACTATGCAGCTAAATACAAAAAACTCATCTTACAAATTTGCACAACAAGCACAACCTACGAACTAGATTCTAATTTTGCTAAAAAATAAAAAATCAAACTAGTGAATATTAAACTACACACTAGAATCCAATTTTGTGGAAAATGATCAATTTGGTGAGAAAAATTACCTGTAGTGCATCTTGGATACTTAGCTAGTGTACTAAAAAATAGGATTGCAAACCCAAAATTATTCTCACTCTAGAAATTCAATAGAAAAATACATAATGTTATCCTAGATACTTAGCTCTTAGACAATCAATAAAACAATATGAGCATGAATATGAATGGTTTTACCTGGTCCCACTCTTGATCTCCATGTTTGAGAGACTTCTCTTTAAGACCCCATGAATCCACTTTGATCCATTGCTGCCAAAAGAGATAATAATGTGTAAACAAGGAGCCACATTTAGACAAACTGGTTGTTGATTTCTTCTAAGAATTTTAGAGACTACAAAAAGAAGATACTTGATGGGGATCATGTGGGATTCCTAGAGAAAGCACTGCAATATGGCCTCGAGTAGGAATGAAAAACTTTGGATTAGCTTCACAGTAAATCCTAACAGCATGACATTGAGGCTCCTCTTCATTAAGTTGATGGTATGAAGGACCAAATCCATATCCTCCTTGAGATGCATATCATATTGAATAGAAAAACACAATGACATAAGCAATTTGAATTGTGAAATAAAGCCTCCAAACACTCTATGGAAATATGACTTTTACCAGATAATCAAAATTTTAAATTTAAGTAATACCCAAGAAAAATAATTCCATACATTGCAGCTACACATGAAACTTACAGATGGGACTGATCTTCCACTTTTGACTCTCCTTATTCCATTTGAAGAGGACAACCTCTACCCCTTGATTCAGCTATGTAAGTTTAGCATTCACAAATAAAAATATTTTTAGCACAAGAAACAATCCTCACCCATCTAAACAAGAACCTGTAAGACAAGCCCAAAAATCTAAGTTTATCACAATCAAGTAAAGATTAAATCCTTATAATCAATAATAGTAACTGGAAATTATTAATTGGATCAGTAAGAAGAATCAAATAATTAGGTTTGGGCACTATATAAACTAGTACTATCACAACTATTGAAACACTCTCAGGTATTGGGTCCTCTCCCCTAGATTAAATTAAGGAAAACATTATTGTAAACACAATATGTATAGAAGAATATGAATGTAAAGGAAAATGGATATTAGCAAAACATAAATGTAAATAAAAGTAGTGTGAGAAGAAAATGAATCTAAATTGGTCTTGAACAAATAAAATCATACCCAATTAACATTAAGTTATATTGACCTTGTACTCATTGTCATTGTCAATCTTGAAGGTTACTTTGATGCCTTCTGCAAAAATTCTCTGGCCACGAGGCAAGAGAAGGCGAGGAAACCAAGTGTATATTGATGACTTCCTGACAATCAAAAAGAAACAAGCAACCAGTCAACCCTATTAAAAAAAAAAAATCTTATGAATTGATTTTATTTGTTTTATTGGCTAATGGATAGTGGACCTAGCTCTCTTGAATTGAGATACTACTAAGATGTGTTGACTGGTGATTTTAGACTATCGATATTCTACTTCAATCTCTATAAGTTACTTTTGTCTTAAATATATTCAAGATAACTCTGCAAAAAAATTCCCTAATCTCTTAGAAATTATGCAGATTTATTTTTTAATACTTCTCCATTTTGATATTTTCTTTCAAAAATTCATAGAAATATATGTAATTCCATATTTGAAACTTACATATTTTTATTTTACTAGTTTTGTAATTATAGGATATGATTCCAAAAATTGTGAAATGCATTGGCAATATGTTGGATGAGTGAAGTAAACTATGCACTTGGCAGGTGTAAAGCCGCATTCCTTAACCCTTGCCAACATTCTTCTTTCTTGTTCTAAAACATGTGCTTTGGAATAGGGCATGAAAATCCATCTAAGTATAATGAAAAGGAGATTTTTGTTAGATATTCTATTGCAGTAAGTTAAATGAATGTAAGTAGAGAAATTTTTGCATACCTGCAGATGGTACAAAATTTCATGGTTAAGTGGAAGCCTCCCATCAACTACAAGATCCAAATATCCGTGTATCTATCTCAATCGAGCCTCTAAACCCTTCAGAGCTGTCAAATTTTCCACTAACCTATTATGCACAAAAGTCAAATTTTAGAGACCACTAAAAACAAAAGAAATAGAGCTTTGAAACTAAATCCACACACAACACAATGTTCATAGTGAAAATTTAGCACTTTCTTTCATCTTTGCACATTGGTTTGATTCTTCAAACGATGCATTTCTTATATTGAAAAGTGCATTACCTTATTGAGCTTCTCTTTGTTTCAAGAATAGTTTAATATTCTCTACTAAACATGGCCAACCATGTGAAGGTGGAAGCTCATTTTCCCCCCCTCACATCACTCTCAATTCCCCATTACCTGATCATATAACATTAATCATTCATTCATCCATTAATAACATATAACATTCATTCATTCATTAACATATAACATTAATTCATTAACATATTCACATTCATTCATTCATCTATTAATAACATATAATGTTCATTCATTCATCCATTAATAACATATAGCATTCATTCATTCATACATTAATAACATGTATCATTCATTCATTAAAATATAACATTCATTCATTAACATATTCACATTCATTCATTAACATATAACATTCATTTTTTCAGATTTAACATATTATCAAAAAAATGGTTGTCATAATATGATTACAATCACTTTTTTTTTGTTTTTTTTTTTTGCAGCTAAAAAAAACTTAAGTGGAGTATCATTTTCTAAATCATTTGTCCTCCCTTTAGTTGTTCTGAGCTCTGTTCGTGATCTTAATGTATGCTTAGTCATGTACTCACAACGTGGATGCCACTGCAAGGGGGGGTCTGCTGCAATAGCAAAGAAATGTTAAATTGATATGTTTTATTATTATTGTTACAAGTATTTCATTAATTAAAACAACATTAGAGTGGTGCTCTTTACCTAATGGGGCCACATCATGTTCCTAATCTTATCTTATAGCCTCATGCTCAACATGTTGAACACCGTCTAAATCTTGATCTGGAGTTGAAACACAAAAGGTTACATTAATTAATACACCAATTGCAATTGAATATGTTTAAAAGAACATTAGAGTGGTCCTCTTTACCTGATGGGGCCACATCATGTTCCTAATATTGTCTAGCCTAATCATGCTCAACATATTGATTACGCTCTACATGCTCTAAAGTTGAAACGTGAAAGGTTACATTAATTAATACACCAAATATAATTAAAGATGTTTAATTGTATTAATCCATACTGCGTTTTGTATAGCACATGAATACATCCAGTATTGGGATGCACACTATGGCCTTCAGTTGTAGGTTGTGCTCCACCCTCACCAAGTTGCATTCCAATGTCGTGTGCAGTATTATCATTGCTTGTCTGTTTAAAACAAATTGGCACATTATTACTTTATGGTGGAAATTAATATTGATTAGATTGCACAAGTATTCAATTTTAAATAAACTTTATTGAGTTTATTTACCTCCGTGTTGGATGCAGTGGAAGTTTGTGTTTTCCCAAACAAGACTCTTAAGCGTTCAGCTAGGGCTCCATAGCCTTGCTGGAAGGCAATCTTCAGGTCCTCTTTTGTGGGCACTCTATTGAATTCAGAGCCCTACATTTTTGCATAAGATCATGAATTTTGCTTCTATGGTGTGATAAAACCAAAATTGTTTGCAATTTATTATTTGGATGCAATATTTCATTTATTGATACTTACAATTCGTGCGGCTAATTTCATATAGCCACCAGAGCCAAGTTTGTGTTGCCTGTGTTTTTCTAGTCTTGCCTTTGTTGCCTTCGATGTGTCGGGCAGCCTATGAAAAGTTTGAAATATTTTATATTATGTAAAAAGAAAGAGTAATTAGTATATAATTACATTTTTGATAGTATCACATACCTTCCTTGGCCTAGTGGTGTCTTTCCTTTTTTCTTTTCAGCCTTATACTTTCCATCCGACACCACGTCCTTCCACTCCCTCTTTGGAATTATGGGGGGACACTCGTACTTTCTATTCTTCTCTAAATGTGACCTATATTGGTCCCTCACATACTTTAGATAGGTACCATCTTTCTTAAGGACCTTGGTTCAGTTGAATATTTTATCACCAAACAACATAACTAAACGGTTAATGAGCTCATCTTTTAAATCTTGATTTTGGGCATTCCACTGAGTATATATGGTGGGCCCAAAGAGCTCCAATGTAATATCACTTAGATGTTTATAAAAAATATCATTTCCTACAAAATGATCATGGAATCATTAGTCTAAAAAGAGTGATCAATAAGTAAATTTCAATTGGATTATATATATAATAATTAAAACATTTTAAAGTACCTAGGACCTTCTCTATCTTTATGGGAATGAAATCCTTGGTCACCACAAATGTGACCAGCAATGTTCCCGTACTAGTAATACAGAAAGATCCAGGAAATGCTGCTAAAACATCACTAGTACTAGTGGCCTCTACATCCCTAGGTACATGTCTCAATGCATGTTCTAGCATGTGTTTTCTGCTAGAGGGTGCCCTATCAGATGCCTGCATGGTATGTGTTGCCGACATTTCAGTCGACAATATAGGCAAAGATGATGGGGTAATATGATTTGATGTATGCATAGGAAGATCAGGATGGACACTTGTACCAACCCCTACTTCTCGGGCAACACTGCAATATCCTGATTATGACCAACAGCATCATGAGGAAGCAAAAAATCCTATAAAAACAACACATATTTTAGTTCATGACATAAAAGAGTACAAAATATAAAACCATGAATGAACTTATGTTATAATTAAAGACCTCATGAAAACTTACTTGCAATTTTTGTGCTCTCTCAGTCAATATTTTAACCCTCTCTCTTATCTCATCTGTTTGAGGCACTATGAATAACAACTTAAGGATTTCTTCATTGCATTTTTTTTGGGTCTTCCTTATCATATCAAGAGGGTTTGTTGAATATGCGATGTCATCATCACATAATAGTGACTGCACCTCCCTATGGATGCTCTCCTCTACTGCTGGTGCCTTTCCCTAATTAGTCGATTGCAACAAGAATATTAAAAATATTATTGAAATTAACCCAATAAACTCATGAAAAAAACATAATAATAATAATAAATTATTGTATCTAATTTGTACAATTACAATGAGGTAAACCTGTCGGGTAGAAGTTCTTGAAGATGGATCGTGATCTGAGCTCTAGGTCGGAGCCTTTCCCGTATGATCAATGTGTCGTTGTGACAAAAATTAAATATAAAAATACATTACTGAAATGAAACCAATAGACTTACGAAAAAAGCATAATAATAAAATGGTATATTGGAGTCATTAATTGGAGGTTGGGTAAAATGGTATATAGTACATACCACCCCAATAGTAACTGTGTTTTTATCTAAGCGATTCAAATTGTAATCGATTAACAACTCTTCCCCTATAGTTATTGATTTTATCACACATACGAATACATGGTTTCCCTCGCATGCCTCGAATATGCAATTGGGTTGCTCATTTGTTGACCTAGGTCATGTACTATTTATAAACCCTGCAATATTTCCTAATTCTTTTGGCCTTCTGTCAATGTACATAGCCACTCCTTTATTTTTATCCTTATCTTTTAGTTGTATATAATTTTCTAACAGTGCATACCTATGCATACTTCATGTATATCGAACCAGCTACATCCAATCTTTGTAACTATAACAAGGTTTGACATACTCCATCAATTCAGCAACTTTTTCATAACAGACCTTTATGTCGTCCATGCAAAATATACCCAAACCATGTAATGACGATGATGCTATGTGATATATCCTCTCATTGACACAAAAATAAGTGTTTATTGGAGGAAGTTCCTTAGGTACCCATTGTTTCCATAGATGTTTGTACCTCAAGGGTACCTCAATTTTGCCTATGCTCTCATCATCATAATAACATGATCCCTCTTCAAAAAGAAAAAATTCCACGCGTTTACAAAATTTTCTTCTAATCTTTTGACCTCTATTTGATCTCCCTCTTTTAGACCTATTTGGTGGTACATGTAGTCATAAGGTCATTGGATGAAGTTATTTCATGGTGATGTGATCCCAATGTGACATTATGATTAATCTATCATTTCATCTCTAGAATTTGACAGGTTATAAGGTAATCAAGTTTTGATAGATTGCAAGTTATTGTTACTACCATCCAAATGTGTCCACCACAAATCAAATCTACTTAACGTTTTGACTCTCAAACTTTGTAACAAGTGTTAAATGTTACTATGGTCCACCAATTACACAGCCAAGGCCTCAAATGTATTCTCTAATTGTAATCAAAGGACTTTTTCTCTTCATTCAAGTAAATAAACTTGAAGGGAAACACCACCAAGTGGTTTATTGGACACCTACATAACTAAAAATAGCAACAAATTTACATTTAATTTTCATATTTCTAAGTGGTTAACGGGGAGGGAGTGTGTACTAGGCCTGGTTAAGTCATCATAAGTTTATTCTTTGGCAATAAAAAATGTTTAAGTCATCTTAAATCTTCCTATGTCTAATTGCTAGAAGACTTTCGATATGTTTTAAGGTAGGATGAGTGGTCGCATCAATGTTCTAGTTCTCTATGACAAGGTTTCAACATCTTCTAATAGTGAAAGTTAGTGCTCATAGTCATTTGAAACAACAAAATTTTGATTATGTATGATGGTAGGATTTGATAACTTAAAAGAATTGTCTACCCAACAAACTTAAAGTTAAAAGAAACTTTTTCAGTTTAAGGGGTTAGCACTTTCTTTCATCTTTGCATATTGGTTTGATGCTTCAAACGATGCATTTCTTATCCCACTTCTATCATATTGTATTCCCATCCCATTGCAATTGTTGCAATTGTTGGAGGAGTTGATACCAAAATTTCATATCAAATACCATGTTCTTGAAGCAATTTTTTATGTTTTAACTATTTTTCTGAAGTTCTTTTGTGTTGTATGGATCCGTACAAGCTTGAAATTCTCTGAAATCATTGGTGTAGATAAATATATATGTTCCATTTCATTTTCATTTGTTTGAAGTGCTCAATCACTATTTTGTGGGAGAAAACAATCAAATACAGGGACTGCCCTATTTTGCCTATGTGAAGGTTTGAGGGCTAAATAGAAATGACATCCACCAATCCACCCACTATATTGGAACTATAACTTGGTGGATTGGTGTGCAACATGGTATGATAGAGGTTCATTGCATTTAGGGGTCTGTTAAAGCAAGAAACTTGGCATTGAATTGATGCCCTAGGGCTAACAGGGGCAATTTTCTTGTGAATTTGTGGTTGTTAAGTCAGGGTTTATCAATTTGATGGATATCTTGGTAGAGTCATGGTGACACTATTTGATGGTCCAATATCTACTTCGAAACAAAAATATATCTAACAACTCTAAGAGCTATAATGGGATGGCATTAAAGGAACCTTCATATGAAGGTTCTTCTAATGAAGGACCTTTGAATTAAGGTCTTCATTTGAAGGTCCTTCATGCAAAGGTTCCTTTTATACAGAATTTTGGACATGAAATATTTAAAATAAAAAATACCTTCATTTGAAATTCTTGACATGGCCTCATTTTTGAATTAAGGTTCTTCATTCAAAGTTCATGACAAAATCACCTTCAAATGAAGGTTCTTCATTCAACTGGTATTTTGTAATTTTGAATGCGTGATAATAATTTAGGGTTAAAAATAAATCCATTTGAGCCTTTTATAAATGAAAGGACATTTGATGCAATCATATGCCTTGTCAAATTTTTAACTTAATAGTAAGGGAATCATAAGTAGTTTGTTCGGCCCATTCAACAATCTTTGATGCAAGGATTGAATTGTCTAGAATGTATCTACTATCAAGAAAGCCAAATTTTTTACCTGTATGACTATATCTCAAGCAATAGGTTTAATTGTGATGGCAATGATATTGAAAAATATTTTGTAATCTAGGTGTTGAGAAGCATAATTGGCCACCATCCTAGGAAAGATTCTTCATTCTCACTTTCAGGTGTTAAAATTTAACAATACCTTGATTGATGAAAGAGCCCAAAGAGCCTTTCTCCATAGTATCCAAGTACACATAGCAGTGGTCTTCTCTTATATGGTTGGACATGATTTAAAGAACTTAGCTATGAAGTATTCATTTAACCTAAGGTTTTCTCATAATGCAATCATTGGAAAAGTATGATCAAATTCTTCTTTTATGAAGAATTGGTTTATGTGCCTCTAGTAATCACTATAAATGTTTATAAGGATAAAATGACTAATTCCATCAGGCAGGAGAGAATCAACTTTAAGTTCTTCAAATATTATATTCCTCTATTCATAATTTTTAAGGGTTCTGTGTGGAGGAGGTTATCACTACCAAGAAGGGAGGAGACCTTTTCTTGCATATGTTTGTGGTGGAGGTATTAAAGAATAATTGTATGCCTCTATTTCTATTCATTAGATCTATCTTAGCCTAGCATATACTTGGGCTCCTTTGCCCCTATAAACTTCCATTTGTTTGAGTTTATGTTATGTAAGCGTAATTCCATGCTATGTTGAAATATAAGAGGTGGAGGAGGCCAAAAGGAAATAACCCCTTTTTAGTTGTACCTTCGAATTTTTTCTTATTGTTTTATTTTTTTAGCAACTTTGTGGACATAAGATTTGAGGTAGGTCATACAACAAAGAATAACATGTTCCCACCAACAACTAAGATGTGGGTAGATTATGGGATTTTTGCCAAGACCTGAGGCTGGTCGATAAAAATATGAAAGACTAAGCTATTTTATTTTTTGTCTTATCTTATACCATTTTACGAGAATGGGGGTGCAAATGTACAAGAAGATCTTTGGAAACTAGGCATGAAAATTGCAGGTTAAAGAGAATAGGGTGCCAAACTTATAGTACTCATTGTCCCTTGGTCGTCGATTTTCCCTGAGTGCCCTCAACCTTGTCCTCGGCATTGGTATTGACCTTGTTTTCACTCCTCCATACTCTTCCTCAATGCTGCTATTGACCTTGTTTTCACTCCTCCAAAATCTTCGTCGGTGCTAGTATTGACCTTCTTTTAACTCCAAACTCTTCCTTGGCATTGGTATTGACCTTTTTTTCACTCCTCCAAACTCTTCCTCAGTGTTTTTATTGACCTTTCACTTCTCCATTTTGACGAGCTACAACTTGGTTTTGTTAGGTTTTAGTGTATCTTAATTAAATTTAAAATTATGGCACCATTTAGAGTAGTGAATATAAAGCAATCCAAGCCTATTATAGTCATGAGGGAAATAATAAAACTTCTAGGATACTTTGTGAAACCATTTTCCTTGGTTAAAGGGAGGCCATAAAATATACCTTTGGATTTTTTCAATCTTCAAATATGAGGATTTGCAGGGTTCTTAGCAAGATGAGTAATGGAAATGTGTGCAACAAGAAATTTTGAACACACATGGAATCTCCTTGCCAAAGAAAGGGGCTTCATAATTTAATATGATAATTTTTCTCAGCTCTAGAAATGATATGTTTCCTTAAAGAGGAAGGAGAAACCTAAAAGGAAAAAGAAATGCTTAGGAATCTCAACACTTCCTTATGATCAACCCCCCTTCTATCCATAAGAATTGAACCAATTGGGCTTGGCTAATAAGGATTTCCTATAACATTAAGTTTTATGCCACTATATATTTGACCTTAAATCTGTCTAGAAAATATCTAGGCATTGAATATCCTAAATAATGTCATGTTTGTCCTCCAAGAGAGTGAGAAAGGAGTCATTAGAAAAATGACCATTGAATAGTTGGGATATAGAGTTAGGAAAAGTAGCACCTTTAATAAGGTTCCATGAAATACTATTAGTCAAAAGATATCTAAAGGCTTCCATAAAAAACACATATAAAGTAGGAGCTAAGGGGAAAACATGAAAAATTGAATGAAAACACCCAAAATTCTCAAATTTATGTCCATTCATGGCAATACAAGTATAACCATCATAACTTTTTTTTGAAAAAAGTAAAAAAAAATTGAGGAACAAATCCTAGATGACATAACTAGTCCAATTCAACACTAAAGGTAGCAAGAGATTAATGAAATTACCACAAGTTTTAAGTAGAAGTAAATTGCCATTTTCAAGTACTAATGCTAGTATGAAATTGTGACTAGCTAAATGGAAAGAAAATTAGAAAATTGTAACCAACATTTAAGTGGAAATAATTAAAAGTAACCACACTTTTTGCATGGTTGAACCAATTTAAAAATTCAGCCAAAGGTGATAGTAAGAAAATTAAAATGCACCTATATGAAATATTTAGTCTAAGAGCCAAATTTGGATGGCAAAGTTAGTAAGAAGTAGTGTCGAAAGTGGAAAATTAATCATGAAATCATGGCTAATAGAGCATGCAAAATATATTGGAAAATTCACTTTTTAGATGACATAACTAGTCCAATTCAACACCAGAGGTAGCAAGAGATTAATCAAATTACCACAATTTTTAAGTAGAAGTAAATTGTCATTTTCAAGTACTAATGCTAGTATGAAATTGTGACTAGCTAAATGGAAAGAAAATTAGACAATTGTAACCAACATTTAAGTGGAAATAATTAAAAGTAACCACACTTTTTGTATGGTTGAACCAATTTAAAAATTCAGCCAAAGGTGATAGTAAGAAAATTAAAATGCACCTATATGAAATATTTAGTCTAAGAGCCAAATTTGGATGGAAAAGTTAGTAAGAAGTAGTGTTGAAAGTGGAAAATTAATCATGGAATCATGGCTAATAGAGCATACAAAATATATTGGAAAATTCACTTTTTAGATGACATAACTAGTCCAAATCAACACCAGAGGTAGCAAGAGATTAATGAAATTAACACAAGTTTTAAGTAGAAGTAAACTGTCATTTTCAAGTACTAATGCTAGTATGAAATTGTGACTAGCTAAATGGAAAGAAAATTAGAAAATTGTAACCAACATTTAAGTGGAAATAATTAAAATTAACCACACTTTTTGCATGTTTGAACCAATTTAAAAATTCAGCCAAAGGTGATAGTAAGAAAATTAAAATGCACCTATATGAAATATTTAGTCTAAGAGCCAAATTTGGATGGAAAAGTTAGTAAGAAGTAGTGTCGAAAGTGGAAAAATAATCATGAAATCATGGCTAATAGAGTGTACAAAATATATTGGAAAAGTCACTTATATCTGCACATAAAAACACTCAAAATAATAATCATATAGTTCATTTGGGAATATATTACAATATGGCTTTTACAAAGCCTTTCAAATATACCTTCCCATTTGAACTACTATCTTACAAGAATATAACTAATTATTTAATAACAAAAATAAACAAGTTAGTAAGGTGAATTTATTAATGTTAATCTTAATATTCCAACACCCTCCCTTAAGTTTTACATTCCACACAACAAAACATGTTGATTGAAATAAACAAATATATATAGGCTAAGCTAACATCATTTGATTTTTCTTTAAGTTCTCCCTGAAGAACATCATTGGCTCGAGTTATACAAGTCCGCACTGTGTGATCCTTTTTCTTCCAATAATATCATTCAGTTTTATTTTTTAATTATTATTGCCTCATGAGTATAATACATTCTCATGTTGAGAATCAATTTTTAAATCTTTCCCATTTTTTTTTCTTCTTCTCCTAATAGGGCCAAAATCACATCTTCTTGTGTTTGAGAAGCTATTGGAATAAGCATAGATATAACATTGTTGTATTTTCAAACTATTTAACAAAATATCCTTAGCATCTTCATCATCTAATAGAGCCTTGACTTCTACCAATTGTCTAATGAGAGATCTCAAATTTCTTATGTGATTAGACATAGTGATTATATCTCTCATTTTGAATCTAAATAGTTGAAGTTTTAGGAAAAACTTCACATTAACTATTTTTGCTCCAAATATTTTATTGAAATTATCACAAATTTCCTATGATGATTTATCTAAATCTATATAATAAAATTTAATGTCAGAAAGGGAAAGACCAATAATATATTTGACTTTAATGTCATCTATTTTATGTCATTCCAATAATTTATTTGCATTTGTAGGTGGTGTTTTGTTCCCATGCATGATTCTCTATTATTCATTTATTGCATTTGCATTTTTGTTTTCCAATTATGAAATTTAAAACAATTTTTTTTGTTTAAAAGAATCTTTATCTTAAAAATATGAAATAAAAATATTCCAAAAGTTCAATGTCAACCTTATCACTCTAAAAAGTACAACTTAAACATCCCTTTCAAACCTTGTAACTAGTTTTGAACCACTCTCCAATTAATTTTTCCTCATCACAAACATTGACACCATTTTATTGTTCTAAACAACTTATTGAATCCTCTTATGCATCAAACTTATTTAATTGTTTGAAAAAAATTAAAAAATAGATTTGAAAATATGACTTTTCAAACTTCACACTTCCTTCTTATTATTACCAAATGCCATTATTTTAAATGAAAAACACATGAATGTTATAAATGCATTATTTCTAAAAGGAAACAAACCATATATCTCTTTTTAATGACCAACTTAAAGTAGATTGCAAATAGAAACTTGGTCATTGTATAGAAAATTGAAAAACTAATAACAAAGAATAAAAAAAACTACTACAAAGACCTAGGATAGGCTAGAGGCCCATAGTAGAACATTCATCGCAAAGCAACTAGCCTTTATAGTGATTTTGCACTCGTTGATTCCCTAAAGAAAACCGTATCTTGAGTATAATCCATCATAGTCACATATGATCACATCATTCTTGACCATTTGATATCATTAAAAACCTCCAAAATCTAGTATTCAAATAACCCATATCATTGACAAGACAAGTTCCATCGGGGTGAAATGAAAAGGTCATACCGAGCATATAGGTCTCACCAATGAAGTTCCATCGGCAAGAAACCTATCTTGTCTCACCAATCAAAGCACAAGGAGTTGTACCAGCCAGATCAATGCCATCAGAGTAAGATCCCTAAGTCAGCCTGAGTGCATTTGTATCACCGATGAAATATCATCACTGAGACACTCATCTTGTCTTACCAACAAAATAAAGAAATAGACTATCGCCAAGACAAACACTATCAAAATGAGTTCAAAATGTCCTCCCAACCCACTATGTCACGTTGATAAGATTACATCAACAGGAGTCTTGGCAACATACTTGAGATCAAAGGAATAATCATCAGGGAGACTTATAGAATTGGCAAAATTACTAAATGTCAGCGATACACCATGTCTTGTCGATGAAGACACAAACAGATCAAGATAGTCGTCGGGGTGACTCTTGGTGACATTTATATGAATCATATGGATAGATTATGTGATATCGGTGTAATGTCTCCCCGACAAAAAGAATATTTAATGAACATTAATCAAGCCTGAATAAAAGGATCGCCCAAAGTTTCAATTGTCTTGTCGATAGAATATTTGATGTGATAGTGGGTGAATTTGAAGATCAGCTACGCTTGTGTTCAAAGCTAGGAAATTAATGGCAGTATTACTACCAAATGTGTCGATGATTTCCTGAATTGAGAAAAGTAATTGAAGGTGAATTTTGCAAAGTTAGCAGCAGAGGAACGGACGAAGGGCCAAAGGATCTTACAGTCAAAGAATTCAAAATAAACTTGTAAGTTCCTTGCAATTAAATTTCTGGTTTTTTGATTCATAAAATGGAAAGCACTAGCTCAAGAAAAGAAAAAGATAGGAAACAAAGTGAGAGTAATAACCCTAGACGAAAAAAGAAAAAATTAAAGTAGAGAAGGAACTAGGGGTAGCTAAGAGGAAGTTAAACCATGACTTAATTGATCAATTGTTCAGCTTAGAACCTAATGCCAAGCGATCTGCACAACTTAGGGTAGAAGTGGAAAATTTAGAGGATAAATGCAAGCATATATGAGACATATGGACCCCAATTAGGGAATATGAGTTGTTTATTTTTTATTACCAATGAAGGAACCAATACAAACCAGTGTGCAATTGTTGGAAGTTAAACCTAGGGAAACTAGTCTGCCCCAATGTATTTGTAAATGTAGAATTGGTGAAGATGCTAGCTGCCTATTATAATCCAAAATGTAAAGCTATTTGTGATCCATCAGTAAAACCGTTTATACATGTATCTAAAGCTACCATCTGTGAGATTTTTAACATAGAGGGAGTGTGTGGTGAAAAAATTGTACCTAAGCAACTGGAAAAGGAATTCTAGAGGATGGATACTTTGTACAAGGGTTGGAGGTTGCCACTACACAGGTCTAAGAAAGATGGTGCTTCAGTTCCACTGAATGATAGTGATGGTCCTGTTGATGGTGAAAATGACACAAACAACGTTAAAACAAAATATTTCTACTCTATTTCTCCTGAAAAATAAAGACAACATATAGTAGCCTAACTTCCAAGGTCCTGGTAGTTGGTTCTCAACTATTTGATGTCACCCAATTGGTTCATGCAACTGTAATATTCAAGGGGCCTGTGCTGGTAACAAAGAATGCAAGCAATGACTCATTTTACTGAATTGTTTTAGAAAATCAAAGGGGTTTCAAACAAAATAAAAAGATAGATCATAGGATAAACCAGTAAAGATGAACAAAACTTACTAGCATTCGGACATATACCTTCAACAATGAATTTTTTCCAATCAGATCAAGAAAACCAAAGCATGATACAACTCACAGAATAATCTATACCATTGTATGCATCTAAGGTGCTTATTTTAATTCGGCTATCACAACTATTTCAAATATTTTTAAAAGAACACACATTCATTCATTGCCAAGGTCATAGATCAACAGACTTCAATAAATTTAATTCAATGATAATCTAACAAGATAATCCTTAAATCCGGTTTCTTCTAATGACTTTCATCACATAAGAAACAATCATGCTTCAACACAATCATTGGCATACAGATAGATTATAACTTATCAGCCTTATCAAGTAAAACTCAATTCTAACACCATATTGTGTAAACCTATAATTTTATTTAACTGTAAAAATATCAAATAACAATGTATCTCTGTAATCACTACAAAATTATATCTCCTAGGTGGCCAATTCTATTCTCTATTAGCTGACCCTTACAATATGATACCCAAAGGGTATTTATAGATATACAAAATTTGAACTCCACTTCTATTTTAAGTCATCCACCCTTTTAGGAACAAAAACTCTCTTGGAAACTCAGATCAATTTGATCTTGATTTCTTACATTAGACATTCAGTTAAACTGGAGAATAGAAAATAGTAGAGAAATAATGCCATGCACTTCAAAACTGTTAGTGTTGCATGCAACATGCAAAGAAGAAAAAGCCATGCATGCAGGAGATTTATGCATGTGAAGTTGGGTCTGCAATAAACTCATCATAAATGGTGAAGACTTGTTATAATACATCTAATTCTGGCCCATCAACCCAGTTGTCTTCAAATTTAATTTGCTCCAATTTTTCTGCAGCAAAACCTCTCATATCTTTTATCTTTTTCAACTCTCTTTTAGCAACCTTTATCTCTTCTTTGACATCCATCAGTCGATCTATCATCAAATCTTCACCATCATCTCCTTTTTGCATGAGTCCTTTAAAACTTTCACCCATGTCTCTTTTATCTGGCTCAAAGGCAGGCCTTCCTTTGTTACTATATTAACATCTACTATGATAGCAATGACTGCCTCCAACTCCTCAAATTGTTCAGTTAGATCCTTAATAGCATCTTGGACTTCATTTCTATGTTTTCACAAGAAATATGTTCTGAATCAGAGTATACGAGAGGTGTTCTCCACAAAATCCTTATTATCCTCCTCGAGTATTGACTGTTCAAGAAGAGTAGTCAAAGGAAATGTACTAACCTTCTCCAATTTTTGACTATACTCTTTATATTCCTCCTCCTGCTTCTCTGTTGTTTCAATATATTGATGCATTTCCCCTATCAACTCTTTTGTCCTTTTGTGAACCTCAAAACCTTCGACCAAAACTTCACCTACTTCTTGATTTAACTTGTCAACCCACCTATCTAACATCTCCGCTTTGCCTCTTACCTGTACTAAATCATCTACCTCCTTTTTGCTCAACAAAATTGGAGTCTCAATAGCAACTACCTATTGTGATCTTGGAGAAGAGACACTTTTCGAAAAGGAATGCAATTGATCTAATTGAGCCTTAAGCTCATCTTTCTTCTGTTTATCCTTTAACATTCTTGACTTGGTTGTCAAAGCTACCACATCAATTAGATTCATCTATTGATTTCTGGTAGGCCTTCCCAAGTTAACAGTACTCAATTGATAATTTGTTACCTGCATGTCTCCTACCTCCTTTTCTATCACCAGTATGGCACACTCATCAACAATCTCTCCCTTGTCCATGAGCCTGGTGGAGTGTAGGATTTTGACCTTCCTTTTAGGCCTTTCTTGTTCAATCTCCTTCATCATATCCTCCCAATTGAGAGGTTGTGAAGGTGTTACTGTTCTTTTCTGTAGGTCCAATTTTATCCAAGTGGGAGCACATGGAGCAGTAGTCATCATAGTGGAAGAAGAATCAATAGTAGTAGTAGAAGGTGGCTGCACATTTACTTGGAGTTGAGAATCAACCCTTGGTTCCTCTTGTTGTTCTTGCACCACATGCATCTGCACAAGCTTTTCAGCCTCATCCCTATCTTTTTGTTCCTGTATCTTCTTATCTTCTTCTTCCTTCTTCAACCTCTCTTCCTCCAATCAATCTCTCTCCACTTTTTCCCTTTCCAATCTTTCCTTTTCTAATCTATCCTTCTCTATTCTTTCCTTTTCCAGTTTTTCTTTCTCTAGAGCTTCTTTTTCCAGTTTCTCTTTCTCTAAAGCCTCTAGTCTTTCTTTCTCTAGTCTTTTTGCCTCTAAAGCATTAAAATTTTCTGCCTTTTCTTCTTCTTGTTGTTGCTTCCTAACCAGCTCTTCAGTGTCCTTTTCCTTTCTTAATCGTTCTGCTTCTTCTTCTTTTCGATGAGCTTCCTCTGCAAGTTTTAACTTGGCAACCAAGACTTCTTTCTCCCTTCGGTGTCTTTCCTTCTCTTCCCCAAGGTCATGAATCTTTTGTATCAATTCTAACTTATCATTTTCTTCTTTAACCTTGAGTTCATGTTCTTGTTGCCTTTTATGTCTCTCTACTTCATCAGCTCTTGACTTAGCTTCAATTTGTTGTTGTAGTATGGAATCAGTTTGTGTCTTGGCATCCATTAACTTTTTCTTTTCTATTTCTTTAGATTTTGCCTCAGTATCCTTTCTAAATTCTTTAAACAATGCCCATTGCTCCTCTTGTGTCATTACCTGTTCAACATCCTCCTCTAGAGGCATATTCTCTTACACATCCTTCTCTGACACAGTCTCATCTGAATCTATTCCAACATCATGAATTTACCTCTCCACTTCTTTTCCCTTTGTAGTTCCATCCATACTATGAAGAGCCCCCTTTTGAACTTCTTCACTCTGTTGCTTTGCAAGTGGGACTTGTGTGGAAGATTCACCTAATGTAGGTGTTGAAACAACCGATCCCATTTGAGCATCTCCTTCTTATGTTTCTGCTTCATCAATTGCTGCTTCAAGTTCTATCTCTTCAATGTCTATGGGAAGGAACTCCAAAGGCTCCTTAGGAGGTGTCTTTCTTTTGAGCCTTTTATACCCTTTCCCCTTTTTAGGAGCTGCTCCTTGAGGAGCTTTGGTTCTTAGAACCAACCATTGAACACTTCTATCCAAAACTGTTCTTCCTATCCACTTAATATCAATAGTTTCCTCACTATCCTAGTCAATTGGATCCAGAATTTTAGTTCCAATGTTCAAAGCTTGATAAGATGGATCCAGTACAACTCCATCATCCACCAATGTGTCGGGAATGTCATTTTTTACTCCAAATTCTAACATGAGTGCAATAGGTAGTCTTTCATAATTCTTTTTCCTCAAATCATACTCATCTTGTTGGTCACTCCAGAAATCTTCTAATAAATTGAAATGCTTCTCAAACATAGAAGGTAACAAGGCATGCATCTTCCCTTTTGGGTCAAAATACTTACGAGCTATGTATAAGCCTAGCTTTAATTGTATTAGCTCACTATAGATCACCTTTGCTCCTACCAAATGCTGATAGCTATACTCACCCAGCTTCATGGGGAACTTGTGACATCTTGTCTTATGTTTTAAACCAAATTAAACATTAACTCCAAGAGCCTGATATACAAAGTCCATCAATACTATCCTATTATTGCAACAACTTGGAAGCAAATGTGGATGGCCTTCAAAACCAACTATCCTAAAATATGTAAACTTGGGGAATTGAATGTACCAACATCCCCATTTAGCAATAAATGCCATGGCTTCTTGACTCAGCCTGTACCCTGCATCTCCGTTAAGTTGGTTAATGACTACATATATGAATGCATCATTAACTCTTTTGAATTGAGTCTCAGCAACTTGTAGAGACAGTTGGTTATAATGCTCCCACACCTTCTTCTATCCTTCCAACACTCCCATTATCCCTACTCTATTTAAACCTGGGAAGATACCCAACCTTGTTGTTGCATACACAATGTAAGAAGTCATAAAGAAGCACTTAGTCTCCCTGATGCTAGTCAGTTGATCATGAATAGCATTTGATACAATCATCAGCCAATCAAACTGATGCGTGCCATGTAAAATTTTCTAGATGAAGGGAAACATCCACTCCTTGAAACGAAATGTATCTCTTTTCCAAAAATCCCTAGACAGCATCATTATTAAATCTAATACCTCCTTATAGAAATCTGCCCTCTTTGGCTGGTCTGCAAGCTTGGTTAGAGACTTCTTCTCTGTCTTCAACCACTTTTTGTTCAAATGAGATTTATTGGTTTCTTTATACTTACTATATTTCTCCAAGGCCTCTGCCTCATCCAACTGCACCAAGTTCTTAGGATCTAAGATATTAAATATACTTTGAAATGCTTGAGGAGTGAGATCAATAATAACATTGTTTTGTGAATCCATGCATTGTCTAGTAGCGGGATTGTAGGCACTGGCTACTGTCAAGATCAACTCCGGGCATTGGATTGATAAAGGAAACACAGTGATATGGGCCAAGCCGAAATCAGCAATTCTTTTTGTTCTTCCTATGATATCTTCAGCAAAGGTTTCTAAATACAACTCCTCAAAATTGTACTGGCCCAAATTTCTGTCGGTGATATCTGACCAATCTGATTCTACTTTGCTCACTTTCACAATAGGACTCCTGTGATTATACCTCAAGGTATAAGGCAACTATTCTGGCTTGATCTTCTTTGGTTTAGGTATTGCCTTTGATGTTCCTATAGGCCCATTCCTTTGGGAAGCTTCTCTTGATATTCTTGACATCCTCTTAGCTTTCCTGCAACAAAATCTCTACTTAGATCCTTGAATGAAACATCTCAAAAATGTGTCTTTAAAATCATACCTTTCAAACATACATTGGAGGCAGAGCCAGGAAACAAACATCTTAAATAACCTTCTTTTAACATATTGTCGAGATTAGAGCAAAAACTATTACTGTCACTCTACTAATAAGAAGCGGGCTCAGAGTCGGAAGTGAAATAGTGATCGGAACCGGAATCAGAATGGAAACTGATTTGGTTTCCTTCATATTTTTTATTTTCATATTATGTTTCGCTTCCGCTTCCGCTAGGTAAAAAAATTTATGAACTAAAGCTTCTTACTATAAGCGGAGTCAGAGATGAGATGGAAAATGGAATTGACACTAAATATAAAAATATATCCAAAACTCTAAATCAATTCTGATCCCGCTTTTGGCTATGTTGACCATGACGTAATCAACAATTTTATCAATTTAATGCATAACTCCATGATTAAAAACTAAGGTCATATTAAATGAAACGAGGCTTAGAATATATCATGAAAAGACTATACACATATGACCGTGGGGATGACTATATTTTAGGGCATCATATTTAATTATTTAATGTGATCACAGAAACACATAAAACCCTAACCTAGAAAATGTGATATAAAACTAGGGCATGGATTCAACCCCTCCTAATTTAACCAAACAAATGCACAATAAAATCCTAAGTAAAAACTAGATTCTACCAACCCTAACTCACTATAAAAACCTAGATTTAATCTACCTCACTGTGAAAACCCTAATTAAACCTATGCACTTAAAACCTAATGCAGCATGACATGATCATGACAAAACATGAAAGCGACCATGCCCAAACTCACTATAAAACCAGAAATGCAAGCATAAAACAAAATCAAGAACAACAAATAAAGAAAGAAACACAAACACACCATCCTATTAAGATGGAAAACTTGCCCGAAGATCTAAATCAAACAAACCCAATAGAAAACACGAAAGAAAAATAAAAGAAACGAAAATAGGAACCCTACCTCGAACACAAAACCTGGCTAACCTTCTGAATTGATTCACAAACAATTATCTCCTCCTCGTTCAATCGATTCACTCAGATGGACTCCGCAGCTACTCTATTTCACTCTTTGATTCTTTAACAATGATAATAATAATGCATTTAATCCTTAATGAAGATGAAAATCAGAGTTTCTACCTATGCATGGTAGTTGTCATTAACGCATTAAATGCAGTTAAGCGGAGTTGGAACTGGAGAAGAACAAACACTTCACTTCAGTGCAACTTTAGTAAAATGTCAACGACCAAGAAATGGTGGGAGCAAAATCGAAATGGAAACTGATTCAGAAATTTAAGGAATTTCCCAACTTTATTCCTGTTTCGGGTCTGGGTCCACCAACAAAACACAAAACAAAAGCAAACACAAAAAGTAAAACAAAAGACCGACATAAAAAAAACATAACATAAGGAACTAGACTAAAACCAAAGTTGAAAAAGCAGAGGTGGAGACGGAATGGGAACTGATTTTGCAATTTCCAATAAACACCAACTTAACTTCCACTCCAGCTCCAGCTCCAGCTCCGATAAGGACAAAACAAAAGGTTTAAAAGAAAGACTCTCAAGATGGGAATCAGAATGAGTTTTGAAAGAAGTTTTAGAACCCAATTTGGTTCCGGCTCCAATTCCGACAGACTAAACCAAAATAAAACAAAGTGTTGGAAACAAAAGACTCCGAACTTTGTTTGGAAATCAACAAAAGATAAAAACACAAAGGGGGACCCATTTTGACCAAGGCAAAAGATGGGGTGGTTATGCGAGGCATCACAGGTCCCCCATTCCATGTTGATTTGTTTGAACCCTACATGAGGTACACATACTTTTTAGTGTGTCAAGTGCTTGGAATGGAGGCCCCTAAGCACATGTCAATTGTACCCATGGTAATTGCGGTGGACATACAATGTCACAATTCAGGTTTTTTTGATTATGCTTCACACATCTTTAAAGTACTTGATTCAAGTCTGATGGAATTAAAAAGTGGAGCTCATATCTTGCACTTGGATTCTTATTCAATCCTAATGCATATGATACTTTATTATGGATAAGAATTGCAGATGTGGCCTGAAAAATTGAGGGTTGTACAATTTGATAAGGAAGGAAGGTTATTACCAATACAACTCTAGATTGCCACCTAGGATTGTAGATTTGCTAATTCTTGTTATCTATATTTTGAAGATTTTTTTGTGAAACCACTATACAGATTTTACAATCATCATTGTGAATACTCATTGTCCGATGAAATAAAAAGGTTTTTAAGGCCTAAGGATTTCAATGGACCTATCAACCACAATTGGGGAGACTGGTATTGTCTAGAAGATGCAACCATGATAAGAGTATATGGATTTGAAGATGCACCCTTCATTCTGCCCAAGATGGTGCCTGATAGGATTGCATATTTGGAGATTGCTAGGCAATTGGACTTTTCAGATGTTATGAATATGAGTTCTTTCATAAAATAGGCATTTATGCCTAGTATATTATGCTTCGGTGATTTCACTATATTAGCAAGGGATGGATATGACATGGTTCTCAAAAAATTGTTGCAATACAACATGAAGAAGGGTCCACCGTGAAAAGGATTTGATCTAGAAGGGTATATTGATTTTTCAAAAAATAAAATGAACTTGGAAGGATACAATCACATACCCTATTTGTATGATGACTTGATCGGGAATTTGGAAGCAAAGGAAGCAGTAAAAGTTGTTGATGAGTATAACAGGGGATTGTAAGATACAAAACTATTATCTTCTAATGAAGAGGCATCTGGTGATGGTAGGCCTAGCAATACAATTGATAAAATTTCTAGATTGAGAAATCAAGACTACAAGTATGTTCCCAGGGATCCAGATGTTGAAGAGAGTGCAGATACTGACACAAGCAAGATAGCATATAAATCATTTGTGGATGATGATGAATTCATTAAAACCTCGGAATTTAAAACCTTTTTGTGCAAATTAAAAGGAAAATCAATAAGGGAATCAGTGGAGAATATTACACCAAGTAATGAGGAACAACTACTGAATAACTTAAAATAAAGTGTGGAAGAAGAAATGAAGAGCATGACCCCTGAGAAAGGAAGGAAATTATTAGAAGATGCAAGTGTCATGATCTTTCATGGGTTGGATTTAAACTCTGGTTTGGTTTTTGATAGTTTTCTGAAGAATAGTAACGCCACACATAAACTCACTCCTAAGGGGGTAACAGAGATTTATGCAGGATCTAAGTATAAACCAGATGAGGGATCACTTATGATATGGGCCTTGTATCCTCCACATAATAAATCTATTGTAATTGATACTGAAAAGGCTTTTGGACATGTAATGACGTTAAAATTTGGTAAGGTTGATCCAATAGCTACAATAGAAATTGGCATTAATGTGGCCAAATTAAATAAAGCCCAAATCCAAAAGCTAATCAAGGAAAAAAAAATGTATAAGATTAATAACAAGAGACTACTCAGAGAAAATGATCACTTGAAGGACATGATGAGAATCATGCTAGGATCCACAAATAAATTGACTCATGGTGAAAGCTCCCAGGCAAGAGACTAGTGGGAAGAATCAAATGTGTACTCACGAGGTAAATGTGATGCACTCACTGCAATAATAAGGAAGAGGCATACCAATTTAATGACTTGGTTGAGTAAGCTCCGGGGAACACAATTTTACTGCACTACAAGAACATAAGAGGATAGATGGGAGGATCCGAGAGAATTTCCAAAAAATAAACCAAAGGGATGCTCCTAATAACATAGCTATTGATATTGGAAACCATTTTATGAAAAAAAAAA